>CM064521.1:61348532-61366032 GCA_032716605.1 Paralithodes platypus | reverse complement strand
GTCCAGATTTATTATACTCGACTTATGTTGCGCGCCGACAGTTAGGGGTTAAACTGCACAAAATCGTCTAAATATAACAAGAATATAATGAAAAATACATGGCCGATACAGAAGGGGTTAACGACCTTGATGTAGGAATAACTAGCAAAATCAGTATATTTGCAGATGACACATAAGGGGGGTGACTTGCTTTTTGTAATTTCTGTCCTTTTCTCTCTTTCTCTGGCTTGTATCCATTCGGCCCCATTCAGCCAACTATTTTAAGACGTTTATCCCCATCTAGGTGTCGATTTCTTCCTGGCGAGCGATAGCGAGCCAGCATTATAATTATGAAGAAATCCGGCTTCGCCGGAGACATTTTTCTATCGAAAAATGTACAAATTTAGCCTACTGTCAAACAAAAATAAAAAATATGCTGGCTCGCTACCGCTCACCAGTAAAAAATTGACACCAGGATGGGGATAAACTTCTTAAAACAGTAGGCTGAATGGGGCCAAATTGATACAAGACAGAGAAAGATAGAAAAGGACAGAACAAAAACAGGTCACCCCCCGGGCCCCCTTAATAGGAAGAGTGGTCAATTCTGATCATGATATTCAGGCTCTCCAAAGAGGTCTAGATACACTACACGAATGCGTAGTGAATTGGCAGATGAAGTTCAACGTAGATTAGTGCAATGTAGTAAAATTTGAAAATGCAGGTTATAAATTTGATAACGTGGATATACGAAACTTAGATAATGAAAACAACAATGAGTCATCATCAACTGTGATTTGAAACCACGAAATCAATGCATCAGTGTTCGGAACAAAGCAAATAGAGTTATTGGATTTATATTTAGAAGTGTGAGTAATGGAACAGCAAACGTAATCTTAACCCTTTCAAGCTCCAATACGCGTTATTGTTCTGTTTTCTGGCTACTATTGGACGATTTTATTCAGATTAGTAACGGTATATGGAAGTCAAAGGGTTGATTGAGATAGTATATACCCTTTTAATACTCACAGATCCTTCCTAAGCTGCATAAAATCTTCTAATGATAGCCAAAATAAACTGCTAAAACGCGTCAGAGTTTCAATGGGTTAAAACTTTGTCTAGCGTTAGTAAGGCCACATATGGATTATGCTGTTCAATTTCGGTTTTGGATTTCAATTTTCGATTCCTTGGAGAGATTACAACGAAGAATGACAAAAATTATCCATATTATTAGAAATCTTCCCTATGAAGAAAGGTTGAATAAATTAGTCTTACATTGGTTAGAGAGATGCAGAGTTAGAGGGGATAATATTATGATAAAGCGAGTTAGTGGGATTAATAAAGGATACATTAATGCAGTTGATCAACCAAGTCAGGTCGACCATGACAGGTCAACCTTCACAGGTCAACCATGTCAGGTCAACCACGACGGGTCAACCTTAACAGGTCAACCTTGCCTGGTCGACCATGACAGGTCAACCATGTCAGGTCAACCATGACGGGTCAACCATGACGGGTCAACCTTGCCTGGTTGACCATGTCAGGTCAACCTTGACAGGTCAACCTTAACAGGTCAACCATGTCAGGTCAACCTTAACAGGTCAACCTTAACCATGACATAACCTAAATTTAACTTTTTTTGTCACCTACATTCACTCAACCTCTTCCCATGAAAAGTGTAGATATAGCGAGGGTTGATTTATAATCTCAACTTCTTCCAATGAAAAATTTAGATACAGGGAGGGTTTATATATTATCGCAACAGTCATAACATGTCTAATTGCAACAGTCGTAACATGGCTAATGGCAACAGACGTAACATCACTGATATTTGAATCGGGTGACCTTCGCTCAACAGAATCATTTTCACTCCTACCTTCAACTTTTCTAAGTTGCTCTTTAAGCTTTTCATTCGTCTCTGTTTCGCTGTTTAACTTTATTGCCAGTTCTTGACACTCAGTCTCAACATGTTCCAGTTGACTTGACAAATGACCCACCAAACTATTCAATTCCTTGGTCAATTTTTCCTTTTCCACAACCATGACCTGAATGTTCCTCTCATGCTCTTGGTCTTTGTTATTCTCCGTGACCAAGCGTGCCTCCAGAGTCTCCACCCTCTCTACCAAAAAATCGATTTTATTTTTGTACACAACCGTTTTCTTCTTCTCTACATTCTCCTGGTGCGTCAAACTCAGCAATTGTTGTTCTACCCTTTCCTTCTCTTCGGTAATGCACTTTATTTTACTATCCCACTCCTGGGTTTTCGGTTCGTCCTTACTCTCCGTACAAGACTTCAGATTTGAAATTTCTGTTTTTAAACATTTTATTTCCTTTGTATTCTCCTCCATCAAACCATTGACTAACAGCAATTGTTGTTCTACCCTTTCCTTCTCTTCGGTAATGCACTTTATTTTACTATCCCACTTCTGGTTTTTCTGTTCGTCCTTACTCTCCGTACAAGATTTCAGATTTGAAATTTCTTTTTTTAAAAATTTTATTTCTGTTGTATTATCTTCCATCAAACCATAGACTACCTTTCTATGTGCCTCCTTCAAATCATCAATTTTCTTCTCGTGCGCCTCCGTCAAAGAAATCATTTTATTTTTCTGCGCCTTAAGCTGTTTATCCTTTTCATTTCCCTTATCCAACTTTAAATATTGCACTTCTTTCGCCAATTGTTCCTTGGCCTCAGTAAGGCTCTTGATCAGTCCGTCCTGCTTTTTGGCCTCACTGTCCGTACGAGTTTTTTGGTTCTCAAGCTTCTTCAACAGCTCCTTATTCTCTTTTATAACCTCGTTGAACTTTTTTACGTCAATCTCGCCCGAAGCAGCCGCCTCCAACTGCCTTTTTAAAGCGGCCTTTTCCTCCGTCAGACTGTTAATTTTTTGCGCGGCTTGATCCTGTCTCTTATCAGTTTTCTTTTTGTGTAAATCCTTATACTCTTGACATTCTACAACCTTTGCCCTGTTCACCCTCTCTACGTCCTTTCGGGCCTGTTCTACCACGGCTTCCTTTTCATTTACAACTACCTCCAGCTCCTTTTTTATGGCCTTCAGTACCTTGGAAACTTCTTTTTCCTTCTTTTTAGACACCTCCAAATTGGCGTAGCGCGTCTCCAGATCAGCTTTTGCCTTTTCCATGTCGTCACATTTTCTGTTTAAATCGGTGTTTTTTTCCTCCCAAACCCCTTTTTTCCATTTCCCAATCGGCTCTCAAACACTCCAACTCTGCCTGGAGTGCCTTTATCGCCCGCTTTTTCTTCCCGAACATACCCTTTATGATATCTTTTAGACACATTTTTTACTATGTAGGCAATCAACAAAAATAAAACAATTAGCTGTGATTTAGTAATCTATATGATCAGAACTGTTATCGTATATTTTGTAGTCCACTTGGAGTACCGGTAACTACTTCTTTGTCAATATCGAAGATTTAATGTGTTTTATGATCGGAATCTTTAAGACTAAAAAACCAGTGAATATATAATCGCTTTATAAATCAAGAACAGTTAATTGCTTGGGGATATCAACTTTTTTTGTAGTGAAACTAGAATTTCGCAACATCTGATAATACAGTAATTTATTGTTTATTTATTATTAGTGGTAATGATATGATATTGATGAAAGTCACGATGTTGATGGTGGTAGTTATGATGTAAATTCATATATTTCAGTAGTAGTAATCATAGTACCGATAGTATTAGTAGTCATGATGTTAGTTAATGAATGTTAAATATATAATGGTAATGATGGTGTTGATGTTGATAGTGATGCTGAAAGAGGTAATAGTACTATAATAGTAGGCATGATGGTAAGGGGAGATGGGATGTTTTTTGGTCTATTAGTTCATTTGTTCCTCTATGTTTTAGTTTCCTCGCTAGACTTCCATCAAGCTTGGAAAAATACCCCCTAGACACACCCCTTCAAGATAAATTTGTTCATTTTTCGGTAGGGCCGGTTCCTCTTGAAGTTTCAGGCTCGCTCTCGCTCGCCAGGAAAATATCGACACCTAAATGGCACGAACGGTCTTAACATTGACAACGAAATGGGGCGAAAAATCTTAACATCGCCAAGCTAATGGGCCGAACGTCTTAAAATCTGGAAACTAATGGGGCTAAACATGGAGAACAATGTCCAGAAAAACGACCCATCTCCCCTTAATGATGAGCTTATGAAGAGTGATTCATGCTCAAGTTTGCTGAAGTGATGATGAAGCCATTGATTAACCCGTTCAAGATTTGATTGCGCATTTCTTTCCTGTTGTCTGGCTATTGTTAGACGGTTTTATTGAGATTAGAAAGGGCATGTGGGAGTCAGAGGGTTAATTGAGATAGGCTTTACCCATAATTATTCTTTATTACGCCGTAGTAAAGTTGATTGAAGCATAGACTTTCATCCTGAATGTCGGAGGTTCGATCCCGACTGTGAGTATTTAAACATTTAGAATTTTAAACGATTGCATGCAGCTTAGAAATATATGTTACAAAAGGCGCGTTCATAATTGTGGGCATTGTTTCCCAGCCATGTTGTGAATGGCAGGAATTGGGGAACGAATGACTGATGATGGTGGTGGTGATTGTGGTAGTGATGGTGGTGGTGATTGTGGTAGTGATGGTGATTGTGGTGGTGATGGTGATTGTGGTGGTGGTGGTGGTGGTGGTAGTGATTGTGGTAGTGATTGTTGTGGTGATGGTGGTAGTGATGGTGGTGGTGATTGTGGTAGTGATGGTGGTGGTGATGGTGATTGTGGTGGTGGTAGTGATTGTGGTAGTGATGGTGGTGGTGATTGTGGTAGTGATGGTGGTGGTGATTGTGGTAGTGATGGTGATTGTGGTAGTGATGGTGGTGGTGATTGTGGTGGTGGTAGTGATTGTGGTAGTGATGGTGATTGTGGTAGTGATGGTGATTGTGGTGATGATGGTTATGGTGATTGTGGTAGTGATGGTGGTGGGGATTGTGGTAGTGATGGTGGTGGTGATTGTGATGGTGATTGTGGTAGTGATGGTGGTGGGGATTGTGATGGTGATGGTGATTGTGGTAGTGATTGGTAGTGATGGTGGTGGGGATTGTGGTAGTGATGGTGATGGTGGTAGTGATTGTGGTAGTGATGGTGATGGTGGTAGTGATTGTGGTAGTGATGGTGGTGGGGATTGTGGTAGTGATGGTGGTGGTGATTGCGGTAGTGATGGTGGTGATTATGGTAGTGATGGTGGTGGGGATTGTGGTAGTGATGGTGATGGTGATTGTGGTAGTGATGGTGGTAGTGATGGTGATGGTGATTGTGGTAGTGATGGTGATGGTTATGGTGATGGTGGTAGTGATGGTGGTGGGGATTGTGGTAGTGATGGTGGTGATGATTGCGGTAGTGATGGTAGTGATGGTGGTGGGGATTGTGGTAGTGATGGTGGTGGTGATTGTGGTAGTGATGGTGGTGGTGATTGTGGTAGTGATGGTGGTGGTGGTGATTGTGGTAGTACCGGTAGTATTGTTAATGGTGTTGATGATGATAGTAGTAGTAATGATAATAAGTCATGGCCCAGCTGTCATTATGTTTGGCTTGCTCTGTACTGTATTAATGTCTATCAGATGTTGAATAGGGTGGTTAAGTGTAGGAACATGTTTGTATATTTCACTCGATATGAAGAAATGAAGCTTAGATATTGCTGATCCCAATTATTGATCAAAATATACTTGGGGCCGAGACATCACTTATTAGCGCGACTGTACATATTCAACTAGTCGAAATTCTTCCTGTGTATTTAACCCTCTCCGAAATATGACGCGATTTTGAGCCTATTGGGGATACTTTATAGCCTTTGTTACCATCAGGGGTATTTAGAAACCTTTAGTTTAGTTACTTCAACCTCTGCAATTATCTTTGAGTTAGCTGTGGGCAGAAAACTAATTTTGGAGAGGTCATTATATGAGTGAGAGAACTCTATTTCTTATCAACTCTGCGTAAGCAGAGTTTGGTATCGCCCCCCCGTATAGTGGGTACCACACGAAAAAATGTCTGTCGTCGTCGTCGTTGTCGTCGTTGTCCGTCTGTCTCGGAACTCCTCCTAGACCGTTGGACGGATTTTCACCAAATTTCACACAAATATTTGTTGCGTGAATGCGAACGTCAGTCAAAAAATATTTTTTGAATTTGTGCAATAGTTATGATTTTAGGTCCTAAATATGGTTTTACCAAACCCCCTACTCCCTCCCGGAGGCCTCCCCCCCCAGGGCACCCATCCCGGACCCCCCCCCCCCCCCCTCACCCAGCAATCCTATTCTTACACACTAAGCACGCATTCATTCGGAGGGCCAAATCATCTCTCTACGTATTTGCTAGGTTAAGTTAGTTTAGTTGGCATTAGAAGTGATGGTAGTAATAGTGGGATTGATGGTGATAGTAGTGATTATGATGATAATAGTAGTGATGATGGTTGTAGTTGTATTTATGATGATGACAGTAGTGATGATGATAACAGTAGTAGATATGATGGTGACAGTAGTAGATATGATGGTGCCAGTACTAGTAGTAGTGATGATGGTCATAATAGTAGTGATGATGGTGACAAGTAATGATAGTTATAGTGATAATAATGGCAGTAGTGATGATGGAAGTGATGATGGTGTTAGTATTAGTGATGATGGTGAGTAGTAGTGATGATGGTGAAAGTTGTAATGATGATGACAGTAGTTGTGATGGAAGATCATAGCAATGGTGATGATGGCAGTAGTAGTGATGATGGTGACAGTAGGATACATGATGGTAATACTTGTGACAGTAGTAATGATGATGGTTATAGTAGTAGTGATGATGTTAACAGTAGTAATGATGAGTGTAAGATGGTGGTGATGATAGTAGTAATGCTGGTTGATAGTTGTAGTATCAATGCTAGTAGTGATTAAGATTGTTGTGGCAATGGTGACAGTAGTAGTGATGACGGTGAGAGTAGTAGTCTATCTATCTATTGCCTGACGCCGTGATCCCCGAAGGGGTGGCCACGAACGAACCGCCCCCATGCACCTCTGTCCCCAGTCAGTCGACGCCCCTCCCCCCAACCAGCACCACCTTCGTTCATGTACTTCCTCACTCCATCCTTCCACCTCATATTCGGTCTACCTCTCCCCCTCTGTCCCTCCACCTCGCTCTCATACACCCTCTTAGTCATTCTCTCGCTTTCCATACGTTCCATATGGCCGAACCATCTCAAGTTGTTCCTTTTCACACTTTCCAGCACATCTACCTCCACACCACACCTCCTTCTTACTTCCTCATTAGTCTGTCTATCCCTCCATGTAACTCCGCACGCACTCCTTAAGTAATTCATTTCCACTGCTCTCACTCTTGGTCTGAGTCTCTCAACCAACGTCCATGCTTCGCTTCCGTAAGTCAGTGTCGGGATTACCACACTGTCATGCAAGGACTTCTTCACTTCCATACTGACCACCCTATTTCTTGTTACTGCTTTTAGCGTTCCTACAACCCTCTTCCCCTGTTGTACCCTCTCCCGCACCTCTTCATCCATAGTCCCATCTTTACTCAACACACTGCCCAGATACTTAAAAGAGTTGACGATCTCCATAGCCTGACCGTTCAGCTTCACCTCACACTCTGTGACTTCACCCCTTTCGAAGACCATAACCTTGCTCTTCCCCGTATTTACCTTCAAATTCCGTTTTTCGCACCCTGTTCCAAACTCATTTACCAGACCCTGCAACTCCCATTCATTATCACTCATCAGAACTGTATCATCCGCAAACAGCAGTATAGGTAGCTTCCACTCAATTCCCTCCCTTTTCAGCGATACACCAACATCCACTGCTCTTGATAGTATTTCTTTCATAACTCCATCCATATATACAGTAAACAACCACGGGGACATCACACACCCCTGTTTCAAACCAACATTCAGAGTAGTAGTGATGATTGTAATTGTAGTAGTGATGATGATCATTGTAATGGTGATGATGACAGTAGTCGTGATGATTGTGGCAGTTGTAGTGATGAAGGAAGTAGTAGTGATGATGGTATTAGTAGTGATGATGGTAACCCATCGCTGAGTTGGGTATGCCGTTTTGACTTTGGGCAAAACGGCACGTCTACTTTATTCTTTGTTATGCCGTAGTAAAGTTGATTGAAGCATAGACTTTCATCCTGAATGTCGGAGGTTCGATCCCGACTGTGAGTATTTAAACATTTAGAATTTTAAACGATTGCATGCAGCTTAGAAATATATGTTACAAAAGGCGCGTTCATAATTGTGGGCATTGTTTCCCAGCCATGTTGTGAATGGCAGGAATTGGGGAACGAATGACTGATGATGATAGTGATTGTGGTATTGATGGTGGTGGTGATTGTGGTAGTGATGGTGATTGTGGTAGTGATGGTGATTGTGGTGGTGGTAGTGATGGTGGTGGTGATTGTGGTGGAGATTGTGGTAGTGATGATGGTGGTGATTGTGGTAGTGATGGTGGTGAGTATGGTAGTGATGGTGGTGGTGATTGTGGTAGTGATGGTGATTGTGGTAGTGATGGTGGTGGTGATTGTGGTAGTGATGGTGATTGTGGTGGTGATGGTGATTGTGGTGGTGGTGGTGGTGGTGGTGATGGTGGTGGGGATTGTGGTAGTGATGGTGGTGATTATGGTAGTGATGGTGGTGGTGATTGTGGTAGTGGTGGTGATTGTGATAGTGATGGTGGTGGTGATTGTGTTAGTGATGGTGGTGATTGTGGTAGTACCGGTAGTATTGCTAATGGTGTTGATGATGATAGTAGTAGTGATGATGGTGGTGGTAACTGGTATAAGGTGATAGTAGTAGTGATGATGGCGACAGTAGTGATGATGGTGATAGTAATAATGATGATGGTGACAGTAGTATTGATGATAGTGATAATTGCAGCGTTGAGGGTGACAGTTGTAGGGATGATGGTGATAGTTGTGATGATGGTGATAGTTGTAGCGATGATGGTGATAGTTGTACTGATGATGGTGATAGTAGTAAAGGTGATAATAGTAATGATAGTGACAATAGTAGTGATGATGGTGACATTAGTAGTTATGATGGTGATACTGGTAGAAATGATGGTGATAGCAGTAGTAATGATGGTGATACTGGTAGAGATGATTGTGATAGCAGTAGTGATGATGGTGATAGCAGTAGTGATTGTCTAAAAGAGCCCAAAATATTATGAGTCATTCTCTGACAGTACGGGTGGGGGGGGGGGGGTCTGCCAATATACTGTACTTAGGTTAAGTAAAACTGTTGATATTCAGCCTCAGGACAGCAATTGAATAATACACCAATTATTATTACCATTATTATTAGACACGGGTCATTACAATACTACGCCACCCTTACGAGGGACTCTGTAATAATATAACATCTAGTGATCATGTAAGTTAAAATGAGGACATTGTCTACAGTGTCAGAGGCATAAAGAAATCACTGAATTAGTGAATATCTCCCTGTGCATTCCAAATATCTAAGAGCTAAATACACTACAATAAGAAATGATGTAGCTATGCCGTAGCCTAACCCTAACACATACTTGCTGCCACATAAGAAGCCTGGTTTGGAAATATTCAAGTACATTTTATGAACTACGTACGCATTTTTTCGTTTTTAGAACGCCTTTTGCAATATCAGTTAGTCACACGAGCATTGCTTCAGGCAATTTTGTAAAGTAAGCAATCTTCTGGCAATATTACGGGGTCCTTATGCACTTACAAGGTGTATGATTATTGGTACTTAAAATACTGTAAGGATATAATTAACCGAACAAAATATGCTCTCGGATACAAAGAGTTGCTATAAAATATTGCCAGAGAAAAACACCAGTGTGACTTCATAACAAGAAGAGTAAATACATGTAGGCTACAAGAACTTTTACCTCTCCGGTCAGAAAATAAAGTCGGGTGAAAATATGTATGTCACTGGAGTTCCTAAGTGAGGTGTTCTAAGCCAGGGAGTAATTATAACGACTGTTGTTTCCAAAGAGGCGAGGTGTTCACTTGTTCTTCTTGTTCATTTGTTCTTATTGTTCACTTGTTCTTCCTCCCCAGTAGTGACCCTGTGGTAAGAGAGAGCGCCCATCATTAACTTTGGTCGACACTATGGTGTCTTAATCCTTTTGGCTACCATATCTGTTTCCGAAATTGTCTTTAAGCCCTTCAGTATTGGTGACTTCCTTTTCACTATATTCTTGCAAATATTGGATGATTTTTTCAGCTTAGGTAAAACCTCTACCTTTGTTGTTGTTGTTAATGTTACCCAGGCTGCCGGGCCGAACAGCCCCAAGGCCCCGAGCAAGGCCAAGGCCAATAACCGAGCGCCCCCACAGAACCCTCCCTGCCTACCACAATAAAGCCTGGGTGACCGAAGCCACTTCATGGCGGGGAGCTGAGGTGGGTGCGGAAACGCCTGGGAAACCAAAGCCCCACCCAGGGCCTAGTGCCCCTCAGCAATTATGAAGAGAAAGTTGAGGGGCAAAGGAAAAATGTGACGCTTTGGCTTCTACTCTGCCAACCTCTAGGTTGGTAGACTGGAAGGTCAATCCACGGAAGAGACGCCGTCACTTGAGATCTAGAAAATATATAAGTAAAAGGAACATTTAGAGTAAGCTATGGGTATGGCAGAGGTCGCTCAGTTCTCACTCTGATAGACCAGCCCATCACCACACATCTACCTATTAATCCTTTCAGCTACCATATATCCTTCCTAACCTTCTTAAAATTGTCAAAATGTAGCTGAAATCCAATCCCAAATTGACTAATTCCTTGAACGTGACGATAGTGCGTTATTATATGTGCGATTAGTTTGCTTGGGAAACAGATTAATTTGCTCATGTAGTAATTAATGTACACCCTATGGCCTATGTGGTTACCTTACCTTAGGTTACCTTAGGTTGTGTTCGCCACTCTCCTAGCAGCACCGAGGAGCGTGTCGACCCTCGTTGTGGGTTGTGTGGTGGATTGTGTTCTTTTATTTCTACATTTTATTTTGCTTCAGCGTTGTTTCCACATAGCGATTTTGATAAGTTCTTTTGTCTTTTTACTGTGCTCGTTCAAGTTTTGGTTTGTTACTTTGCAAGTTTTACATTATAATACAAAACAGACGTCACCGGTACCGAAAAGGTTAAGGGAGGATGGTTCACTTTTTGGGCAATTTTTGCATGTATTCATTATTTTTCTAGTTTCCTCCCTAGACCTCCATCAAATTTAAAAAACATCCATTAGATCCCCCTTCTAGATTAATTTGTACATTTTTCGGTAGAAAAATGTTCCGGCCGAAGGCCGGTTCTTCCAACATTACAGGCTCACTTTCGACACCTAAATAGCACGAAAGGTCTAAATATTGACGACGAAATGGGGTGAAAGGTATGAAAATCGACTGACTAATGGAGCAAACATCTTAACATCTGAAAACTAATGGGGCTAAACATGAGGGAGAAAGTGGTCCAGAAACTGGCCCATCCCCCCTTAAACCTCACACCCGGTGGGCTGGAGACCTAGACTTGTTGGATAATTTACTACCGGGCGGGTCTCTCCAAGAACCCACACCCACAAAAACTGGGTACCCGCACTCGGCCTTCCCACCGATACATTAAGGAGAGATATCCACTTGAGGGACTTTTTTCTGGACCCCTTTCTCCCTCATGTTTAGCCCCATTGCTTTTGAGATTTTAAGACCTTCGCCCTAGTAATTTGGATATTTTAAGACATTTAGCCCCATATCTGTCAATTTTAAGACCTTTCGTGCCGTTAAGGTGTCGATTTTTTCCTGGCGAGCGATAGCGAGCCTGTAATTTAAGAGCAACCGACCTCCGGCCGGGACATTTTTCTTTCGAAAAATGTACAAATTTATCTTGAAAGGGGGTCTAGTGGGTGTAATTTTAAGCTTGATGAAAAAGTAGGGAACAAACTAAATACCTCCCCTTAATTTCGGACACTTTCTTGAATAATGAATGGCTTTTGCGGGTATGGTTTGCTTATAGGGAATGGTTTAGAAGGCACAGGTATAGTGTCCCTGGCTGACCCTTCCCAAATGGTAGAAATCTTTGCTCGATTACTCTAGTCGTTTGTGAGTTATAGTTTTGCTCTACTTATTTGGAACAAGATATAATACATTAAATATATGTACAGTCGGCCAAATAAGTGATGGCTCGGCACCAACTATATTTTGATCAGTAATTGGTCCCAGCAATATCTAAACTTCATTTCGAGTGAGATATACAGACATGTTCCTGCACTTACCCACCCTATTCAACATCGAACAGACATTAATACAGCACAGAGCGAGCCAAACGTAATGACCACTGAGACCTGACTTATTAGCGCTACCGTACAGTCACTTACAAACATCGTGGACATGCTTTTCAATCAACAGGATTATAGTGTTAGTGATGGATAGCAAATTATAAGCATTAAGGAGGCGACCTGTTTTTTTGTCTCTCCTTTTCTCTCTTTTTTTCTGGCTTGTATCCATTTGGCCCCATTCAGCCTACTGTTTTAAGACGTTTATCCCCATACAGGTGTCATTTGTTACTGGTGAGCGGTAGCGAGCCAGCATATTTTTTTATTTTTGTTTGACAGCAGGCTAAATTTGTACATTTTTCGATAGAAAAATGTCTCCGGCGAAGCCGGATTTCTTCATATAATGCTGGCTCGCTATCGCTCGCCAGGAAGAAATCGACACCTAGATGGGGATAAACGTCTTAAAATAGTTGGCTGAATGGGGCCGAATGGACACAAACCAGAGAAAGAGAGAAAAGGACAGAAATTACAAAAAGCAGGTCACCCCTCTTAATGTCTTTCCAGCTATATATACTTCCATAATTCAAAATAGGTGGGGTCTGCGATTGTTTATGAGTGACTGTACCTTTATGAGTGACTGTACCTTTATGAGTGACTGTACCTTTATGAGTGACTATACCTTTATGAGTGACTTTACCTTTATGAGTGACTGTACCTTTATGAGTGACTGTACCTTTATGAATGACTGTACCTTTATGAGGGACTGTACCTTTATGAATGACTGTACCTTTATGAGTGACTGTACCTTTATGAATGACTGTACCTTTATGAGTGACTGTACCTTTATGAGTGACTGCACCTTTATGAATGACTGTACCTTTATGAGTGACTGTACCTTGAGTGACTGTACCTTTATGAGTGACTGTACCTTTATGAGTGACTGTACCTTTATGAGTGACTGTACCTTTATGAGTGACTGTACCTTTATGAGTGACTGTACCTTTATGAGTGACTGTACCTTTATGAGTGACTGTACCTTTATGAGTGACTGTACCTTTATGAGTGACTGTACCTTTATGAGTGACTGTACCTTTATGAGTGACTGTACCTTTATGAATGACTGTACCTTTAGGAGTGACTGTACCTTTATGAGTGACTGTACCCTTATGAGTGACTGTACCTTTATGAGTGACTGTACCTTTAACCCCTTCTGTACCGATGATGTACTTTTTAATATAATATGCTGGCAACTATAAGACGATTTTGTACAGCTTAGGAAGGACGTCTACTCATTAAAAGGCTACAGACTATCTTACTTAATCCTTTTAGCTATCGTATATCCTTCCTAAGCTTCATAAAATCGTCTAAATGTAGCTCGAATAGAATTAAAAAGACGTCGCCGGTACAGAAGGGCTTAAAGCCATGATCTGAAGCACCTAGGATATAATCAAACCTTGTATTGTCTCGTTTAGGTTCGATACAGATTCAAATAGGCGGGTAGCTATTTTTGTTTAGTTAGTTAAAATAGGACTTCAGAGGCTATCGACCGTTCTGGATTATTAAGCCAGCACACTGCAAGTCAAGTACAGTCTACGACAGAACTGCTGTCTTGGCCTGAGGCAATGTGTTAGTTCACTCACCTTTTAATAGATGGCACTTTAATCGCTTCTAATAAAACGGGGCGGGGTTAATATAGAGGTTCGAAGGAGGAAGAGTCAAACGTGTGTGTGTGTGTGTGTTCGAGAACGGCACGCGGGAATAAGTTTATTTTAACATAACACACAGGCTATATTATAAAATTAGCCCATGCTGGATCACAAATAAGTAACACACATTAGGTGTTGCGTTATTTATGGAATTTAATACACAGACAATCAAGTTTATATCCTTCGCACTTTCCATTCCCCCCTCCTCCCCCTCTCCCTTTCACCCCAACTCTCCTCTCTCCTTCTCTCTCCCCCTCCCCCTCGCTCTCTCTCTCTCTCTCTCTCTCTCTCTCTCTCTCTCTCTCTCTCTCTCTCTCTCTCTCTCTCTCTCTCTCTCTCTCTCTCTCTCTCTCTCTCTCTCTCTCTCTCTCTCTCTCTCTCTCTGTAGTAAGTACTGTAGTAAGTACTTCACTATCGACCAATCTAATTACACGCGGGGAAACGGTTGCAAAATTATTGGTAAATCTTTTAACTCACACGAATCTAAGAATTTCTTCTTCAACCGAGTTGTCAACTTGTGGAATGGGCTTCCCCGAAACGTTATAGACTGCATCACCGTTGATTCATTTAAACTCCGCCTAGACAAATATCTCGCATCAAACCCGCGACTGACTGCGTTTGTAAATGAATAACTTTATTTTATCCCCCTCAGTTACTAACCCATCTGTCCCCTACTAACTTCCTAATCCTGCCACGGACATTAGTTCCAGGGCAGTAATTCCCTTTCCAATGTTCCCTTACCCACTCTAAACCACTGTTTGGACACTTGATCCTCAGTGTTTTGGAGGACAAGCAACCTAGAAGGGTCACTAGATCTGTTGTTGCTTGATTTGTACTCCTTTGTACTCTCTTCTCTTTCCTCTCTCTCTCTCTCTCTCTCCTCTCTCTCTCTCTCTCTCTCTCTCTCTCTCTCTCTCTCTCTCTCTCTCTCTCTCTCAAGGACATAAAAGATACCTTCTAAAATACGCAGAATAATACTATGCGATTGTTTTGAATTTACATATACATAATCTATTTTGTATTAATTTCACCACACCACCAAACGCCTCCAATGAAATTAATGAAAGCATGTATGTGATCCACCGGGATTCGAACCTGGGTTATCACACACAGATTTTTAGACACCTTAACCATTACACCACCAAGACGGTTAAAGGTTTATGCACACGCCTACGACTTACGAAATAAATAAATGTTAGGGATGACAAAAGTAACACATATATATTGATTAGGAATAGGATAACTAGCGAGGCAGCGAACAACACCTGTTACTCGCTGCCTCGCTAGATATCCTATTCCTAATTAAGCTACGATTCCCGAAGAACACGTCTATATTTGTTTATATATATATTAAGTGTAAGAATAACACTTAGGATTTACGTTATTTGTGTTGGCTTAAGGAATAAGTTGGATAATACACATACTTGTGACCTCCACAATTTGTAATGTTTGAGGAGACGGCGCTTCAACCTCTCTCCTCTGTCCATCACATGCAAGCACCAACCCACCCACACCAACACTAACACAAACACAGGATACAAAACACACACACACACACTCACACCCAATAACATAAAACGCACATCACACACATGATCACATACAACGTAATGGGCACAAATCACTCACACATGATAACATAAAACGCACACACACACACACACACACACAAGTACACACACACTGGTCCAGGCAAACTAGAAAAGGTATTAGCATTATTGAGGAGATGCTGCTGTCTTCAGTGCGTGTCATGGCCATCCTGAGCCTTACGACGTATACAGACTAATAACACACATAACAAAGCCACTATAACAACTTCGTCTCTCTCCAACACCCCTTCTCCCCTCTCTACACTCTTCAGAAAATAGGAAAAGTAGAAAGTAGCTACGAGGTGCCGTTGTGAAGGCTTATCCTTCAATACCTTCACCTGACCTGACCCCATCCGGGGTTTAGCTGGTCCACAAGGGTGTGTGACATGAACCCAATAGAGAATTTGTGGGCCATCATGTCATGGAGTGGAATGTGGTCCAGGTTAGGATTGGAAAGGGCGGGAGGAGTGGGATCGGGGGGCAGGGGGGGGGGGGGGGGGGGGGTAATCCGTCGCCGCCCTAATATAAGTTGGAAAATGTTTAAATCAGCTCCACCGAGAATACAGGAGGTAGTTGATGCAGCTTGTGGGTGGAGATCATATTGATTTCATAAATATAAATTGTAAATGTTTACATTTAAGATCCCTTTATATGTATTATATAATGTGTATGTGTTTCCAATGTTCACCGTAACATAATGATGGTGAAATAATACATATTAAATTAAATTCAAGGTAACATACACAGAGCTATAGTATACTTTTAATTATGTTTGGACGATAATTTAAACAATACGAAGTAAAAATATAAAAGCCTAAACAATTTACAGTATATCAACTTTAAAACAACATAACAAGATTGCTTGGATTATCGTTAATTGTTCAATTTGATGACTTACTTTATAGTAAATCATTACAATGGGTAACGCCGAACTGTTTACTGATAATGGGAAGCCACAGTAATTAAGCTAGTAATTAAGAATCCACTGAGAAAAGTATAATGCAATAATCATAGCGTGTCATATTACATGTTAAGGTAATATGTAATATGACATGTTAAGGTAGGCGGATGCCCAACCCTGAAAGGGGTTGAAATAGGGGAGCTATCCCCCCGCCAAAGGCGGCTTTCTAGGGCCTTTCCTAGCTGATGCTGAGAGGATTGGGTTCTAGTCATGTGGTGATGGGCTGGTCTATCAGAGTGAGAACTGAGCGATCTCTGCCATGCCCATAGCTTACTCTGACTGTTCCTTTTACTTATATATTTTCTAGATCTCAAGTGACGGCGCCTCTTCCGTGGATTGACCTCCCAATCTACCAAGATTGGAAGCCAAAGCGTCACATTTTTCCTTTGCCCCTCAACTTTCTCTTCATAATTGCTGAGGGGCACAGGGCCCTGGGTGGGTCTTTGGTTTCCCGGGCGTTTCCGCACCCTCCTTAGCTCCCCGCCATGGAGTGGCTTCGGTCACCCAGGCTTTATTGTGGTCGGCAGGGAGGATTCTGTGGGGGCGCTCGGTTATGGCCTTGGCCTTGGGGCTGTTCGGCCAGGCAGCTTGGGGAACAACAACAACAACATGTTAAGGTAGATTATGAATTGGTCAACCACAGTGCTGTGAATAGTGGTAAGGAAGATTTTTTTTTTTACTCTAATATGCAAATTTGTTTTTATTACAAAACAAACACGTTTCGGCTCATCTAAAATGTTTTCTCTAACTGGGCCGATATTATCTTGTCTTTATGATATATATATTTGGTTAAAATTTGGTCAAAGCTAGATTACAATGTGATCCAACTTGTCTTGATGCGTGGATTGTAACATCCCGTTTCAATTACTTATATATTTATACGATTGTTTACACTAACCAGGACGCCAAAGGTTGGTAACTTTGAGTGTTTTGCAACGGAGCATACTGCATATATTTATTTTCTATAACACATTGTATAAGGTAAAGAATAGAATACGAGTTAATAATTGAGAATCAGTAAG
>CM064521.1:61272606-61348432 GCA_032716605.1 Paralithodes platypus | reverse complement strand
CACCGTGGTTCGAATCCCAACGAGGCACTTATGACGAGATTTCACAGGGGGACTATTATGTGTTTGAGATGCATAGCTAATAATATTATACGTCTTTCAGTTGGTTACAATCACTCCGACCCCCCCCCCCCCCTCTCCCTCTCTCTCTCTCTCCCTGCCAGTTACAATCACACCTATCTCTCTCTTTCTCTCTCTCTCTCTCTCTCTCTGTCGCTCTCTCTTTTACACACATTTAAAATCACTTCTACCTCTCCCTCTCTCTCTAATCTGACCTTAAGGCTCATCTTCCGCGTGTCTCCCTAACTTCCGGACCGTAGCTATTGTTCCCCGTTCCGCACCCTTCCCTGTTCCACCCTCAGCATTCTTTCTGTACTGTTCCACACTTAGCACTCCTTCCCTTACTGTTCCACTCTTAGGAATCGTTCCCTTATTGTTCCCTGTTTCACCCTCAGCACTCTTTCCTTTACTGTTCCACCCTCAGCACTCCTACCTTCCCTGTTCCCCGTTCCGTACGGTACCCGTCCCTGTTCCACCCTCAGCACTCCTTCCTTTACTGTTCCACCCTAAACAACCATCCTTTATTGTTCCACCCTCATCACTCTTTCTATGCTGTTCCACCCGAAGATATCTGCCTTTACTGCTCCACTGTATATACTGTATATGTTCCACTTTTACCTCCTGTTCCACTCTCAGCACTCTTTCCTTTACTGTTTCACCCTAAACCACTATCCTATATTGTTCCACTTTATATACACGTTCCACTTCAACCCCCTCTTTTCCACCCTCAGCACGCCTTTCTTTACCGTTCCACCTTCAATAAACGTTCTGCACCCGTTCCCTATTCCACCCTAAACACGCGATAAAGACTGCTTACATTCTCCACAGTAAGAACATAAGAAAACGGGAGCCGGCAGATCCCTTTCACACCCAACCCTGTTATCCTATTCCCCCACTAGCATACCTTTCACCATCTTTTCCTGTTACACCCCAAGTACAACTATAGTCTATTCATCACAATTAGGCCAACGATCGTGACGACTAACCTCTATAACTAAAACACGACTTGAATAATCGAATATTTCTATCATTTGGGAAGGGTCAGCCAGGGAATAGGTGAGGATATTGACAGCCCATTTTCTCGAGCCCTTATTTAGTGACAGAGGTTAGAGGTTACAATTTCTGGCCTACATATAATTAATGGACTATAGTCTGTGTCATTTCATCTGACGGTAAATTGCATCCCTTAGCAGCTAATTTCTCGATACTTAATGAAAAAAAATGTAACTACTATGTCTCTGCATCATATTAAGACCACGTTTATATAATCAGCAATATATTTCACTACAAAGTCTTCAAAATAACTAAAAAATATTGATGGGAACTTTGCAATTTACTGCCAGTTGAAATGAAATAGACTATAGTTCCTTTTGGTTTTCTTGTATTAACCTTTTCGACAATTCCCCTTTTCCCGTAGCTATTTCTTTTCCAACTCTTAACCCATTCAGTACCAGGGACGCCCTTTATATCATACCCGGTATTATGGCAAATAGTAGACGATTATATTCAGCTTTGGAAGGGCCTCTACCAATAATAAGGCTTCAAATATTACAGTATAATATAATTTGGGTTAGGTGTGAGAGGGATCTGCCTTGTTTGGGCCAATCGGCTTTCTGCAGACTCCCATTTTCTTATGTTCTTAAACTATCTCAACCAACCTTTATATATATATATATATATATATATATATATATATATATATATATATATATATATATATATATATATATATATATATATAAACCACAGATGTTTCCTAAGCTGCACAACATCGTCTAAATATAGCCAGAATATAATACCATGTCGCTGGTACTGAATGGGTTAACGCGTGGTCATTAAAATTGTCAATTGTGCTTCTTCCGCTAATCATCAGTTTAGTTTATTGGCCCCTGTCTCCCTTGCTTTGCCTAGCGCGTTTAGAAATTACTCTTCCTTCCTTCTCCTGTGTTCCCAGCCTTGTGTGTGTGTGTGTGTGTGTGTGTGCGTGCGTGGGTGCTATTATGTATTTGTACTGCATAGAACATACTTCCTCAAAACCTAAATATTCCACCGATTCCACGAATAAAATTATATATATATATATATATGTGGAATTGTTAAATTAGATATCATGGTTATTTAGAGTGATATTGAATAAACTAAATCAAAAGACCAATTACGACACAATTCGTTGAATTTAGTATTTTTCTAACAAATTCATTTACAAAATTAAATGATTGCATATACTGTATAAATGTGAAAAAAAAAACGAGACTAGCAATTAACTAGGCTCGTTTTCCTCGCATCTGTCATTCTTTCTAAATCCTCCAATTATCATCTTATCCTTTTTAAATTACTTCCCGGGCCAACACCTGAACTAGCATGTTGCTAATCTGTTTCAGGTGTGAGTATATATATATATATATATATATATATATATATATATATATATATATATATATATATATATATATGTTTCTAATCTCTCAGTGGGGTTCGAACCGCCGACCGTCAGGACGATAGCCGACGCTTTACTCAACTACACCACGGCAGTCTCTCTCTCTCTCTCTATATATATATATATATATATATACATACTTTATTTATTTTTTTAACTGTATAGGATAAGTTTTGAAAGTATGAGTTATAATTTCCTTCTCAGCCTTCACCTTATTTGTGTCACTTGCTAATTAGTTAGCTCAGCTACACGTGGTTTCAGTTCACTCCATACATACCGGTACCGGTACTGTCTTGATACATTAGTTAGCTCAGCTACACGTGGTTTCAGGTCACTCCATACATACCGGTACTGTCTTGATACATTAGTTAGCTCAGCTACACGTGGTTTCAGTTCACTCCATACATACCGGTACTGTCTTGATACATACATACCGGTACTGTCTTGATACATACATACCGGTACTGTCTTGATACATACATACCGGTACTGTCTTGATACATTAGTTAGCTCAGCTACACGTGGTTTCAGTTCACTCCATACATACCGGTACTGTCTTGATACATACATACCGGTACTGTCTTGATACATACATACCGGTACTGTCTTGATACATACATACCGGTACTGTCTTGATACATTAGTTAGCTGAGCTACACGTGGTTTCAGTTCACTCCATACATACCGGTACTGTCTTGATACATACATACCGGTACTGTCTTGATACATACATACCGGTACTGTCTTGATACATACATACCGGTACTGTCTTGATACATACATACCGGTACTGTCTTGATACATTAGTTAGCTGAGCTACACGTGGTTTCAGTTCACTCCATACATACCGGTACTGTCTTGATACATACATACCGGTACTGTCTTGATACATTAGTTAGCTCAGCTACACGTGGTTTCAGTTCACTCCATACATACCGGTACTGTCTTGATACATACATACCGGTACTGTCTTGATACATACATACCGGTACTGTCTTGATACATACATACATACCGGTACTGTCTTGATACATTAGTTAGCTCAGCTACACGTGGTTTCAGTTCACTCCATACATACCGGTACTGTCTTGATACATACATACCGGTACTGTCTTGATACATTAGTTAGCTGGGCTACACGTGGTTTCAGTTCACTCCATACATACCGGTACTGTCTTGATACATACATACCGGTACTGTCTTGATACATTAGTTAGCTCAGCTACACTGGTTTCAGTGCACTCCATACATACCGGTACTGTCTTGATACATACATACCGGTACTGTCTTGATACATACATACCGGTACTGTCTTGATACATACATACATACCGGTACTGTCTTGATACATTAGTTAGCTCAGCTACACGTGGTTTCAGTTCACTCCATACATACCGGTACTGTCTTGATACATACATACCGGTACTGTCTTGATACATACATACCGGTACTGTCTTGATACATACATACCGGTACTGTCTTGATACATATGATTAATTATCCGATTGTTTGACTATTAATATGTCTTGAAAATAAATAATTATATGCTCAATTGCCACAGTACCATATAATTATGCTTTAGGAAATAAATAGAATAAATGCTCAATTATCACAGAATCATAGGCTCTAGGAAATAAATAGAATACATGCTCCCTTCGCTCCTGCCTGCCTCCCTCCCAGTCGCACTTTCCATTCCCTCTGCTTGACCTCTGACCCTTGGGGGAGGAGGAGGAGTCGCCCAGGGGGGAAGATTCACCCGGCGAGAGAGAGAGAAAGGTGTGTGTTGGGGGGGGGGGGGGGGGGGGTAAGGGTCGGTCGGTAAGAAGAAAATTCCAGTTTTTACATGTTTTCCCCGCTAGCCTCCCTTAATACACTCCCTGCCCCTCTCCCACCGCCCCCCACCTCTCTCTCTCTCTCTCTGTTTATCTCTGACAATATATAAATGTGTGAGTGTGTGTGTGTGTGTGTGCTAAAGATATATATATATATATAGAGAGAGAGAGAAAGAGAGAGAGAGAGTATGCACTTAGGCATGGATCGTGAGAGTGAGTCATGCACTGGGGCAGCATAGCCTACAGGTGGTTAGCGAACAGGCAGGTCATCTATAGTAGATATACACCAACCTTTTTACAGTACTCAAGAAACGACTAATCTTCTTATCGATTAATTTCTGGTTATTAACTATATATACTGTGTATATATATATATATATATATATATATATATATATATATATATATATATATATATATATATATATATATATACCGGTATATATATACCGGTATATATATATATATATATACACATGGCCATGTATGGGTTTCTTTGAGAAGGGGGCCCATAAACCAAAACCATACCCCCTTAACCCTTTCAAGCTCCAATACGCGTTTCTGTTCTATTTTCTGGCTACTAATAGACGATTTTATTCAGATTAGTAACGGTATATGAAAGTCAAAGGGTTGATTGAGATAGTATTTACACTTTTAATACCCACATATACTTCCTAAGCTGCATAAAATTGTCTAATGATAGCCAACATAAACTGCTAAAACGCGTCAGAGCTTCAAAAGGTTAATGTTGAGTGGCCTACATAACGCATTACCGATAACAAATTAGGCTAATGTAAGCCCTTCCATTTTGCTCTTACTAAACTATCAGACAGGGGCCCCAACACTTTCCTGAAATCCAATGATAAGGAGTCAAACAGGAACTCGTAATGTAAACCAAACTCCGATTAGGCCGATTTTATCTGATGATGCGTATTATTAATGTATATTCTAAGGCAATAAATAATTTAATTATGGAGAAATCAGGCTTCGCCGGATAAATTTTTCTGTCGAAAATGTATACATTTAGCTTCCTGTCAAAAACTTGTTTTTAAATATGCTGGCTCGAAGAAAATAATCGGGATGGGGGATAAACGTTTTAAAACAGTAAGCTGAATGGGGCCAAATGGATACAACCCAGAGAGAGAGAGAGGGAACACAAAATAAATCGAGGTGAACCCCCTTAAGCGTAAACAAATAAATAAATACATAAATAAATAAATAAAATAAAGAACCCTGCTACCTGTGCTTTCGTGAGAGGGGTATCAGACCATATTCCCCCCCCCCCCCCCCCGATACTAATGATCCATAATCGAACCCGGAGAGTATCGTCTAAGCGTTTTATGGTGATTCGAACACACTTGACTCGGTTCATTAAGGGGAGGTATTTAGTTTGTTCCCTAGACCTCCATCAAGCTTAAAATTACACCCCCCTTGAGTCCCTTTCAAGATAAATTTGTACATTTTTTGGTAGAAAAATGTCCCGGCCGAAGGCCGATTCCTCTTAAATTACAGGCTCGCTATCGCTCGCCAGGATAAAATCGACACCTGAATTATTGCACGAAAGGTCTTAATATGGGGTGAAAGTTCTTAAAATCGCTAAACTAATGGGGAAAACGTTTTATAATATCAAAAGCAATGGGGCTAAACATGAGGGAGAAAGGGGTCAAGAAAATAATCCCTCAAGTGGAGATCTCCCTTTAAACATCAGCGAATATTTGTCTTCCTTTTGGAGATGATAATGGTTTAATTTGATGCCAATGATGGCCACGGCTCTAAACCCACCAGCTATCGTCAATTGGATACTTACGGTAGGCTACACCTCTTGAGGGAACCCACCTCGCTTGTTTTCTCTTTCTCTCCTTCTCTCTTTGGCTTGTATCCATTCGGCCCCATTCAGCCTACTGTTTTAAGACGTTTACCCGCATCCAGGTGTCAATATGTTCCTGGCGAGCGGTAGCGAGCCAGCATATATATATTTTTTGTTTTGACAGTAAGCTAAATCTGTAAATTTTTCGATATAAAAATTTCTCCGGCGAAGCCGGATTTCTCCATACGATACTGGCTCGCTTTCGCTCGCCAGGAAGAAATTGACACCTGGATGAGGTAAACGTCTTAAAACAGTTGGCTGAATGGGGCCGAATGGATACAAGCCAGGGAAAGAGAGAAAAGGAGAGAAAGATAAGAGAAAAACCGGTGACACAACTTGAGGAGGAGCACTTTATCGCCACCGTCTAGCTTATGGCTGGTGGTGGAGATTGATGGAGGGAGTGGGTGATTGATGAAGCGAGTGGGTTATTGATGGAGGGAGTGGGTGATTGATGGAGGGAGTGGGTGATTGATGGAGCGAGTGGGTGATTGATGGAGCGAGTGGGTGATTGATGGAGGGAGTGAGTGATTGATGGAGGGAGTGAGTGATTGATGGAGGGAGTGGGTGATCGTCAAACTAATGGGCCGAACGTCTTAAAATGTCAAAACTAATGGTGCTAAAGACGAAGGAGAAAGTGGTCTAGAAGAAAGGGCCCATCTCCCCTTAAAGAGCTGTGTTATCATTAGTGCTGATGGCTGGACAATCCTTATTGGTGGTGGTGGTGGTGATGGTGAAGGCATGCATGGCTGATATGAGAGAGAGAGAGAGAGAAAGCTACATAGATACACAGACCACACAGACCTCAAGGTCCTTACTAGGCAGTCTGGCCTTACAAACTATATATGTATATATATATATACACACACACCGGTACATACATATACACACATACACATACATACATACATTATATACAGTATATATATACATACTGTACAGTGCACACACATACACATACATACATTTTTTTTTTTTCATATCACCCCAGCCCTCTGCAGATAGAGGTCAAGCCTTCCCTTGAAAGCGTTTATTGTGTCGCTCTCCACCACTCTCGCTGGTAGTTTATTCCACTCTGTCGCCACACTGTAGGTGAAGAAACTCTTTGTGACATCTAGGTTTGCCTTTTTGGTTTTTAATTTCATTCCATTTCCGCGAGTTTGATTAGTATTGTTTAATGTGAATAGTGCATTTACATCGACTTTGTCGAAACCTTTTAGTATCTTAAAGCACTCAATAAGCTGACCCCTCAACCTCCTCTTTTTTAATGAGAACAGGTTCAATCGTTTAAGTCTTTCTTCATATGGTTTATTTCTTAATGAGGGTATCATCTTCGTCGCTCTACGCTGTACTGACTCGAGTCTTACAATGTCCTTGATCAGATAAGGTGACCAGAACTGCACACCATATTCAAGGTGGGGCCTCACCATACTTTTGAACAGTGGCACTATTACGTTTTCATGTTTATATGTAAATTTTCGTTTAATAAAGCCCAATGCTATGTTTGCCTTATTTGAAGCTGCTATACATTGGTCGGAAGTTTTTAGGTTTTCAGATATTAGTACCCCTAGGTCTTTTACTACCGTTGCGGTTTTTATTTGTTTGCCATTCATTTCGTATTTGTATTTCATATTTCTGCTACCAACCTGCAGCACCTGACATTTATCGACATTGAAGGGCATCTGCCATTTATTCGACCACTCTGATATCTTGTTTAAATCAGATTGCAACGCATTTCTATCATCTTCGTTCAGGACTGTATTTCCTATTTTTGTATCGTCGGCGAATTTGGAAATGGTGTTGTTTACCCCTACATCAATATCGTTAATGTAAATGAGAAACAGGACCGGTCCAAGGACTGAACCCTGTGGAACTCCACTAGTGACAGGCTCCCACTCCGATTCCACTCCATTTATCACCACTCTCTGTCTTCTGTCTGTAAGCCAATTTTTTTATCCAAGAATGAATTTCACCTTTGATACCTATCCTCTCCAGTTTAGCCAATAGTTTTCGGTGAGGCACCTTGTCGAAAGCTTTTTGAAAGTCCAAGAAGATTATATCTAGTGATTTCGTCATGTCGTTATATGTGAATAGTTTGTTATAAAATGCAATCAAATTTGTTAGGCATGGCTTATTTGATCTAAAGCCGTGTTGACTATTTTTGATTAGGTTGTTTGATTCGAGGTAATCTACTATCTTATCTCTAAGGATTTTTTCCATGATTTTTCCTACAATTGAAGTTAGACTAATTGGTCTGTAATTATTCGCTTTGGCCTTGCTACCCTTCTTGTATATCGGCGTAATGTTCGCATCTTTCCAATCACTCGGTACAATCCCCTGTAGTAATGATAAGTTAAATAGTTCTGTCAGGGGTTTTGCTATTTCGTCCTTAACATTCTTAATTATTTTCGGGTGGAGCATGTCGGGTCCCGGGGTCTTATTTACATTTAAATTACTCAATTTGCTTTGTACTTCGCTAACACTGATGGTGAAATCTCCTATCACATGAGTTGAGGTGTTATTTTCAAGGGTATGATCGATAATTTCTTCTGTGAAAACTGAGCCAAAATATTTGTTGAGCAGATTTGCCGTGTTTGTGTCACCTGTTATTGTCTGGCCATCTTCTATTAGCGGTCCGATTCCGCTTTTGATCTGTTTATTTTTATTTACGTAACTGTAGAATTTTTGGGGGTTTGTGGCACTTTCTCTGGCAATAGTCATTTCGTAATTTTGTTTGTTTGCCCTAATTATTTTTTTCACTTCCCTTCTACTATTTTTGTACAAGTTTTTAATTACTTCAGTGTTTGTGTTATTTTTTACAAGTTTGTGGAGTTGATTCCTTTTCCTTATTGCCTTGCCAATGTCTCTACTGTACCAAGGGGGCATACTTGATTTCGTATTACGATTTGGTTTCATGGGTACAAATTGTTTATGCGCTTCTGTAATTGTAGACTTAAAATGTCCCCATAGTTAATTTACTTCGTTTATATTTATGAGGTTTGAGTGTATGTTTGATAGCGATTCCTTAAGTCTGTCATAATTTGCGTTTTTGAAGTCCGAAACCATTCCTGTTGTTTTTACTGAGGAATATTTGCTTATAACGTTGATTCTTAAGATTTTATGATCGGACGTTGCCAGATGTTCACCTACATCCAGGTTTGATAATAGATTTTCTTGGGTAGTGATTACGAGGTCTAATATATTCTTGTCTCGCGTCGGCTGTTTTACGTGTTGAGTCAAAAAATTGTCCTGGATGAAGCTTGTCATTAGGCGTGACTCAGCATTTTTCCGGTCAGGGTATTCCAGTCAATTAGGGGGAGGTTATAGTCACCTAGTAAAACTGTTTCGTCGGAATTAAGGGTTTTCTCTAGTATTTCATAAAAAATTGTATCATCGGCAACAGTTAGTCTCGGTGGTCGGTACGCTGTAGTGATATTTAAGTTCATGTTTTTTGTATTTATTTTGACGCACACTATTTCTGCATTACTTTCGGGGATAGTCACCTCAACTGGGTTTAAGTAGGTTGCAACGTACATTGCAACCCCCCCTCTTTGTTTTCCATTGTTACGGTCTTTATGAAAACATTTATATGGCTCTATGTGATATTCATGAAGTAGACCTTTATTTTTAAGGTTCAGATGTGTTTCCGTTATACAAACAACGTCAACTTTCTCATTTAATAACAGACATTTGAGTTCGTCTATTTTGTTTCTTATTGAGCAGGCATTTATGGATATTATTTTTATATCATTTCTCTCAGCATGCAATGAATTTGTTTTTCTTATTGGTGGGGATGGGTTTGGGGTTGTGACTTGAAGCCGCGGCGGGTTGTCAAATTCATTCAGTTGGTTGGGTTGGCTTGGATGGGGTTGGGTGGGGTTGTTAGTTGTTTTGTGGTTCAGGTAGGTAAATTTTCGCAACTTGTGGGCCATTGGGGTTGACGGTTTCGTTTAAATGGTTGTGATGGACTTGGAAGGGTTGGGCGGGGTTATTTATTTCTCTTAACTGTGCGGGTGGAGTTTGATTGGGTGGGGTTGTGGGAGGGCTTTTCCGGGGGTAGCGATGTCAATACTCAGAGGAGTCTATTAGCATAGTTATCTCTCGGTCCTGACTGGCGTTGTTTTCGTGGGCAATGTAGGTTGCTTGATTTAGGGTGTCACTCATGTGCTGAACGCCTTTTTCTGATAAATGAATGCCATCTCCGCTGTACAGGGACGAGTTCCCTACAAAGGTGGTCCAATTGTCCACATACAGTACCTTCTCTTGTTCGCACATGACCTTGACTGCGTTGTTAATTTCTATGGCTCTATTTTGTCCGTATGATCTTGTTTTAATCCGGGGTATGACGCCGCTTACCACACATTTCGTGGTCTTCCTTTTCATGACTTTAATTAGGTTCTCGAAATCTTTTTCTATGGTCTTAATTGGGGCCTTACCTCCGTCAAAGCAGTCATTTGAGCCAACATTGACGATTACACAGGTGCCCTCTGGTATGGCGGAGTTAGTTATGTCTTTCAAGATATGTTCGACTTTACCGCCTGGAATGACCTTTACTGACCTTTTTCCTCTGTTCTTGGTGGCAAAGGCAGCTCCTTGACCTCGCATGAGACTGTCACCATAGACTAGTGTGAGTTTCTCCTTCCCGCTGACTCCGTGATTTGATGGTTTCGTTGTTTTCCTGTCAGGAATTTTCTTGCCTTTCGAGCTTGCTTTCACGTGGTCAGTTACCTCTTGTGCAAATCTGTTTTTGATAGGGTTACCTGGTGTCGCTTTTCCATTCCCATTCCCATTCACGTGGTCAGTTACCTCGTGTTCATTGTTTTCGGCGAGAACAGCAAATCTGTTTTTGATAGGGATACCTGGTGTCGCTTTCCCATTCCCTTGGGATTTGTTCTTGTTACGCCTGTTGACTACTGTCTGATATAGATCATTGGATGGGTTTTCTTTTTGAAGATGTTTAACAACGTCGACTTGCTTACTCTCTATGTCCTTTACTCGCTCTTTTAGTAAGACATTTTGATGCGAAAGTACACCTACAGTCTCCTTTAGTGTGAGATTATCTCGCTTCAGTTCGTCAGCCTGTGCCTTGTGTGCTTCTAATGTGCACTCCAAGAGCAAAAAGTGTTCACCAGTTATACACATAAAACACTTGGCATTTGGATACCCATGACGTGGATACCATTCCTTGTAGTAGTTCTTGTTACAGGAGGGGCATTTAATTCTGATCGGTGCCATGATTTGGGGTTAGTGAGGGAGAATTTGCAAAAACGAAAGGTACAAAATGTTGGAGTGGTCACTTCCCTTAAAAGTTGTTCCGATGTTGATGATGCAGGTTGCAAGGTGTTGGTGGGGGGTGAGGGTAGTTTCCGTTACGTCGGCACTTTAATAAGAAATTTGGGACGGGTTTTGGGGGTGGGGGGGATGGTCCTAGGGCCCTTATTTTATACCCCCATTTCCCCTCATAAACCGGGGTTTGAGGGGGGGGGGGGGGGGCACCGGTGGTACTTGTTGACACTTGGCGGCATCTCCGGGGGGGGGGGGGGGGACGAACTAGGGATGAGAGGAAAAGCAAGAAAGAGAGTGTGGGGGGGGGGGGACGAACTAGGGATGAGAGGAGAAGAAAGAAAGAGAGTGTGGGGGGGGGGAAATGAATTGGGATGAGAGGAAAGAGCAAGAGAGAGAGAGAGAGAGGGGAGTGAGAGAGAGGGTGAGAGAGTGAGTGAGAATGAGAGAGAACGAAAGGGAGAGAGAGAGAGAGAGATATGAGCGAGAGAGAGAGGGAACGAAAGGGAGAGAGAGAGAGAGAAGGGCGGGGGTGAGAGTGAGAAAATGGAAGTGAGAGAATGAGAGAGAGAGGACGAAAGGGAGAGAGAGGGGGAGAGAGAGAGAGAGGATTAGTTTATTGAGGGGCTGTATTCACCCTGGTGGGGCACTCCTCGTAAAACGGAAGTGTTGGAGGGGAGAGAGGCGGTGCCTTTAGTTGGGGGGGGGGGGCAGGGGGAGTTGGGAGGAGAGAGAGAGAGAGAGAATTAGTTTATTGGGGGGCTGTATTCACCCAGGTGGGGCACTCCTCGTAAAGTGGAAGTTGTTGAGGGGACGGCGGTGCCTTTTGTTGGGGTTGGGGGGGGGGGGGAGTTGGGAGGAGAGAGAGAGAGAGAGAGAGAGAGAGAGAGAGAGAGAGAGAGAGAGAGAGAGAGAGAGAGAGATGAGAGTGATAGAGTGAGAGGGAGTTATTGAAAACTAGGAATTACAATGGATAGGCAGCTGGGAGTTGGTGTGGGACAAATCAAAGGAGGTATTTAGACAAGGAGGAGATATTTAAGCTTATAGAGAGGGATTTTTCTATAGCTTGAGTGTGGCAGACCAAGATTTTTGCAAGAAGGATTTAGATAATGGGATGTGGGGATTGTAATTCGGGATGTTCTATATAGTGAGAGTTAGTGAGAGAGACAAATTTGTGTATAAGAGAGATTTATATGTAAAAATAGGTTAGGTAGTTTATAGTAAGAGAGTTATTTAGATGATTTGAAAGAGACCGAAGGGTGTGAGTAGAGAGAGAGGATGGAGGAATGGGGATAATGAGAATTTATAAGGGATATTGGTAATACTAAGTTACAAGATACTGGTGAGGGCAGAGGGGAAAGGCAGCATGCACGGTGGGGTGGGGTGGGGTGGGGCGAGAGAGAGAGAGAGAGAGAGAGAGAGAGAGAGAGAGAGAGAGAGAGAGAGAGAGAGAGAGAGAGAGAGAGAGAGAGAGTAGGACAGCAGGACAGCCTATCTAAAATATTATACTCCATACATAGACCTATACACGCGTCAATCACCACAAACAACAAAACACAAACAAACACACTAGTGACTAGCCCATGCACAAATAAACTGATTATTATTATTATTATTATTACGTCACTAATAACAACAACACATTACCAGCAAACGCACAAACACCCACAAACAATCACACCAAGACGTCACCAACAACAACAACAAACACAAGCACACACATACACAAACACCTATACACAAGCATCCACAACAACAAAACATACACACAAGTAAACACACACGCCCCATTTTCTTCGTGACTATGGTATAAAGCACAGGCAGGAAGAACTGATGACAACAAGGCAAGCGGACACACACACACACACACACACACACACAACAGACAGACACACACACACACACACACACACACACCAATAATAAACAACACAACACACACACCAACAACAACAACAACAAACACACACACATATGCACTGACACCAAACAGGAAAACGATATCTTTCGATGAACTTGAGTAAGGGCAAAACACTGATATACTATCTGTACAAAAAAAGTAAAATAAACAAACAAACAAACAAGTACAACAAAGTAAAAAACCCACAAGACAGTACATAAAAGTATAACAAAATATAACCCACAAGACAGTACATAAAAGTATAACAAAATAAAACCCACAAGACAGTACATAAAAGTATAACAAAATAAAACCCACAAGACAGTACATAAAAGTATAACAAAATAAAACCCACAAGACAGTACATAAAAGTATAACAAAATAAAACCCACAAGACAGTACATAAAAGTATAACAAAATAAACCCCACAAGACAGTACATAAAAGTATAACAAAATAAACCCCACAAGACAGTACATAAAAGTATAACAAAATAAAACCCACAAGACAGTACATACAAGTATAACAAAATAAAACCCACAAGACAGTACATAAAAGTATAACAAAATATAACCCACAAGACAGTACATAAAAGTATAACAAAATAAAACCCACAAGACAGTACATACAAGTATAACAAAATAAAACCCACAAGACAGTACATAAAAGTATAACAAAATATAACCCACAAGACAGTACATAAAAGTATAACAAAATAAAACCCACAAGACAGTACATAAAAGTATAACAAAATAAACCCCACAAGACAGTACATAAAAGTATAACAAAATAAACCCCACAAGACAGTACATAAAAGTATAACAAAATAAAACCCACAAGACAGTACATAAAAGTATAACAAAATAAAACCCACAAGACAGTACATAAAAGTATAACAAAATATAACCCACAAGACAGTACATAAAAGTATAACAAAATAAAACCCACAAGACAGTACATAAAAGTATAACAAAATAAAACCCACAAGACAGTACATAAAAGTATAACACAATAAAACCCACAAGAAAGTACATAAAAGTATAACAAAATAAACATTAAAAACAAGTAAATAAAGAGTACAAAATAAATCAAATTAAACTGAAGTAAAACAAAAAAAATCTTATATTTACTTTTCTCTCTTTCCAGGTTGCATTTTGTGTCTCCCTCTGTGGAGTGAGAGGGGACAGCGCCCCCCCACCCCACCCCCTCCTCCCCCCTGGCCATGGTACCCGAGCATGACCCCCTCCTTGCCACGCACCACAGCAGCATGTCCAAGGAGGTCAGCTAAGTTACAATACAACATTAACCCTTTGATTGTGGTAACCATTCTGGAATGCTCTGGCAAATTAAAGTAATTTACAGGCCCTTAAAGCCTGTGGAGACGAGTGCGAGTGAGCGGGAGCGCGGAAGGCCCCCGTCCGCTCTCCAGCTCGGCGGCTGGTACACTAAGGAGTGTCAGCCATATCTCGCGAGACCTATGCAGTGCTGCCAAAGGCAAATGTAGCACGACATTGTTCAGTATTATCAAATATTTGCTGATGTCTATGGTAGCGCTGTGGATGAACCCAGCGCGCTACGAAGCTCGGCCTGGTGTAATTTTAAAGCTATTTTCTTCTAGTTTTTGGCTGAATACATTTAATTTCATTCATACACTTGCTTAATCATTCAGGAGTGCCTGAATGAGCCCTAATATAGCGGAGATATGCCCGCAGCGTAAGTGTTACATTTTGTTATTAAGTTCTCATTATTGTAAGTAGGTATGCCTTTATTACCTTCTGGGACTGCATAATTTATTTATGTTTGAATTTTCTAGATTTTCTGTTGCAATTATGGCTTCCATTAATCATATATCAGTAATGGTAATAAGTTATCAATACATGCTTTCATCTGGTGAAATAATATAATGCAAAGGGGAACTTGTTACCTCTCTCTCTCTAAAAAAAAAAAAATCACTTATATCATCACTTCAATACAAGCAAAATTTCAATAAAATGGCTCTCCTCACACAGTGTTCTTAATCATTCTGTCAACTTTTCGAATGATATTCTTCATAATTACTGCAGCCTATGCTGAATCTACTTCTTCCTTTCCTCAACAGGCGGAGGTGCCACCCGAACAGCTAGAACCAGTTGACCTTAGCGTCAAAACAAAAGAAGAACCAGCTCCCCTTGCTCCCCAACCTGGACCAGGACATGTACAGTTGTTCCTCAGGCCTCCCAATGCCCCTGTGGCTCACGGGCCTAAGGTCATGCCACACAGTTCCTTCAACATCCGGACACAATCTCCATACATCAGCCATGGACCTTTACCAATTCCACCTAGATCACCTGCCGGACCTGTCGATTTTAGTAGACTCAGATTCTCTGGGAACAATTACAAAAGATTACCAGTTGAACATAAACCTCCAGCAACGAGTGCCTCACATGTTGTGTCCAGGGACAGAGAAGTGTATAAAGATGTTAGTGAGCGAATCTGTGAGAACGAGGGACCGAAGAACTTGAGTTTACACGTGCCAGTAAAAACCGAACGCTCTGCCATAACACAAAGTTTTCGCTATCCAAAGTATACCTCTGAACCACCTCGCATCCCATTAGAGGTGCAACATTCACATCCATCCAAACCCACAATCCCTCTATGTATCAAGGAAGAATCAATATGTATCAAGGAAGAATCAATATGTATCAAGGAAGAACCAATATGTATCAAGGAAGAACCAATGACAGAACCCCATGTACCATCCACTCAGCCGCAAAACTTGTCTACCATATCATCTACCCATCAAAAAATATTGTCGTCTATACCCGCTGGTCTAACGGTAGAGCCTCGGAGTGTCTTGTCCAACTCCCGAGGATCGTCTCCAACCACCATGACAGACCACAAGAGCTTCTCGCCACTAGATCTGCCCGGGTTACACATGGGTATGCCTCTTCGAACAACGGCAGACTTTACCCGATTGAGTCCAGATCATGGTGTGGGAACTAGTGGATCACCTTTGAGAAGTAGTGATCCTGCTTTTCTTCTCCATATGTCTCGACTTCAGAATTCGCTTCATCTTCCCCTAGGAATTGATCTCACATTAAAGGCAGGTATGTATCATGTGAAGTTTCAAAATTATATATCAAAGTACGATTAGAATTTTTCTTTAAATATTGAGGTTATAAATGATAACACTTGCTTAGTTTCATTATCATTATCATCAATTTCAACATCTTGCTTTATCCAAGAAAATCACAATTAATGGGTAGCCATAAGAATAAATATAGAAAACTTTGTATACTTGTAGAGTCATGGTCATAAATGCCGATACATTTTGAGCCCTCAAACAAATCAAGCGAATTGTAAATCTTTACTGGTCCCAAACTAATATTTTCCCAAAGTTGGTGCTCTACAGTAGGTCCAGTTTCAGAATTGACCACTTGCGAGTTTCGGGATTTAAGGAAGTTGGAGCTGTAGCCCTCAATATTTACCAGAATTACAAGCTAATATACGATCGTAGTACATTCATAAATACACGAGACCAGATTAATTATACATTCTATCCCTCAGAAACCTACATTATTATTGCATTTCTGTTTTATATCACTGTTTGCGGCTCCAACTTCCTTATAGCATAAATTCGCAAGTGGTCAATTATATACAGTATCGATGAAGCAACTTTTGGATTCTCTTGTTTGCCGGACGACAGTCCGCACTTATCCTTCTGATTTCATATAAAGTCTTGATCCAATTTCTCAATATGACCACATAATTCAAATATTCCAAAATGCACATCGAACTCGAGCTAAAGTTTTCAGTAATTTAGAAATAGGCGCAATGATTTAAAACAAGTTAAAAGAGAATCGTTTTGGTAGCTTATCTCTAGTTTATGATCAGGTATTGTAATAACAACTTTTTCCCACATTATATTTTCTCCATTTGACCTTATCTTTAACCTATCTTCCAAACAGATATGCCCCATAGTCCAATGGATGCCCTAAATCTCGGTTTGGAGAGCCCCTTCCACAATGGAACCTCACCTTTCCTCTCACTACAGAGGATACGAGAAGCATCCATGTAAGTATTAAATCAACAAACAGCATAATCATTAGACATTTCTTATTATCTAAGACTATGAACAAAAAAGAAGTATAACATAAAAAAACGCTCAAGGTTATAGTGATATAATGTTTCTCTCATATTTAAAAAATTAAAATATATTTTCTTTAACGATGCAAAGAGAAATGATTAGTTCCATTCTAAAATAAAATGGCGTTAAACATTGCTTTGGCAATGGAATTGGAAATAAGTGGATATTACACAAAATATAATTACTTGAAGCTGTATGTAAATCTAATCGTTGTGTTTGGTTCTTTATTCCTACAGGGCATTTTGTGGGAAGAGAGCATTAAGCGAAAGTCCCTCGCCTCCCCTCTCACTACGCGGCACTCCTCCTACGCAGCCTCCAGCTTTAACCTCCTCCACCATCTCCTCCTCATCGTCATCTTCCTCATCACCCTCATCACCAATGGCAGTAGGAGGTACGCAGCGACCCCCGGCCTGTCGCCCCCCGCCACCTTCAGCCGATTATCCTGATTCCCTCAGACGCAGAAAAGCTCACCGATGCGACTTCGAAGGCTGTGAGAAAGTGTACACCAAGAGTTCACACCTCAAGGCGCACAAACGCACACATACAGGTAAATATTTGCATTATGGAAAGCATACCGTCAACTCATATGTTATATCTTGGTATTAGTAAAACAGTTTGCTAATTTCAATGTTCGTATAAACAGTATATCATATTATCGATTCCACTATAAGTTTGTTAATATATTATATTTCTTCTGTCTTACAGGTGAAAAGCCTTATCATTGTACCTGGGATGGATGCAAATGGAAGTTTGCTCGATCAGACGAGTTGACGCGCCACTACCGAAAGCACACTGGGCAAAAACCCTTTAAGTGTCAACTATGCCAGCGGTCGTTCTCCCGGTCGGACCACCTCTCCCTCCACATGAAGAGGCACTAACCGTTGCCAAGGTGTTTGTGACAATAAAGGAATGTTAGAGAAAGTTAACATGGAAAACGAAATAAATAGAGAAGAGAGAAAATATTAGCTCCATACTAAAAGAGGCAAAGGTACTTGTAGTAACGGTTGATTCATGCACACCGTCCATTAATAGAAAGCACAATGAGAGCTCCAATACATATCACAACTTGAAGTGCAAGTCTATCTCTGGGAATGATGTGGGTGATGCGGTAAATTAAATGACGTGTATGTGAAATAAACAGCTACATGAAGAGTATGTGTTTCTAAGTCTTTTATTCTAATTTTCTATTATTTATCGTTTAAAACATCAATGCATCAGAGCTGGAATATAATATATGTTAAAAACAGATTTGCAAATGCTGTGCGCAATATACAGTCAATTCAACCAATATAATTACCTGTTAAAGTAACATTAATAACTGTCACAAAGCACTTTAAAATGTCCTTGGTAAATCCTCTCTTCTTTATTATATTTCTGCAATGTTTAGCTCCGTATTTAATGAACTCCGTCCATGCCGCCTGTGATAAACCGAGGACACTGAGACACCACCGAGGTGATTACATTTGATAAACAGTAATTTAATACGTGCAATGTAAGTTTCCAAGGGAGGATAAAGCAACATTCTACATTTACAAACCACAAAGACTATTACGAACGACTACTTCAACAATGGCCTGTCAAAGTTCCAGAAATTATCAACAGCCTGAACTATCAATAGGAAAGTCCAGTTTCCCCAGGTACAGTCATGAGTATATATTTATAAGGTTACACCAATTCGAATCTTTGAACCTTTAACCCAGGAAGTGCGATAGGCCTTACGGACGGCAAGGTATTTAAACGTGTAAAAAGAACCCTTCAACGTGCCAGTGCCAGGAAATGACTCAAAATTGGATGACACATAGAAAATAGTAGTATCTCCCTGTACCACATCCTCCACTCCTTTATATCCACCCCCCCCCCCCCCCCTACACCCCCTCCCTCCCTCAACTTGACCTATAATTTTGTCCATTTATTAGTAATCCATGGGTTAACCCCTTCTTTACTGGCGACGTCTAATCAACTCTATTCTGGCTGCTATTAGACAATTTTATTCCATTTAAAAAGGGCCTCCAGCTATTAAAAGGCTTCAAACTATCTCTATTAGACAATTTTATTCCATTTAAAATGGGCCTCCAGCAATTAAAAGGTTTCAAACTATCTCGCTTGACTCTTTTTACTATCACAGATCCTTCCTAAATTGCACAAGGATGTCTAAATATAGCTAGAATAAACCTAAAAAAGTGTCGCCAGTAAAGAAGTTAAAGGCATTGTAGTGTCTCGTTTGTGTTCGATACTGATTCATATAGGTGTGTCGCCAGTTAAGCCGGTATCACACAAGCGCTTTTTCCCTTAACATTTATCCTCAACACTGGTTTGGCAGCTTATGTATTCAACTTTTTATATAATTGTGTCACCTAAATCATTCTATCATCAGTCAAGTTTCTGATACCACTGCAGAATATCCCATAAATGTTGCCAGAAAAATGTTGACCATGGAATGTTGAGTATGAAACCTCTCGTGTGATACCGGCTTTTTTATGCTCTTGACTCTAGTTATATAGAACTTTTGATATTTACACAAGGAAGAATAGGAGATGATAAACCAGCTTCTCATTGCAAAATCAGGTATGTAAGATAACATGTGGCAAAGTATCACAACCTCCAATCCAATGTACGGTCGAGGTTAAGTGTTGTCAGATATTTCACAAAGTTTCGGACACTGACTAATACTCTGAGGGATAAGCACTTTTCCCAATAATACTTTTTGAGCGAAAACCACTGGAATCTATGACAACACTTAATATCCCCGATTGTACACTCGGATACCATAGTCTCTAGCACACTTATGATAATTCGTGGACCCTCTATGTTTGTCTTTATGCAATTATAAGTAAATTGATTAATTATTGGACAGAACTTGTTTTCAATACATAGTATATATAATTTTGTAGTTGATGTATAGACAATTTTATTCATAAATTCGATTCCAGAGATATACTTCCATAATTAGAAACAGGTGACGTCCACGAATATTTATGAGTGGGTTCGAGACTATGGTATCCGAGTGTACCAATTGTTTTTCTCAACCGTATGATTGGAGTTAAACACATCTTCTGGTAACCCAACTCAGTATTATCTTTGACTCCTTTACTTGCTTGGAGAAGAAAATGAAGTAACCAGTTTGATGAATTTGAAAACATACCCTATAAACTTTGGAGTAATATTCCAACCTGAAACTGGACTCATTCATGATAAGCATTTCAATATATTAATTTTGGTAAACAAAATAATAAAAATCACATATAAACCTCTTTTGATTCGACTTTGGTCATAATTCCCATATTATTGTCAAATACTTATTTCATATCTTATGAAATGTGATATAAGAACATAAGAAAATGGGAGTCTGCAGAAAGCCGCTTGGCCCACACAAGGCAGATCCCTCTATGATCAATGGGAGTCTTCAGAAAGCCAATTGGCCTACACAAGGCAGATCCCTCTATGATCAATGAACATTTGCTTATCACAATTAGTTCAACATAAATATTGGTGCAATAGACAATCATTTGCAGTACGACACCTCATTTCTTACATATCAAGAAGAAACATGCCAGAAAATAGACAATAGGAACAAGATTCTTGACAACGTCCATTAAGGGGGCCTACCTCGTTTTTTTTCTCTCTCTCTCTGGGTTGTAACCATTTGGCCCCATTCAGCCTACTGTTTTAAGACTTTTATCCCCATCCCGGTGTCGATTTTTTCCTGGCGAGCGGTAGCGATCCAGCATATTGTTTATAATGTTTTTGTCAGCAGGCTAAATGTGTACATTTTTCTATAGAAAAATGTCTCTGGCGAAGCCGGATTTCTCCATACAATGCTGTCTCGCTATCGCTCGGCAGGAATAAATCTACACCTGGATGGGGATAAACGTCTAAAAACAGTTGACTGAATGGAGCCGAATGGATACAACCCAGAGAGAGAGAAAAAACAAAACAAGGTGGGCCCCATTAAGGAATGCATATATAGTTTATTATCAGGCATCAAAGTAAGATTAATCCATAAACTGTTTCCTGATTAACATAGAAATTTAAGATTATACATGAATGGTGCTAATTAAATGAAAAAATAATAATAATAATAATAATATCAAGTGCGATTAAAATATTATATCGGCATCAATGGTTAGTGAAGCGTGTAATATATTTGTATGTGACAATGCCTACTTTTTTCTCAAACAATCGATAATATATTTTTATACTGCCATATGTATAATAATTCAATGTTTCTATGTGTTCAACTGTGATTCTGTGTGCATCTCGTAGACTTAATACAAATGCTTATTGTTATCGTTTTCTGAATGTTTTATTATGTAAGTAACTTGTTAAATGTGTGTGTAGGTACGTCTTAAGGGGGTAGTGCTTGGTTTTTGGTCTATATATTTATTTTATTTTATTTTGAGTTTCCTCGCTAGACCTCCATCAAGCTTAGAAAAACACCCCCCTAGACCCCCTTTCAAGATAAATTTGTAAATTTTTCGGTAGAAAAATGTCATAAAATTAGAGGCTCGCTATCGCTTGCCGGGAAAAAATTGACACCTAAATGGCACGAAAGGTGTTAATATTGACAACAAAATGAGGCAAAAGGTCTCAAAATCGCCAAACTAACGGAACAAACGTCTTAAAACCTCCAAACTAATATGGTAAACATGAGGGAGAAGGGGGTCCAGAGAAAGCGAGTAGTAGTACCCCCTTAATAAGCTACCTTGTGGTGGAAGGGTTTGTGTCATGTCATATGGAACGTCTTTACATGATTTCATTCTGTTATTTATCATCTTGCCAACATTTACATTACTTTTAATGATTGACTTCTTTGTGCACATCATCATTGCAATTTTCAGTTTAATTATAATAGAGTCAGTACTACAAAGCATCGTGTATTACTTTGAAACTCACATGATACTACAAAGTACAAATTATATCTCTATTTTATCTTGTGAATCAGAGTAAATGAATAAGCTCTTATATGTACCTCACTGTTGTCATGGTGACAGTAATGTATATGGGTTAAATCCTAGTGACAAATTCGCTAGGCAGATCTCGATAATTTAATGTAATTATTCTCACCATTACACCATCAAGACAAAAATCAAACCAGAATTCTTCTGTGAAAAAAGTGTCAAGACTTCAATATGAAGATATCTGAGAAAAAAACATTTAATCATAATTGTCATTATAGATAATGCTAACGTTGAAAAATCTGCAATATATATATGATCAAAATCCTATTATCAAAAATATTCTTAAACTTATCAATATAATTTGGGAAACAAAATGGAAAAAAAATCAATTACATTTGAGTCATAATGATCATTAGCAAGTTGGCCATTAGCGATTTGAGGGAGCAAATTGGCAGTTCACCAACATACCAGTTATACTCATGAAAATCCCTGGACCTCACCTATTTTAAGGGGGGTGATCTGCTATTGTTATCTCCTTTTCTCTCTTTCTCTGGCTTTTATCCATTCGGCTCCATTCAGCCTACTGTTTTAAGACGTTTATGCCACCCGGAAAAATCCGGCTTTACCGGAGACATTTTTCTATCGACAAATGTACAAATTTAGCCTGTTGTCAAAAACGTTTTTAAAAATATGCTGGCTCGCTGTCGCTCTCCAGGAAAATATCCACACCTGGATGGGGATAAACGTTTTGAAACAGAAGGCTGCATGGGGCCGAATGGATACAACTCAGGGAGAGAGAGAAAAACAAACAAGGTGGGCCCCCTCAAGTGCGGGAGTTTATATCGTGGTTCCTTGTGATAAAGTGTAATTATATTAATCTCTATAATTATGATTATATATAGAACGAAAGTGTTGTATAAAATTAAAACAAAATGACTTATGCAACACAGATTTCTATTACAGATTTGACTATGAATAAAATTGTCTTAAAAATTACATGGTCATGTTCACAATTTTTTTTTTCTCAAAATATTAATGCAATTTCGAGAATTTCTGTCTTTCTTTCTTTGAAGGATAATGTCTCATCCAGAATATTACACATATATACACACACATATACTGTATATATATATATATATATATATATATATATATATATATATATATATATATATATATATATATATATATATATATACTGTATATACTGTATATATATACTGTATATATATCAAATTAATATATTGTGGTGAGATATCTTGTTGATTTCAGCATTTGTTTCCTTCTTTCATACTGTCCCCATATGTATCAACAACAACAAACAGTATATAGTGTGATCAATCTTCATCCATTAACATTATCTGGTCTGAGGTCTTGGGGGTTATTAGGATATTTTGTTTAATTAGTGAGGTTTTTGCTTGCTTTTGCTATTTTCGAGCATTGTATTTCATTTAGTTTGTCCTCTAGTCTACCAAAAACGCCTTCCCAGGCTTCTTTCAAAACAATGTATGTGCAATCATACTCCATACCAGCTATATTTGTACATTTGAAAATAACAAAAATGCTGTGGATGAAGGTCGATATCTTCTATGTTACAAGGTCGCTATCGCTCGCCCAGAATAAAATTGACACCTAAATGAGGTGAAGCGTCCTATTATCGTCAAGCTAACGGGATGAAACGTCTTCAAATCTCCATACTAACGGAACAAAACAGGAGAGGTCCAAAAAGATCTCCTTCGGACCAAATAGAGTTAATGGCTTACATAGCTTCATTCTAAATACACCGAGTACCGTACCACTTGTCCCCCCCCCCCCCCCCCCTCCCTCCCCTCCACCTACTCTACATGCATTTGCCTTGGTTCTCTTCCATATGAAACAGTAACATTACATAAATAAATACATAAATTCATAAATACATAAATAAATAAGAAGAACAAATATTTTATATTCCATTGTATATTGATTTTCCTAACACTAGGTTTCTTTACAGACAGTTGCATATTATTTTTCATATTGTGTGCGGAAACCTTAAAATAACTTGTAGAAGCAACTCGAACATAACTAGTAGTGACATCTTGAACGAGAACAGCAATCACCCTTCTGCAACATTAAACCAACTTAGATGCACTTATGGTCAATGAGTGAACTGCAATATAGCTGTTAATGCCTTGATACAAACAGAACACATATTTTATTCCAGAGTGAGATTTGGCATCCTCTACCCAACCTTAGCCATTTCTGTCTGTCTCTTTTCCTGTACTACTTTTTCTTCTAGGTGCTGGCAAGATCGCCCGATTGGGTGGCACTGCAAGGGAGGCTACGGACGGTGGGGGCATTGGCCCAGGGGTGCAAGCCCGTGGGCTGATGATCCCCTCCCCTGCTGCCCTCCCAGAGACAGATCTCATCTCACCCTAGGCCTTTCGGGGACCTGAGCATCTGGCTAGGCTTCGGTCAACTGGACTAGGGACTGTTCGCCCAGACAGTCTGAGGAACCACAACAACAACAGTATCACTATAAAAATCAGCTGATGTACCGTCTCTCTCTGTCTCTCTCTGTCTCTCTCTCTCTCTCTCACCTCCACCGCAGCAGAAGTTTTAGGAAAGTCAGTGTTGTTGCTTAGTATTGTAGTGTTCGGCTTTTGTGTATGTCGTCCCGGGGAATACATGTCGTCTTCGTCAGCCTCAATGTCTGTCCGTCGTATTACCCGTCTATTTTACTTTTGGGTTATAGTATACGCCTTTCTAAAAGCTAGGTTGCATACTTATATTTTCTAAAAAATAATTTATATTTATTGTTATTAGCATTTGTCAGATAGATGAAAGTTTATGACGAGATGGGTTGGGTTTGAAAGGGATCTGCCTTGTGTGGGCCAATCGGCTCTCTGCAGACTCCCATTTTCTTATGTTCTTATGACATGGCCCCTCAAAACTGTAATTATGGCCGTCCGGCTGGCTCAGTTATTAGCGTCTCTGCTTACCATCCCGGCAGTCTCGCGTTCAATCCCCGCTCAGATTGATTTTTTTTTTTTTTTTTTTGCTGAGATAAAGCCAGCAGCTAATGTCTCCCCTTGAGCAAGGGAGGTGGGTAATAGTCTCTGGTTGATTAAAGAAGGTCAAGGGCTTGTGAATCCTGGAAGGAGGAGATACGGTCACTATATAAGTAACCAGACCATTATTATTATTATTATTTCTCCTTAAAGCTTTGAAGCTCTGACGTGTTTTAGCAGTTTATTTTGGCTATCATTAGACGATTTTATGCAGCTTAGGAAGGATCTGTGGGTATTAAAAGGGTGAATACTATATCAATCAACCCTTTGACTTCCATAAACCGTTACTAATCTGAATAAAATCGTCAAATAGTAGCCAGAAACAGAACAGAAACGCGTATTGGAGCTTGAATGGGTTAAGTGTCATATAGTTTTGCAGTAAAGCAGTTAGAAAATATAATTCTCGCTAACAGGATTTGCAGTGTTCCCTATAAACCCCAAAGTAAATGACTGGTAGTACGGCTATATATTTGTCCTCGTCGTCTCGGTAATGGTGTAATAATATTGTAAAAATAAATATTGATATTAAGTCTTGTCTTCTCAGTTTACAGAATAGTGCATCAGGTCTGATTCAAATTTATACCATGTTAAAGGGGGTCACCTCCTTTTTTCTATTTCTCTGGCTTGTATCCATTAGGCCCCATTCAACCTACTGTTTTAAGATGTTTATCCCTATGCAAGTGTCGATTTCTTCCTGGCAAGCGATAGCGAGCCAGCATTGTATGGAGAAATCCGGCTTCGCCGAAGACATTTATCTATCGAAAATGTACAAATTTAGCCTGCTGTTAATTTTTTTTTAAACATATATGCTGGCTCGCTTCCGCCAGGAAAAAATCGACACCTGGATGGGAATAAACGTCTAAAAGCAGTAGGCTGAATTGGGCCGAATGGATACAACCCAGAGAGAGAGAGAAAAAAAAACGAGGTGGGCCCCCTTAATTGAAAACAAATGGGTTTCTGAATAATACGCTTCTCTTGAGATAATTATCTCGTATATTTTTGTAAATGGATGTGAATGTATTTTATTTTTTACAGAGGCTTAATTATAAAAAAAAATATATATATATATTGTTATACCTCGGCTATAGCTAAGTAAAGAATGGTATGTTATAGACTTTTATTTCAGCTGATGATAAATTGAACACCTTCGAAACTGATTTTTCAATAAATAATAGACAATAAGAAACTACTGCAACATATTATTGCCAAGTTTTCATAAATAACATATTTGGCTATACCATTGATGTCATATCTGAGTAAAGCAGGTATCACACGAGCGCTATTTCCCCAACATATATCCTCAACACTGGTCTGGCAGTTTATGAGGTCAACATTTCAAATATTTCGGATACCAACATTCATCTATCACCAGTCTAGTTTCCAATACCAGTGCAAAATATTTCAGAAATATTGCCAGAAAAAGTTGATCATCGAATGTTGACTATAAAAGCTCTCGTGTGATACCGGCTTATTGAAGATAAAGGAGGACATGACAATTTACCATCAGCTGGCATAACATAGCCTATAGTTCACGTCTGAGTCGGTCCGATTGTAAGCTATGAATGGTTTGTGGAAAGAAACAAGATGCATTTTATCCTACGACTATTATTTGTAAGATATCGATATCTGGAAAATTTGATAGTATTATTAAAAAAAAAAAAATGTAAATCCTTGTACATACAATAAATAATATAATAAACGGTTTGTCCTTGTTAATGTAGGTTTTCCTCTCCTTTTATATAAATTGGTTATCAACAGACGATTTTATGAAGTTTAAGGAGGGGATGGGCCGGTTTTCTGGACCACTTTCTCCCTCATGTTTAGCCCCATTAGTTTTCAGATGTTAAGATGTTTGCCCCATTAGTTAGTCGATTTTAAGACCTTTCACCCCATTTCTTCGTCAATATTTAGACCTTGATTTTTTCCTGGCGAGCGATAGCGACCCTGCAATTTTAAGAGGAACCGGCCTTCGGCCGGAACATTTTTCTACCGAAAAATTTACAAATTTATCTTTTGCGAGATTCAGGCTATAAGGAAGTTGGAGCTGTAGACATCGATATTAGCAGAATTACCAGCTAAAATATGATAGTAGTGCATTTATACACACATAAGATCAAGTTCAACATAATTTTTATCCATTGAAAGCCTACATTATTTTTGCATTTCTGTTTGCCTGTAATATCAGTTAAATTCCTTATAGCCTGAAACTCGCAAGTAGTCAATGGAGGGCCAGACACATTATTCCCCTGGCCTCTTGGGGAAAAAAATAAAAAATAAAAAACACGTGAAAAAGAGTTGAAATTAACACAGATATATGAAAAATATAGAGAGACAGTCAAACACCCACCCCAAGGCAAAATAGAGAGGCGGATGGACTTCATCAGGCCACAGCCATCCGACTTAATCGGTTTTCTGTTATAACTGTGGCAAACCGGCTATCTCTATAATACCTGGTGTAGAGTGTTTGCCCTAAAAGAAAAAGTAGTATAGTACTAATGAAATAGTCAAAATCAGGGGGTTGACAAATCCGGGAAGTAAATTTTGTAGTCAGAAGTAGAGTAGACAAAATCAGTTAGTTCAAATTGGGGAAGTCACATTTTGTTGTCGGATATCGAAGAAGAAATCCATTAACTACGTCAAAAAGTATTGAAACATATTTAGCATGAGATAAAGTGATTGTTATGCAGTAGGCCCGACCTTTGAAACATATTTAGCATGAGATAAAGTGATTGTTATGCAGTAGGCCCGACCTTGGAAACATATTTAGCATGAGATAAAGTGATTGTTATGCAGTAGGCCTGACCTTTGAAACATATTTAGCATGAGATAAAGTGATTGTTATGCAGTAGGCCCGACCTTTGAAACATATTTAGCATGAGATAAAGTGATTGTTATGCAATAGGCCCGACCTTGGAAACATATTTAGCATGAGATAAAGTGATTGTTATACAGTAGGCCCCTTTGAAATATGCCAAGATATTTCCAAGTACATAACCATTATGGCTTCTAAAGAAGGTGACTAGGGTAAGACAAAAATAGAATTAAACTGAATTATGGAGGCCTAATTGCGATAGTCGACAACAAAAAGAGAGAGAGAGAGAGAGAGAGAGAGAGAGAGAGAGAGAGAGAGAGAGAGAGAGAGAGTGAGAGTGAGTGAAGTACCTGGCGCCACTACCACTTCAACAACATATTCCTACCAACAAGACTGTGGACGTCCAGGGGAGCAGCCGTCGACATGCCACGACGATTTTGTGCAGTTTAAGAAGGATCTGTGGTAGTGAAAAGCGTTAAGGGAGCCCCCCTCGGTTTTTCCTCTCTCTCTGAGTTGTATCCATTCGGCCCCATTCAGCCTACTGTTTTAAGACGTTTATCCCCAGCCAGGCGTTGATTTTTTTCCTGGCGAGCGGTAGCGAGCCAGCATATTATTTAAAATATTTCTGACAGCAGGCTAAATTTGTACATTTTTCGATAGAAAAATTTCTCCGGCGAAGCCGGATTTCTCCATATAATGCTGGCTCGCTATCGCTTGCCAGGAAGATACCGTCACCTGGATGGGGATAAACGTCTTAAAACAGTAGGCTGAATGGAGCCATACAAGCCAGAGAAAGAGATAAATTTAAAAGGAGAGAAAAAAAAGGCAGGTGACCCCCCTTAAGCCAGATAGTTTGAAGCCTGTTAATTGCTGGAGACCCTTTGTACACTGAATATAATTGCTGGAGACCCTTTGTACACTGAATATAATTGCTGGAGACCCTTTGTACACTGAATATAATTGCTGGAGACCCTTTGTACACTGAATATAATTGCTGGAGACCCTTTGTACACTGAATATAATTGCTGGAGACCCTTTGTACACTGAATATAATTGCTGGAGACCCTTTGTACACTGAATATAATTGCTGGAGACCCTTTGTACACTGAATATAATTGCTGGAGACCCTTTGTACACTGAATATAATTGCTGGAGACCCTTTGTACACTGAATATAATTGCTGGAGACCCTTTGTACACTGAATATAATTGCTGGAGACCCTTTGTACACTGAATATAATTGCTGGAGACCCTTTGTACACTGAATATAATTGCTGGAGACCCTTTGTACACTGAATATAATTGCTGGAGACCCTTTGTACACTGAATATAGTCGTCTAATAGCAGCCCGAATAAAGTTAAAAGGACGGCACCGGTACTGAAAGGGTTAAAGGTAATCTATTATAATATATACATTAATATAATCTTATTCATTTCACTCCCAACACCAAACACCTCCCAATGCAATTAATGAAATCATGTGGTCCTCCCGGGATTCGAACCTGAGTCACCACATACAGATCTTAAGGGGAGGTATTTAGTTTGTTCCCTACGTTTTCATCAAGCTTAAAATTACACCCCCTAGACCCCCTTTCAAGATAAATTTGTACATTTTTCGGTAGAAAAATGTCCCGGCCGGAGGCCGGTTGCTCTTAAAATACAGGCTCGCTATCGCTCGCCAGGAAAAAATCGACACTTAAATGGCACGAAAGGTCTTAAAATTGACAGAAATGGGGCAAAATGTCTTAAAATGTCTAAACTACTAGGGCGAACGTCTTAAAATCTCAAAAGCAATGGGGCTAAACATGAGGGAGAAAGGGGTCCAGAAAAAAATCCTCCAGGTGGAAATCTCCCCTTAAACACTAACCAATACACCATCAAGACAACAAAAAAACACGGTAATTATTCAGTCGTGTATTGTAATCGACCTCCAGTCTAAAGCCGGTATCACACGAGCGCTTTTTCCCTCAACACTGGTCTGGCAGCTTATGAGGTCAACATTTAGCATATTTATTTATTTTGCCTAAATTTATCTATCATCAGTCTAGGTTCCGATATCAATGGAAACTATTCCAGAGATGTTGCCAGAACAACGTTGATCTTCGAATGTTGACCATAAAAGCTCTCGTGTGATACCGCTTAATGGTCGGCACCAATGAACAACAGTTACAAAAAAAAAAAAAAAAAAAAAAAAAAAATGCTAGCACAAATTACCGAAAATATCGGTGTCGGACTGCCGTAAGGGGTAGTTTTCCTTGAACCATAATATCCGAACAAGTCAAAGCTGCGGTACATTCTGTTTCCCGATTAGATAACCCTTTTAAGGGCGGATGGGCGTATTTATTTCAGCATCTATATCTATTTTTTTTTTTTTTAATTCCTCCATCAAGCTAAACAAAAATACACCTCCGAAGACCCTCCTTCAAGATATATTTGTACATTTTTCGATAGAAAAATGTCCTGGCCTTCTCTTAAATTACAGGCTCGCTTTCGCTCGCCAGGAAAACAAATCGACACCTAAATGACACGAAAAGTCTTAATATTGACAAAGAAATGGGGCGAAAGATCTTAAAATTGCAAAACTAATGGGCCGAACGTCATATAATCTGAAAACTAACGGGGCTAAACATGAGGGAGAAGAGTGTCCAGAAAAAAGACCCATCTCCCCTTAAGGGGGGTGACCTGCTTTTTGTTATTTCTGTCATTTTCTCTCTTTCTCTGGCTTGTATCCATTCGGCCCCATTCAGCCAACTATTTGAAGACGTTTATCCCCATCTAGGTGTCGATTTCTTCCTGGCGAGCGATAGCGAGCCAGCATTATATGAAGAAATCCGGCTTCGCCGGAGATTTTTCTATCGAAAAGCCTGCTGTCAAACAAAAATAAAAAATATGCTGGATCGCTACCGCTCACCAGTAAAAAATTGACACCTGGATGGGGATAAACGTCTTAAAACAGTAGGCTGATTGGGGCCAAATGGATACAAGCCAGAGAAAGATAGAAAAGGACAGAACAAAAACAGGTCACCCCCCTTCACTCCTTTAGCACGATGGCGTACTTTTCATCATATACTGCTTATGACCATTAGACGATTTTCTTCAGCTTATAATTTACCTCTAGGCCTCAAAGGTGTAAAAATTAATACGATCTCCATAAACCCTCGGAATAACATAGGTCTTACTGAACCCGGTATCACACGAGCGCTTTTTCACTCAACATTTATCCTTAACACTGGTCTGGCAGCTCATGAGGTAAACATTTAATATTTTCTGTTACCTAAATTCATCTATCATCAGTCTAGTTTCCGATACCAGTGCAAAATACTCCAGCAATGTTGCCAGAAATGTTTTGATCATCGAATGTTGACTATAAAATATCTCGTATGATACCGACTTTAAACAACATAAAATAGTCTAGTGTTATCCAGAATCCGAGGTAAAAAGGCGTCATGGTGCTGAAGAAGTTATAGACAAGTGACTAAATTTGATCATTCATGGTATCAACAATATCTGCACCAGGATAAAAACAACCCCACTCCACAAAGGGTTAAATTCCAAGACATACTATAGATAATCTAATCAAATTAAGAAGAATAAGAGAAGGGAGATTTTATTAAAGCTTGATAAAGGTCTAGGTAGCAAACTAATAACCTCCTCTTAATCATTGGGTAGAATATGTCGTGTGAGTGCATCGAAATACACACAAACACACATACACACCCACACACACACACTCACCCACACACACATACACACACCCACATACACACACCCACATACACACACACACACACACCCAAACACACACACACACACACCCACACACACACACACCCAAACACACACACACACACACACACACACATACACACACACACCCACACACCCACACACACACCCACACACACACACACACCCACACACACTAACATGTATAAATCATACCTGTATAACGTCAAAATAATATCTTTGAATCATATCAAGCACCCAAAAACATCTCTCTCGCTATTATATCGCTAGTATAATAATCAGTGTTCCTCAGAGCTCTCTCAGTGTATACCACCTCTTCTACGTAGGGTACGTAGCATCCGTCTTGCAACCCCCCCCCCCCTACTATGTGCAACTCTCCAACTCAAGAGTAAAACAATACTCCCCAATCTTTCTTCTATTCAACAGCTGAGCTCTGGAACTCTATCCATCTTTCCCTCATCTTATGACTTAAATTGCTTCAAACTCCGTGTGTCTAGACATTTTGTCTAGAACATTCCTTGATTTTGGCACTGTCACTCTTTCAACTCTGGGGGAGGCACTCGTCACAGGCATATTTGCCTTTTGTCTCCCTCATCCACATAGAAAAAAAAAAAAAAAAAAAAAAACACGCAACATAAAATGAAACCAACCTTCTCTCAAATTAATCCCCGTACCTTTCCCGCACCATTGTAGCAGTGAGGTCATTATATAATTAAATAGATATCAGAGGATGCATAGAAATAGGCTGATTACAGGTATGAGTGATGGGGGGTCGCGGTGGGTGGTCGGTTTTAAGTCATGTTGGAAAGGGAGTGTCATTTGTTTGAGGTCATCTCTCCCGTGCAGTCAAAAATTGCTTGGTCAATCTAGACTCGGGCGTTCTGAATTAATCTCTCCTTTCATTTATTTATGAGATATATTTAATTTATAATAATAAACCTGAAAGATTGCGAAGTAACCCGTGCAAATTACTTCAAACTTGATATATTCCGCTTTAATAGGACAGGTAAGCGATGGTTTGGAAATAGGGTTGTGGATTAGATTACCTAGTACTTTAATCAGCTCAGAAACGATGAAAAGTTTCAAACGAAATTTGAATAGCCATTTTAATTATATTGGTTGAGTGTGAACAGGATTTGCCTCGTTTGGGCCACTGCAGATTTCCATGTACTATAGTCAATTTGGTTCCAGCTGAGGGTAAATTGTCATGTTTCTATCTTTGTTACTCAGCTATACAGTAAGGTAGATTTTGTAGCGAAATATGATGCTAATTATGAAAACTTGGCATTAATACGACACACAGCCATAGTAGTTTCATATGTGTCCATTAAGTATCGAGAAATCAGCTACTAAGGGATTCAAGTTACCATCAGCTGGGAAAAAATAGACTTTAGTGTTCTTAGGCTTTTGGAGTACAATATAATTATATACTACAAGGTTATGTATTCTACGCTGGGTACTCCTGTAGCAAACTAACATTGAAATTAGAGATTTTTATGGAACTAAATTGAAAATATACAGTATATATTTTTTGATTTGAAAATATTGCTTAAGGGGAGATCCTTCACTTTTTGGTCGATTTTTTAATTAATTTTCTATTTTTCTAGTTTCCTCGCTAGACCTCCATCAAGCTTTAGAAGACTCCTTCCAAGATAAATTTGTAAATTTTTCGGTAGAAAAATTTCCCGACCGAAGGCCGGTTTCTCTTAAATTATAGGCTCGCTATCGCTCGCCAGGAAAAAAATCGACACCTAAATGGCATGAAAGGTCTTAAAATTGACAGAAATGGGACGAAAGTTCATAAAATCGCCAAACTAATGGGACTAAAAATGAAGAAGGGGGTCTACAAAAGCGACACATCTGCCCTTAAAGATACAATACACCCAACGTGAATACATTACCTCCTCCATGGTGGTGTTACATTACCTCCTCCATGGTGGTGTTACATTACCTCCTCCATGGTGGTGTTACATTACCTCCTCCATGGTGGTGTTACATTACCTCCTCCATGGTGGTGTTACATTACCTCCTCCATGGTGGTGTTACATTACCTCCTCCATGGTGGTGTTACATTACCTCCTCCATGGTGGTGTTACATTACCTCCTCCATGGTGGTGTTACATTACCTCCTCCATGGTGGTGTTACATTACCTCCTCCATGGTGGTGTTACATTACCTCCTCCATGGTGGTGTTACATTACCTCCTCCATGGTGGTGTTACATTACCTCCTCCATGGTGGTGTTACATTACCTCCTCCATGGTGGTGTTACATTACCTCCTCCATGGTGGTGTTACATTACCTCCTCCATGGTGGTGTTACATTACCTCCTCCATGGTGGTGTTACATTACCTCCTCCATGGTGGTGTTACATTACCTCCTCCATGGTGGTGTTACATTACCTCCTCCATGGTGGTGTTACATTACCTCCTCCATGGTGGTTACATTACCTCCTCCATGGTGGTGTTACATTACCTCCTCCATGGTGGTGTTACATTACCTCCTCCATGGTGGTGTTACATTACCTCCTCCATGGTGGTGTTACATTACCTCCTCCATGGTGGTGTTACATTACCTCCTCCATGGTGGTGTTACATTACCTCCTCCATGGTGGTGTTACATTACCTCCTCCATGGTGGTGTTACATTACCTCCTCCATGGTGGGGTTACATTACCTCCTCCATGGTGGTGTTACATTACCTCCTCCATGGTGGTGTTACATTACCTCCTCCATGGTGGTGTTACATTACCTCCTCCTGGTGGTGTTACATTACCTCCTCCATGGTGGTGTTACATTACCTCCTCCATGGTGGTGTTACATTACCTCCTCCATGGTGGTGTTACATTACCTCCTCCATGGTGGGTGTTACATTACCTCCTCCATGGTGGTGTTACATACCTCCTCCATGGTGGTGTTACATTACCTCCTCCATGGTGGTGTTACATTACCTCCTCCATGGTGGTGTTACATTACCTCCTCCATGGTGGTGTTACATTACCTCCTCCATGGTGGTGTTACATTACCTCCTCCATGGTGGTGTTACATTACCTCCTCCATGGTGGTGTTACATTACCTCCTCCATGGTGGTGTTACATTACCTCCTCCATGGTGGTGTTATCATTACCTCCTCCATGGTGGTGTTACATTACCTCCTCCATGGTGGTGTTACATTACCTCCTCCATGGTGGTGTTACATTACCTCCTCCATGGTGGTGTTACATTACCTCCTCCATGGTGGTGTTACATTACCTCCTCCATGGTGGTGTTACATTACCTCCTCCATGGTGGTGTTACATTACCTCCTCCATGGTGGTGTTACATTACCTCCTCCATGGTGGTGTTACATTACCTCCTCCATGGTGGTGTTACATTACCTCCTCCATGGTGGTGTTACATTACCTCCTCCATGGTGGTGTTACATTACCTCCTCCATGGTGGTGTTACATTAGCTCGGGCATGGTGGTGTTACATTACCTCCTCCATGGTGGTGTTACATTACCTCCTCCATGGTGGTGTTACATTACCTCCTCCATGGTGGTGTTACATTACCTCCTCCATGGTGGTGTTACATTACCTCCTCCATGGTGGTGTTACATTACCTCCTCCATGGTGGTGTTACATTACCTCCTCCATGGTGGTGTTACATTACCTCCTCCATGGTGGTGTTACATTACCTCCTCCATGGTGGTGTTACATTACCTCCTCCATGGTGGTGTTACATTACCTCCTCCATGGTGGTGTTACATTACCTCCTCCATGGTGGTGTTACATTACTTCCTCCATGGTGGTGTTACATTACCTCCTCCATGGTGGTGTTACATTAAATCACCACCAAGATTAATTAAGGGGGCCCACCTAGTTGTTCTCTCTGGGTTGTCTCCATTCGGCCCCATTCAGCCTACTGTTTTAAGACGTTTATCCCCATCCAGGTGTCGATTTTTTCTGGCGAGCGGTAGCGAGCCAGCATATTTAATGAAATGTGTGTTTTTTTTACAGCAGGCTAAATTTGTACATATTCTTATTTAACATTTGGTAATTTTAGTCCATGTATTACCCAAGTTTCCCGCTAATTCGGCCATGTAATTGTTTTATTTATCTTTATTTTTGTTAATGACATGCTAAAAAAATGTTTGAGGTGAGGTGGCGATGATAGTGAGACACACAGACCGACAGGCACAGGTAACAACAACAACAACAACATACACCCCAGGGTTAAAAGGACTACAGTATATTCTCTGGATCCTTATACACCCTAAATTACCCCCCCCCCCAGAAACGAGAGAGAGAGAGAGAGAGAGATGGATTTTTATATAGTAAAAGATTTAAAAATGTACGCCATGAAAATTATAACTTAAAAAAGAATAAATAAATAAACAAATGATCAAAGCAACCCTAAGACGTATATATACCATTTTCAACCTTCGAAAATAAATAGAGAAATATACCCCCCCCCCCCCCCACACACCCGGTAGAGTAAAGTCTGCGGGTATTTTCCACCTTAATTGGTCATATATCACTTCTAGAACTGCTTCCCCTTCGCATGGTCCAACGTTGGGGTTTATGTCAAGTTGCAGGCCTTAATTCCGATACTACTACTACTACTACTACTACTACTACTACTACTAATAATAATAATAATTATTATTATTATATTACAAATAATAAAAATAATAATAAACATAATAATAAATAATCTATCTATCTATTCTATCTATAATTATGCTCAGGCCCAATCCCCATTTTGGGGGTAGCCGACTCAAGACAGAGCAACAACAGGGAAAACACAAAAACAACATAAAACAACAAATAAACACAGATAAAAAGAACAAACTCACACACATCCAGGTCACCCAGGAGAAGACCCAGAGACCAGGGTCACCAAGGTCGCTCCAGCACTCCCCCGGCCCCCGACCACACGGAGAGGTTCCGATCTCGGCAGGCAGACATGCAGCGGAGCCAAAGCCACAAGCCCTCCCACCACACTTCCAGGCGCACCCTTCATATTAATCGTCTCCCCGATTAATAAATAATAATAATAATAATAATAATAATAAATGAATAAATAATTAAATAAATTTAAAACATAAAATAACAAATACAGTCTTCCCTTACCCACAGCCATACCCTGACCCCTATTGACCCATACATGACCTCGCCCAATAACCGAGGTCAGGCTGCGGTCAGGTCAACAATAACTTAATTACTTTGACCCGCTCCTCCCACACCCTTAAGGGGAGATGGGCCGTTTTTCTGGTCCCCCTTCTTCCTCGTGTTTAGCCCCATTGGTTTTTAGATTTTATAACGTTCGGCCCATTAGTTTGGCGATTTTTAGACTTTACGCCCCATTTCTTTGTCAATATTTAGACCTTTCGTGCCATTTAGGTGTCGATTTTTTTCTGGCGAGCGATAGCGAGCCAGTATTGTATGGAGAAATCCAGCTTTGCCGTAGACATTTTTCTATCGATAAATGTACAAATTTAGCTTGCTGTAAAACAAAAATATATATATGCTAGCTCGCTACCGCTCGCCAGGAAAATATTGACACGTGGATGGGGGTAAGCATCTTAACCCCTTCAGACTCATATGACGCAGAGTTTGCCAGATTAGCAATAAGAAATAGAGTTCTCTCACTCTTATAATCACCTCTCCAAAATTAGTTTTCTGCCCACAGCTAACTCACAGACAACTGCAGAGGTTGAAGTAACTAAACTAAAGGTTTCTAAATACCCCTGATGGTAACAAAGGCTTTAAAGTATCCCTAATCGGCTCAAAATCGCATCACATGTCGGAGAGGGTTAAACCAGTTGGCTGAATGGGGCCGAATGGATACAAACCAAAGAGAGAGGGAGAGAAGGTGAAAACAAGCGAGGTGGGCTCCCTTATAAAGATAAAACAATAATCCAATAAATACGCCAATCTCCCCTAATTACTGTAACCCTCTCCTTCCACACCCTAATTAGTCCCTCTCTCTCCTTCCACACCCTAATTAGTCTCTCTCTCTCCTTCCACACCCTAATTAGTCCCTCTCTCTCCTTCCACACCCTAATTAGTCCCTCTCTCTCCTTCCACACCCTAATTAGTCCCTCTCTCTCCTTCCACACCCTAATTAGTCCCTCTCTCTCCTTCCACACCCTAATTAGTCTCTCTCTCTCCTTCCACACCCTAATTAGTCCCTCTCTCTCCTTCCACACCCTAATTAGTCTCTCTCTCTCCTTCCACACCCTAATTAGTCCCTCTCTCTCCTTCCACACCCTAATTAGTCCCTCTCTCTCCTTCCACACCCTAATTAGTCCCTCTCTCTCCTTCCACACCCTAATTAGTCCCTCTCTCTCCTTTCCACACCCTAATTAGTCTCTCTCTCTCCTTCCACACCCTAATTAGTCCCTCTCTCTCCTTCCACACCCTAATTAGTCCCTCTCTCTCCTTCCACACCCTAATTAGTCCCTCTCTCTCCTTCCACACCCTAATTAGTCCCTCTCTCTCCTTCCACACCCTAATTAGTCCCTCTCTCTCCTTCCACACCTAATTAGTCCCTCTCTCTCCTTCCACACCCTAATTAGTCCCTCTCTCTCCTTCCACACCCTAATTAGTCTCTCTCTCTCCTTCCACACCCTAATTAGTCCCTCTCTCTCCTTCCACACCCTAATTAGTCCCTCTCTCTCCTTCCACACCCTAATTAGTCCCTCTCTCTCCTTCCACCTAATTAGTCTCTCTCTCTCCTTCACCCAAACCAAACCCCAAGGGAACCATTTCACCCAACAACACTCCCCTCTCAGTTCGGAGATGGGTTGGGTTTGAAATGCCGTGTGGCTTTCTGCAGACTCCCATTTTCTTATATATATATATATATATATATATATATTCATAATAATAGGAACATAAGAAAATGGGAGCCTGCAGAAAGCCGATTGGCCCACACAAGGCAGATCCCTCTCACACCCAACCCCAATTATAAGGCCTAATCATAGGTCCACCACCCATTAACTTTCAAATAATCCTAATTAATGAAACTAATTGATACATGTCAGGAACATTATGGCGTCCAGGTACTTGTGGAGTGATCTGATGGACATATAGATAGATTGGTGGATGGCGTTATATATCCATGTATATATAGAATAACAAAAGGGTATTTAAGGGGGGATGGTTGGTTTTTTCTGGCCCCCCTTTTCCCTCATGTTTCGCCCCTTCATTTTTCAAATTTTAAGACATTCAGCCCAATAGTTTGGCGATTTTAAAACTTTTTGCCCCATTGCTTTGTCATTATAAAGACCTTTCGTGCCATTTCGGTATCAATTTAATTTGTTCTGGCGAGTGATAGCGAGCCTGTAATGTAGGAGGAACCGGCTTTCGGCCGGAACATTTTTCTACTGAAAAATGTAAAAATATAATTAAAAAAAGGGGCTTGGGTATATTTGTCTATAGTTTGATGGAGGTCTAAGAAGAGAACATAAATACAAATAAATACACTAATAAATGTATAGAAATGAACCCTTAATTACAAATGAACCCTTAAATACAAATGAACCCTTAATTACAAATGAACCCTTAATTACAAATGTTTCTTTTCTTTCTTTTTTGGGCTCATCTTTCGCCCCTTAATTTTTTCAAATTTTAAGATGTTCAGCCCAATAGTTGAAATACAACCGATTGTAGGTTCCGTACCAAATATTACAGTATTTCGGTATCTAGTAGCGAGCACGCCAAGCAGGTGAGGCAGGGAGATGTCTTGATACCGCTGATGCCTTCCCTGTAGGTAGCGGGGGGGTGGGGGGGGGGGGGGGGGATTGGTCGGCTTGCTTTGAAACAGGCTTTGACATTATTACCTGTATGATCCCTGCCTCACGGTACCTGTCAGACTTATACCACTACTACTTCCACCGTCCATAACACCTCACTCACATTTTCTGGGCTTGCACATACTCACTCACTCTCACTCACTCACTCACACTCACACACACACACACTCACACACACACATAGACACACACACCTATGCTGTCCAATTTTGGTGCCCTTATTACAGAATGGATATCGACCCTTTAGAGGCAGTCCAAAGAAGAATGACGAACATGATACATATTATAAACTTATCGTATGAGGAGAGGTTGAAACCCTTAGGCTTGCACTCACTAGAAAAAACAAAGATGTAGGGGAGACATGTTAGAGGTATTTAAATGGATAAACGTTATAAATAAGGGCGATATACAGTAGATGAGGTATTAAAGTTAAAGAACGGTGACATAACCCGCTCAAATGGTTTCAAGTTAGATAAGTTTAGATTTAAGAAAGATATAGGAAAGCACTGGTTTGGGAATAGAGTTGTTAACATGTGGAATGGACTGCCCAGAGCAGTGACAGCTCAGGAACAGTTGAGAGCTTTAGGCGTAAGTTGGATTCCCATATGGATGATATGGGCTGAGTGTGAAGGGGAGTTGCCTCGTGTGGGCCTATGCAGTTTCCCGCGATACTTCGATTTTCTCCCGGGCAGCGCCGGGTACCTCAGCTAGTAAATAATATAGATGGAGGGCTCAATAACACTGTCTATGTTCGCCAATATAAGAAACACGGGATGGAACATTAAAATATACTACAAGATAATGTAACAAAAATGTTTAGTGGTGGAAAAAATTGCAATCTAGACAAATGTCAAGTCTTGCACATCGGTAATAAAATCAAAATATTAATATGAAATCATGGGGAAAAATTAACAGCCTGGAAATGCTAATATCTAACAACCTAAAAGCCTTGATCAATGCGCACCAGCTGCAAACAAAACTAATAGGTAATTGGGACACACTAAAAGAAATCCTTATCACACTAAGAACATTATATTGTCATTATTCAAAAGTGCGGTAAGGTTCCATCTTCAGTAAGGTATAATTTAGCTCCCTTATATGAGGAGCAAGGGCATTAACAGATTCCATTGGTGCAGCGTAAAACGACAAAGCTGATACCATTACAAAATAAGTCACAATTCGTAAACTGGAACTATTAAATTTGTGTTCACTAATAATATATGAAGATTGAGTACTAATCGCCCAAAATTCGAAGGAAGTGGTGGGTGGGGAGAGAGCCTCATTATGTACTGTCCTTGCCTTTAACTCACTAATAAATACAACTTTTTAGAGAACAGGCCAGACAGTCTAGTAGGAACTGCAAAGTCTGTGTGGTCTACGTATACTGTATATGTAACTTTATGTAACTATGTAATTATATGTAACTCTATGTAACTCTATGCAACTCTCTGGCTGTGCGGTCAGACTATCTCGCCCTTAACCCCTTACTCACATTTCCTTGGCAAACCTTGTTATCATCTAGTGTTGTGTGCGTGTACCTACCTCTCCTCATACTTCCACTGCACTCTCAAGTCTCCATCACTCCCTCACACGCCCCACCTCTCCTCATACTTCCACTGCACTCTCAAGTCTCCACCACTCCCTCACACGCCCCACCTCTCCTCATACTTCCACTGCACTCTCAAGTCTCCATCACTCCCTCACACGCCCCACCTCTCCTCATACTTCCACTGCACTCTCAAGTCTCCACCACTCCCTCACACGCCCCACCTCTCCTCATACTTCCACTGCACTCTCAAGTCTCCACCACTCCCTCACACGCCCCACCTCTCCTCATACTTCCACTGCACTCTCAAGTCTCCATCACTCCCTCACACGCTCCACCTCTCCTCATACTTCCACTGCACTCTCAAGTCTCCATCACTCCCTCACACGCCCCACCTCTCCTCATACTTACACTGCACTCTCAAGTCTCCACCACTCCCTCACACGCCCCACCTCTCCTCATACTTCCACTGCACTCTCAAGTCTCCACCACTCCCTCACACGCCCCACCTCTCCTCATACTTCCACTGCACTCTCAAGTCTCCACCACTCCCTCACACGCCCCACCTCTCCTCATACTTCCACTGCACTCTCAAGTCTCCACCACTCCCTCACACGCCCCACCTCTCCTCATACTTTCACTGCACTCTCAAGTCTCCACCACTCCCTCACACGCCCCACCTCTCCTCATACTTCCACTGCACTCTCAAGTCTCCACCACTCCCTCACACGCCCCACCTCTCCTCATACTTCCACTGCACTCTCAAGTCTCCACCACTCCCTCACACGCCCCACCTCTCCTCATACTTACACTGCACTCTCAAGTCTCCACCACTCCCTCACACGCCCCACCTCTCCTCATACTTACACTGCACTCTCAAGTCTCCACCACTCCCTCACACGCCCTACCTCTCCTCATACTTCCACTGCACTCTCAAGTCTCCACCACTCCCTCACACGCCCCACCTCTCCTCATACTTACACTGCACTCTCAAGTCTCCACCACTCCCTCAAACTTCCACATTTTCTGTATATTCTCACCATTCCTTCACACTATCACCACTCTCTCTCTCACTCCCTCACACGCCCCACCTCTCCTCATACTTCCACTGCACTCTCAAGTCTCCATCACTCCCTCAAACTTCCACATTTTCTGTATATTCTCACCATTCCTTCACACTATCACCACTCTCTCTCTCACTCCCTCACACGCCCCACCTTTCCTCATACTTCCACTGGAGGTTTCTAACACTCCCTCACACTTCCACATATTCTGTCTGTTCTCATAATTCTTTCCTTTATACCATTACCTCACACATCACTACTTTCTCACACTACCTCACACTTAAATTACCACTTGCTCATACTATTTCACACTCAAATCAACACTCTCACACTCAAATCACCACTTTCTCACATTACCTCACACTCAAATGACCACTTTCTCACACTACCACTCAAATCACCACTATCTCACACTACCACTCAAATCACCACTTTCTAACACTCAAATCACCACTTCTCACACTACCTCACACTCAAATCACCACTTTCTCATATTACCTCACACTCAAATCACAATTTTCTCATACCTCACACTCAAATTGCAATTTTCTCACAACTCACACTCAAATCACCACTTTATCACACTACCTCACACTCAAATCACCACTTTCTCATACTACCTCACACTCAAATTACCACTTTCTCACACTACCTCACACTCAAATTACCACTTTCTCACACTACCTCACACTCAAATTACCACTTTCTCACACTACCTCACACTCAAATCACCACATTTTCACACTCCCTGATACTCCCCTCATACTTCCACTGCACTCACTCTCCCGTCTCCATCACTCCCTCAAACTTGCCCACTCTGCCTTGCTTGTCGTGAGTGAAGGCTTTATTGATATACTGTAAAACCGGGAGCTTACATCCATGACGCAAAAGATAAGTTGCTGTGTGTGTGTGTGTGTGTGTGTGTGTGTGTGTATGTGTGTGTGTGTGTGTGTGTGTGTGTGTGTGTGTGTGTGTGTGGGGTGGGTGGGTGGGTGGGTGGGTGGGTGGGTGTGTGTGTGTGTGTGTGTGTGTGTGTGTGTGTGAGAGAGAGAGAGAGAGAGAGAGAGTACAAAGGAGTACAAAGGAAATCAAGCAACAACAGGTCTAGTGACCCTTCTAGGCTGCTTGTCCTCCAAAACACTGAGGATCAAGTGGCCAAACAGTGGTTTAGAGTGGGTAAGGGAACATTGGAAAGGGAACTACTGCCCTGGAACTAATGTCCGTGGCAGGATTAGGAAGTTAGTAGGGGACAGATGGGTTAGTAACTGAGGGAGAGAGAGAGAGACAGAGAGAGAGAGAGAGGTAATGATTAGGTCCGTTGAACACATTTTCAAAAGTACACGCATTATTGTGGCTAATACACAACAAAAAAGGCAATCTGGACCGCAGTAATAAGGAATTTAAATATCAAATATCTAATAATTATAAATTAAACATTATCTTTGAATATAATTAAAAATATCACACATCTTAATAAATAAAGGTCAATGTTTGTCTGTCTGTCTGTCTGTCAGTTAGTCAGCTACCCGACCTACCCGACCTTTGTTACTAAACTCCTCCCACAGTTTTGGTGCCAGGTGGGAGTGTGGGGCACCGTCGGAAAGCCCAGGCTTTGGAGATGATTTTAGGCGAGTTTAGTGGAAATCAGAGACACTTTTGTTTAATAAAATTTTCGGCAGAACTTATGTAGTATGCGGGAGCGAAAAAAATGCGAAAAAAATGGCCGTTTGGGGCAGAAGGAGGCCTCCGATCGAAAAGGTGTATGGAACGAAAGTTGTTCGCAGCCCCCCAAAATGAGGGTACGGATGAGGTCAGATCCAAAATCGGAGGTCATTTAGCGGCCGAAATCGAGGTCGCCGTTTAATGAGGCACAGGGAGGTCGAGGCCGGTGATTATGGTAGTAGTAGTATTGTGATGATTGTGGTAGTAGTGATTGATGATGGTGATTATGGTAGTAGTAGTGGTGGTAGTAGTGATGGTGATTATGGTGATTACCCTGGCAACGCCGGGTACCCCTGCTAGTATAACTATACAGTATATACAACGGCGTGAAAAAGCAAAAACCTCCTCCAGTAATAAGGAATTGAAATATCTGGTTTATGACAACTATAAACAAATACATCTTTGAATATATTGAACAAATATTTAAATATTTGCTTTATGACAACTAAAAAATACATCTTTGAATATATTGAAAACTATTTAAACATTTGATTTATGATAACTAAAAAAAATGCATCTTTGAATATATTGAAAACTATTTAAACATTTTATTTATGATAACTAAAAAATGCATCTTTGAATATATTGACAAATCAAAATAAATAACCAAGATAAACAAATAAACCCCTCACCTACAGAATGATATATACACTTCGACACAAGCCAATATTTTCACCAGTGATCAAGAAGAGGCCCTTAATGGGGGAGGTAGTCGCTTTGCCTGGATCCCCTTCTTCCTAATGTTTAGCATATTAGTTTTAACATTTTAAGACGTTCGGCCCATTAGTTTGGCGATCTTAACACCTTTAGCTCCATTTTGTTGTCAATTTTAGGACCTATCGTCATTTAGGTGTCTATTTTTTCCTGGCGAGCAATAGCGAGCCTGTAATTATAAGAGGAACCGGCCTTCGGCCGGCACATTTGTCTACCAAAAAACGTACACATTTATCTTGAGGGGGGTCTAGTCTAGGGGGTGTTTTTCTACGTTTCAGGGAGGTCTAGCGAGGAAACTAACAAATAAATGAATGAATGCATTGATAGACCATAAATCCAGCCACTAGCCCCTTAACGTTACTTAGCATAATGGTTCAAGTCAGCTGATGGTGATGGTGATGAAGTTGATGATGTTGCAAACGGATCACCCCCTACGGTCACCATTGCAACACCAGAAGTCCCGCTTGTAGGGAGAGTTGGAAGACTTTTATTCATTTATATATCTGTCTATTTAATGTTTAATATATATATATATATACAGTATATATATATAATCCCTCTCAACAACATAAGTCCTTATTAAATTGCATATCATTTAATTATAGCCAGAATCAAACGTAAAAAGGCCTCATGGCGCTGCAGGGGTTAAACAACCGCACATTATTGTCTGTGAGTAAATGGCAGGAAAGGTCTTAATATTGGTAGCAAAGAAATGGGGCGAAAGGTACTAAACTCGCCAAACTAATGGGGCTATCCATGAGGGAGAAGGGGATCCTGAAAATCCCAATAACCTCCCTTTATAAAACCACACTTTGTTTTGTTTGCAATATTTGGAAAATCATTGTTAACATCGTTCCTAACACCAATAACACCCCAAATGAAAGCAATTAGAATGCAAGTGTGTGATTCTCTCAGGATTCGAACCCAGGTTATCACATACAGGTCAGGTGAAGGTATTGAGCAATGAACCTTTACAACGGCACCTCTTATCTACTTTCCGAAGAATTTTGAGAGGAGAAGGGGTGTTGGAGAGAGGGGAAGCTGTTGGAGTGGCTTTGTTGTGTGTGTTATTAGTCTGTATATTTCGTCGAGGTGTTCCCCGACTGGGTGCAAGCATGTGAAACACACTAGGACGTACTACCACACCCACTAAATATGTTCGCCTTGGCTGGGATCGAACCCAAGTCAAGCAGATTCACACGTGTGCATGCTCTCCATTCGACCGCCGCAGCTCCTAACACTTACACTAAAATGTACACGCTCTAACCATTCATAAAGACAGTTAGTAAAAAAAGTAATGGTGATGCAATGTCCGTGTATACAGTGGAGAGCCTGCCTTTCGGACGGCCCCCCTCTAACGCCCGCCGATATTTGCGGTGATGATAAGTGTGTGATGTGAAGCCAGGGTTGCGGTGGATTAATGCTTGTGGGGGCCGATAAAGCCGCTATCGGGGCCGGCCATCTGATTAGATTAATGGATGAGCGTGCACCAAAGGGGGGGGGGGGGGGGAGTTATGAGGGAGGGGGGGGGGGGAAGGTGATGTGAGTGGAGGGAAGAGGGGGGGGGGGGGGGAGGTTTAATGAGAGGGAGGGAGGGGAAGGTGAAGTGGGAGTTAGGAGGGGGGGGGGTAATGAGGGGGAGGAGAATAGGGGTGTGGGAGGTAGGGGAAGAGATCAGATGGTAGAGAAGGAAAAAGGAATGGGGATGGAGGGAGGAGAAGAGGGGTTGGTGAAGGGGGGGGGGGGTGCTGAGAGGGAAAAAGGAGGGGCTGGGATGGAAGAGAAGGGAGATAGGATGAAGGAAAAGAGAAGAGGGATGAATTTGAAGAGGGTAGGGGAGGGATTTGAGATGGAAGGAGAGGGAAGTGAGATGGTATGGGGAGGTGGGGGTGAGATGGAAGGGAGGGGGTTGACATGGAAGGGAGGGGGTTGATATGGAAGGGAATGGTTAAGAAAGGAGAAAGTCAGATGGAAACGGGGAGTGAGATGGAAGTGGAGAAATCTGAAATAGGAAAATTAAGGAAATAATTCAAAACCAGATATACAATTAAATTAGAGTAAACACAATATATACAGTAAATGGAGAAATATTGAGGAGGAAAATAAATGCCGATATCACAAAACAGCCTCAAGGAACGACCCATATAAGCCAAGACGTAAACAAAGTGGAAGAAGCGTCTTCTTTAGTAATTATCCAATAGAGAAGCTTGTCAGACCTCCATTATTATCACCCAAGAAGGAGTGATGGTCTTGCTGGCTTTGGACATGAGGAGAGATACACCGCTTAAACTGGAAGCTACAAGAGTTTCAACCCAAACCAGAAAGAAGATGAGACATTAGAAGAGCAAATAATAGACAAGAGAAGATATACACCGCTTTAAGGGGACGTTTTAATTGCTCTTATTATATATATACATATATATATATATATATATATATATACAGTATATATATATATATATATATATATATATATATATATATATATATATATATATATATACCGGTATATATATATATATATATATATATATGTTCTAGTTTGCTCCCTAGGCCTCTATCAAACTTAACAAAATACCCCCAAGATCCCCTTTCGGTATAAGTGTGCATTTTTTCGGTAGACAAATTTTACGGCCGAAGGCCGGTTCCCCCTAAATTACAGGCTCGATAGCGCTTACCAGGAGTAAATCTACACCTGAGTAGCACGAAGTGCTTACCATCCTCATATCTGTACATCTCATGTTCATCCACTAAATTGTAAAATGTGTATTTTCAGCTCATGAGGCTGCCATTCTTTAATAAACCGTTTATTATTATTATTATTATTATTATTAAATATCTTAACATTCGCAACATTGAGGCGAAATGTCATAAAATCGCCAAACTTATGGGGGCGACCGTCTTAAAATCTCAAAACTAATGGGGCTATGCATGAGTAAGAAGGGGGTCCAGAAACACCCTCTTAAGAAAAATTCTGCCCTTCTCTGGAAACTATTCGAGTAAGAACCAAAACTGGAAAGGAAGAAAGGAGATGAGAAACTATACTCGGTTTCATTTCATCTGACGATAAATTGCATCCCTTAGCAGCAAATTTCTCGACACGTAATGGAATAATATGCAACTACTGTCTCTGCATCCTATTAAGACCAAGTTTATATATAATAAGCACCACATTTCACTGCAAGCATATCAAAGTAACTGAGAAATCTTGATGAGGAAGAAGAGGAATTAAAAACAGCAACACAAATCGGGAAAGGTGACGAAACATAACCAAGAGGAAGGGAACAGCATGGTGAAGGATGGTGTAAGGAAGAGCCGCCACAGAGGTAGAGCACATCGCAGCGGGAAGGGGGGGGGAGAGAGGCATATCTTAACTCACGATCATTCAGGGCTGAAACTTGGGGGTAGTAGATAGATAGATAGATAGATAGATAGATAGATAGATAGATAGATAGATAGATAGATAGATAGATAGATAGATAGATAGATAGATAGATAGATAGATAGATAGATAGATAGATAGATAGATAGATAGATAGATAGATAGATAGATAGGTAGGTAGGTAGGTAGGTAGGTAGGTAGGTAGGTAGGTAGGTAGGTAGGTAGGTAGGTAGGTAGGTAGGTAGGTAGGTAGGTAGGTAGGTAGATAGGGTAGGTAGGTAGGTAGGTAGGTAGGTAGGTAGGTAGGTAGGTAGGTAGGTAGGTAGGTAGGTAGGTAGGTAGGTAGGTAGGTAGGTAGGTAGGTAGGTAGGTAGGTAGGTAGGTAGGTAGGTAGGTAGGTAGGTAGGTAGGTAGGTAGGTAGGTAGGTAGGTAGGTAGGTAGGTAGGTAGGTAGGTAGGTAGGTAGGTAGGTAGGTAGGTAGGTAGGTAGGTAGGTAGGTAGGTAGGTAGGTAGGTAGGTAGGTAGGTAGGTATAGATAGATAGATAGATAGATAGATAGATAGATAGATAGATAGATAGATAGATAGATAGATAGATAGATAGATAGATAGATAGATAGATAGATAGATAGATATAGATAGTCAGTCAGTCATAATATTATTTCATACACAGATATATACATACACTTTTTAGAGAGTTAGTGAAGTAATAAACATTCATCACACTCCATCCTAGTCCCTACCATCATCACCATCATCATCACCATAACCATCATCATCATCATTATCACCATCACCATCGCACTGTACCCTAGTCACCACCATCACTACCATCATCACACTCCACCTTAGTCACCATCACCACCACCATCACACTCCACCACCCACACCTACCTGTGAATGGGCTTAATTACCAGCCATCCACAGGTACAGATCAACAATGTATGGGATGACTTCTGAGAAACGTGGCAAGTAGCTTCTCTTATGGTGCGGAAGGGAAACGGGGGGGGGGGGGTACAGTCAGCCTAATAAGTGATGTCTCGGCACCAATTATGTTTTGATCAATAATTGGTATCAGCATTATTTACACATGATTTCTTATTTTCGAGTGAGCTATTGCAACTGTTCCTACACTCACCCACCCTATTCAACATATGACAGACATTAATATAGCACAGAGCGAGCCAAACGTAATGACAGCTGAAACATGACTTATTAGCTCCACCGTGCATACCGCAGGCGAAATTGTCCACACTGAGACAGACGAATCGAGAGTTTCGGCAATTTTCAACTGGATTTTCTTTCAGTCAACCTTTCTGAGCACTTTTGTTTTGGTATTTGGTATCGCAACAGACAGCATAGCAAACATAAATCAAATATCAATATATTAACCCATGCAGTACCAGAGGCGGCCTTTTCATCATATTCTGGCAACTATTAGACGAGTTAAGTCAGCTTAGGAAAGACCTTTAGCAATAATAAGGCTGCATACTATCTCAACCTACCTTTTCAACTACTATAAATCCTTCCTAGGCTGCATAATATCGTTTGAATATAGCTAGAATAAAATATAACCTACATCGCTGGTACTCAAAGGGTTAACTACCTACACATCCGACTCGTTGGACCAATAAAGTCACCAATGAAACAGTTAGGCAAATTATGTAGACTTGTATTATCTCGTTTGGATTGGATACAGATTCCCAAGATAATATACCTATTTGCCTCTTGATTGTGATAGTAATCCCTGCTGTACCGGCGACGTTCTCTTTATTTCATTCAAACTATATTTAGACTAATTCGTTCAGCTTGAGAAGTATCTGTGTTAGTAGAGAAGGTTAAGGGGAGATCTCCACTTAAGGGATTTTTTTCTTGACCCCTTTCTCCCTCATGTTTAACCCCATTGCTTTTGATATTATAAAACGTTTGCTTCATTAGTTTAGCGATTTTAAGAACTTTCACCCCATATTAAGACCTTTCGTGCCATTCAGGTGTCAATTTTATCCTGGCGAGCGATAGCGAGCCTGTAATTTAAGAGGAACCAGCCTTCGGCCGGGACATTTTTCTACTGAAAAATGTACAAATATATCTTGAAAGGGACTCAAGGGGGTGTAATTTTAAGCTTGATGGAGGTCTAGGGAACAAACTAAATACCTCCCCTTAAGTGCAATAGTTCGAAGCTCGTTATTTGCTGGAGGCCCGTTATAAAGTGAATACAATCGTGTATTAGCCAGACTATAATGAAAGAGACGTCACCTGTATACAGTAGCGGTTAAGGGGAGATATCCACTTGAGGGAGTTTTTTTCTGGACCCCTTTCTCCCTCATGTTTAGCCCCATTGGTTTTGAGATTTTCAGGCAGTCGCCCCATTAGTTTGGCGATTTTAAGAACTTTCGCTCCATTTCCGTCAATTTTCAGACCTTTCGTGCAATTTAGGTGTCGATTTTATCCTGGCGAGCGATAGCGAGCCTGTAATTTAAGAGGAACCGGCTTTTAGCCGGGACATTTTTCTACCGAAAAATGTATAAATTTATCTTGAAAGGGGCTCAAGGGGGTGTAATCTTAAGCTTGATGGATATCTAGGGACCAAACTAAAAACCTCCCCTTAACAAAACCTTCTATCTTGTCGCTTCAGTTTTCTGTGAATGCCATCATTGTGAACAAGGATTATTTGATTTTTGGAGTTGCTTAAACGATATGTTAATATATTATCTTATACAACCCATAAGTGGATTAACATGGGAAGTATTGTATATAACGTACTATTCTCCCCATTCTGATACTACACAAACACACACATACTCTCACTTTCACTCTCTCTCTCTCACACTCTCTCTCTCTCTCTCTCTCTCTCTCTCTCTCTCTCTCTCTCTCTCTCTCTCTCTCTCTCTCTCTCTCTCTCACACACACACACACAATTAAAATGTAAAACTTGCAAACTAAACAAACCAAAATTGGGACAAGGACAATATAAAGTCAAAGTAAATTATCAAAATCGCACAACTATATACATATATATGTATATATATATATATATATATATATATATTATATATATATATATATATATATATATATATATATATATATATATATATATATATATATATATATATATATATATAATATATATATATATACACAGTATACTGTATAACTCGCCCAGTAAACCAGAACCAAACAAGTGTAATGTATGTATCTCATGACCCCGGCCTTTATCAGTGTTGTTGGTATATGATAGTGAGAGTAGTACCATGCAAGGGGTAGCAATATTATCCTTTGTTATCAATACGTGTTATCACCTTATCGTTATCATCATTTTAAATCGTCAATGACAAATTACCACACCCCTACCCCCACACACCCACCTTAATCCTGGCCACCTCGTTTGTATCGTAATGTCTGTGAGGTCAGTGTACCTATGTATACGTATGGATATCTCACTCTCACAGTCACTCACTCACTCACTCACTCACACTCTCACACTCTCTCGTGAACTTGTATACTCTGATAATCAAGGTCGCTATAATATTCCACTAATTCTCCCGCATAGTTCCCATTAGCCACACCTCACGTGACGCCCATACTTGGCTTAGTGTTGCACCCTCTACCCTTTATAACACGAGATTATACTTATTTCCAGGCATGAGGTAAAGATTGAGGCATACAGTATTATAATGGCATGTGAATATATATTTATGTATATTACTTCATACTCATTGTAATCTTAAGAAGAAGGGCAAGTTAAATTATATAATTTAAATATTTGACATTATATTCTGGATATCATTAGACGATTTTACGTAGCATCGGAAGGCTCTCTAGGAATCAAAGGGGTAAAGTATATCTCAGCTAACCCTCTTGACTTACAAGATGCTCTCCTAAGCTGTATACAATCGGCTCTTGATAGCCAAAAATTACCTGTTAAAATGGGTCACAATCCTAATTCTTCCTTTTTTTCCCACTTTCAATTCTACTTCTTGTTCCCTCCTCCTTTCCACACCTCCTTCTTTCCCTGTTTCCCTTTTCCTTATATACCATTCGTTGCACTGCCTTCTCTCCCTGCTGCAACCCTTTTCTCAACAATGTTCGTCTTTGCAACATCCCGATCCTTCCTTGCTCACAATTTCGTCTTTGCAACATCCCCATCCTTCCTTGCTAAGTACAAAGTCCCTCACTCCTTCCCTCCTTTCAACATGCTGCTACCCTTTTCTCTACAATTTTCGTCTTTGCAATATCCCAATCCTTCCTTGCTAAGTACAAAGTCCCTCACGCCTTCCCTCCTTTCAACCCCCCCCCCCCTTCCTTCAATCCTTTCAACCCCCCCCTCTTCCTTCAATCCTTTCAACACCCCCTTCCTTCAATCCCTTCAACCCCCCCCCTTCCTTCAATCTTTTTCAAACCCCCCCCCCTTCCTTCCCTCCTTTCAACCCCCCCCCCCCTTCCTTCAATCCTTTCAACCCCCCCCTCTTCCTTCAATCCTTTCAACCCCCCCTTCCTTCAATCCCTTCAACCCCCCCCCTTCCTTCAATCCTTTCAACCCCCCCCTTCCTTCAATCCTTTCAACACCCCCCTTCCTTCAATCCCTTCAACCCCCTCCCTCCTTCAATCCTTTCAACCCCCCCCCTTCCTTCCCTCCTTTCAACCCCCACCCCCATCCTTCCCTGCGTCCCCTTCCCTTATCTCCAACTCCTCCCTCAGCCTTCTCTTCCTGATTCCATCCTTCTTTCAACAAATCTTTCCATCCTTATTTCCTTTATTTTTTTCTTCTACGTGATAAAGGGAGACAAAAGGCAGAACTGTCCGTGACGAGTGCCTCCCCCAGAGTTGAAAGAGTGACAAGGCCAACATTAAGGGATGTTCGAGCCAAAATGCCTGGACACACGGAATTTGAAGGAATTTAAGTCATAGGATGAGGGACAGACTGATTCTGGGAGAGAGTTTCAGAGCTCAGCTGTTGAATAGAAGAAAGATTGAGAATAACGTTTCACTCTGGGGTTGGAGAGTTGCACAGAGTAGGGGTGGGATTGTGTTGCAAGACAGGTGCTACGTGCTCTACGAAGAGGGGGTGGTATACACTGAGAGAGCTCTAAGGAACACTGACTATTGTAATCGCGGTAGAATAGCGAGAGAGATGCAACATCTTCTCATTCCTTCCTGCTTTCAACATTTCCTTATCTCCCACTCCTCCCACTGCCTTCTCTTCCTGCTTCTTCCTGCCTGCCTGCCTGCCTAACCACAAGCACGGTGCCTCAACAAGATAGTTATCACCGTTTCTTCTCTTCTTTTTTACTCCTGACCACCACCACCACCACCACCACCACCACCACCACCACCTCACGCGAGTAATGTAAGAGTCGGTAATTCTCTTGGGATAACTCCTCACCTCTGTTTCCCACACCTCGCCCAATACACAAAAAAATCCGACAAATCTATTGAACATAGATATAACAAAGTACACAAAATCCGACAAATCCATTAACACAAATTTGAAGAAAGTACGAGTAATGCTTCCGACGGTGGTGATCTCCAAGCCGGTGTTACACGAGTCAGTCAGTCAGTCAGTCAGTCAGTCAGTAGCCATCCCTTACTCCCACAAGGGGTAGGGAGGATCAGCAAAAGACTCGAGAAAGGACAAAATAGTGACAGGAGAAGAACACATAATAGTTCGCCCACAAAAAGCAAACACACAAGCATTCAGAAGCACCAATCGGAGCCAAAGTATCCCAGTAAATAACTAGCTAAAATCAAGTCTATCTGATAATTTTCTCTTTAGTTTTGACTGCATTTTGTATCTTAAAGGTGGGGGCTCATGGGTTGAGATAAACATGGAATGATAATCGCCAAGATGTACATAATTATCTTGCAAAATGCAATGGCACTGAAATAATTATTAACAATGGTATAAAGGATTTTGTGGATCGTCTATACCGGGCCTATGACGTCACAAGAGTGTAAGTCCACCATCCAGTCTAGGATAAGGATACTGGTGTGACGTCACTATGATGTCACAAGCCCGGTATAGACGATCCACAAAATTCTTTATACCATTGTTAATAATTATTTCAGTGCCATTGCATTTTGCAAGATAATTATGTACAGCTTGGCGATTATCATTCCATGTTTATCTCAACCCATGAGCCCCCACCTTTAAAGTTCTTAAGGGGGGACGGGCCGGTTTTATGGCCCCCTTCTCCCTCGTGTTTAGTACTATTGTTTTTTTTAGATTTTAAGATGTTCGGCCCATTAGTTTGGCGGTTTTAAGACTTTACGCCCCATTTCTTTGTCAATATTAAGACTTTGCGTGCCATTTAGATGTCGATTATTTTCCTGGCGAGCGATAGCGAGCCTTTAATTTTAAGAGGAACCGGCCTTTGGCCGGGACATTAACGAAACATGTAAACAATTATCTTGGGGTCCAGGGGGTATTTTGTACAGCTTGATGGAGGTCAACGGAGAAAACTAAACAACACTATAAAGATAAGCAAATATATAAGCCCATCTCTCTTTTATCGTGTACAAACCAATTTCATTTGGCTACGAATAGACAACACAATCCATAAACACCGGCTTATAACGTGTATCGGATTCCGATATTCAACTGGCTGGTGTGACACTGTAAACATTCCCGGCAATCTAGTAAAGGGAGATGGGTCGGTTAGCTGGTTCCCCCTTCTTTCTTCTGTCTAGCCCCATTAGTTTTCAGATTATAAGACGTTCGTCCCATTAGTTTTGCGACGTTAAGACCTTTCGCCCCATTTCTTTGTCAATTCGTGTCATTTAGGTGTCAATTTTTTTCTAGCGAGCGAAAGCGAGCCTGTAATTTAAGAGGAACCGGCCTTTGGTCGGTACACATTTTTATCGTAAAATGTACAAATTTATCTTGAAGGAGGGTCTTGGGCGGATGTTTTGTTAAGTTTGATGGAGGTCTAGGGAGGAAACTAAAATCAATAATGAAAAAAAAAAAAAAAAAAAAAAATGAGCAAATAAATACGCCCCCCCCCCTTAAACAAAAATATATAAACACAAAACACGCTTCCAACTGTGATCTCAATAACGCTAACACTGTTTTCTTTCAATGTTTCGGAAGCTGAACCAGATTGTCTCACAGTGACTGGGATAAACTCCAAAGGTAAAATGGGCCAAAATGGAAAACATTAAAATTAAAAAAAAAAAAGGGGAAAATGGTCCAAACATATCGGGAAGAAAACCGAAAATCCGTTATGGGGGCCGAAGGTGTTCTTTCATCTAACAGACAACAATGGACTGGAGTTTCCACAAAGGGGCTCCAGTCCTGACGCTATTCTTGACTTACAGTGTGCTGGCTTAATAATCCAGAAGGGTTGATAGCCTCTGAAGTCCTATTTTAACCACTAAAGCCGGTATCACACGAGCGCTTTTTCACTCAACATTTATCCTTAACACTGGTCTGGCAGCTTATGAGGCAAACATATTAGATTATTTCGGTTATCTAAATTCATCTACCATCAGTCTAGTTTCCGATACCAGGACAAAATACTCCAGAAATGTTGCCAGAAAAATGTTGATCATCGAATGTTGACTATAAAATCTCTCATGTGATACCGGCTTAACATATATGCTGAAAGCTGTACATTCATGAGGAAATGCACCTACACACCCATTTGAGTCGGTATCTAACACAAACGAGACAATAAAGTGATTTATTATAATATAAATGCTTAGGAATTGGGCTTTAAAGTTACCTTATTAGGGTATGAAAAGGGTTATTAATGTGTCCGTAATAACATGCTCTCGTCAAAGTATAGGGGTAGTAATAAATCAACCTAATATAAGGATAGGACAGTAAATCAGAAGCATTATACCCAATGGTGTCATACTTTAATCATACCTATAAATATTAACCCCTTCTGTACCGGCGACGTCATTGTAATGAAATAAGTTTAGCGGCCTGAAGAAAAGACATTATCATGTACCCCTGTTACTGCAGACCTGGGAAGTTATTAGTAATTTCGTAGCTTTACTCTCATTCCTACACACGAACGCACTCACATGCATCCTAGCGTGCACACTTCACACACCACACACCACACACACATATATATATATATATATATATATATATATATATATATATATATATATATATATATATATAGAGAGAGAGAGAGAGAGATAGAGAGACAGACAGAGAAAGAGAGAGAGAGACTTTATTGACCACAGAATGCATCGTAAAGTATATACATAGGCCTTAGTCACTAGTGCAATAATAATTTGTCAACAAACAATGCAGATCTCACAGTTTAATCTAACATCACAAGGGAAAACTGTATTCCAGAATCAAATATAAATGACACAACAACTATCACACACATCCTCCTCCTCCTCCTCCCGTCACGATCCAATATTCTCACGAGAGCATTTTGATGAATCGGTGGTCGGCTGGTCTTATATTCAGCGCGTAGCTATTGTGTTGTGTGCTAATGTGAGGTGTGGGGACAAAAAACAAGGTGATAAGACAAAATGTATTATAACGATTTGTGGAGTGGTTTGTTCGCTCTGTTCGGCATTGTGTGTGTGTGTGCGTGTGCGTGTGTGTGTGTGTGTGTGTGTGTGTGTGTATGTGTGTGTGTTAAAGTGCTTGTGATGAGAACGTGTTTTGGTTTGCTAGTACATCTTCTATCTTACCTCATGCACAGCTACTCTTCGATCTCTATCTATGCCCACCACACCATACACACCCACACACACAATCATGTATACAACACACACTACACACGCAAACACACATATTAGTAGTCTATATCAGATACACACACACACACACACTCTCTCATGTATACAACACACACAGACATTCATTCATCTCTCTCTCTCTCTCTCTCTCTCTCTCTCTCTCTCTCTCTCTCTCTCTCTCTCTCTCTCTCTCTCTCTCTCTCTCTCTCTCTCTCTCTCTCTCTCTCTCTCTCCCAGATTCCTTTCATCTCTCATCTCTATCTCTCTCTCTCTCTCCCTCCCTCCCTCCCTCCCTCCCTCCCATGTGTTATCGCCCCAATCATACCCCCATACGCCTTGATAAATGCCCGGGCCAGACAAACTATGGGGCCCTGTTATCGTCGTGTTATCTGCGGCTCGTGGGTAGGGAATTAGTCGGTACAGGGGCGGGGCTGATAACCTATATAGGAGGTATATATCGCCATCATGTTTTAGGCTAGCTACAAGAACAAGTTTGTGATTTGAAGAGGATATGTTTTATTTCATTTCAAGGGATATATATTTTTGTTGTTTTACTTTTTTACTATATATATACTGTATAAATTATATATATATTTTTTTCTCTATTTTTAAATTCCTCCCTAGCCCTCCATCAAACTTTCAAAAATACCCCCGAGACACCCATTCGAGACACCCATTCGAGATAACCATTCGAGACACCCATTCGAGACACCCATCCGAGACACCCATCCGAGATACATTAGTGCAATTTTCGATAGAACAATGCCCCTCCAAAATTGCAGGCTCGCTAACGCTTACCTATTAAATGTCGACACCTAAATGGCACAAAATCCCAAACTAATGGGGCGAATGTCTCAAATTCTGAAACCTAATGGGGCTAAATATGAGAGAGAAGGGGGTCCTGATTTCCCCCTCCCCCCCATCGACCCACACACACCATTTATAGGTATCCACTGCAAAATATTTGTGTTTAAATGTAACACAAATGGTACAAATCCAAGAGTAATAGTCGGTTTGGCATGAAAGGTCTTATAATTAACAAGGAAATGGGGGAAAAGGTCTTCAAATCTCCAACATAATGGGGCGAATGTCTAATAATCTCAAAACTAATGGGGCTAACTATGAGCGAGATGTGTGGAAATTTCCACAAAGAAATATCATACATAGTAACCAGTGTACAAACCAAATCCCTTCTCCCCCCAAATGATAACACAACAGAAATACAGTCAATTAAAATACGCAATGGCAACAACTCCAACATAACCATCATAAACACATACATCCCTCCCCAAACATCCCCTACAGTACCAAATGAATACAGACCACACTTACAACACATCACAAACACCCCACACACCCCACACATCATCCTGGTGACTTCAACGCCAAGACGTCGGCCTGCCTGGTTTGTCGACAACCCTGACACAGACAGAGGGCTGGTACTACAAAACCAAACAGATAACCTCATCATCCTTAACGACATCCATCAACATACCCATATTCCTCACCAAGCCCTCTATAACCCATCATCTCCAGACATCACCTTTGCTCCCCAGAACTCGCCCCCACAACATCCTGGAGGGTGGTCAGAACCTTAGGCTCTGACCACCTCCCGATCATTATCACCACCAAAACCAGACTCACCCCAGCTAGCCACAAACACACATACACCAATTATAAAAGAGCTAACTGGGAAGCATTCACAAATGAGACAGAACAACACTTCACAACTCTAAACATTACACCCATCACTAACATCAACAATGCTGTACACATACTCAATAAAACTATCCAAAACGCTGACAAGAAACACATTCCAAGAGGTAACAGAAAAAGACACAACCCCAACTTCACACCAGAAATTCAAAACCTCATCAGACAACGCGACATACTGAAACACTCCCCAGCACCCCACACACAAGACATCACACAACAAATTCAAGCACTCAACACCCAAACTAACAACAAAATACAAGAACAACAAAAACTAAATTGGAATAACTTCCTACAAACACTTGATCACAAGACAAACCCCAAAAAACTCTACAAAACACTAAACAGCATCACACTTTCCAACAGCAACACAACACAATCACATGCTGCAATAACAACAACAGACTCTACTCCTTCATGTAAACAACAAGCAAACACTCTCATCAATCACTTTTCACATGTCAGCCACCTAAAACCTCACAAAGACGACCGACGTGTCATCCGAAGTAAGAGACAATTCCCCACAGACCCTGACTATACACCCTTCACCAATCACCAGACAAAGCATATCATCAACAATCTCAAGCACTCACCCGCCTGTGGCCTAGACAACATAAGCAACATACACCTCAGACACCTGTGACCACAAGGCATACAAGCACTCACTAACATTTTTTTTTTTTTTTTTTTTTTTTTTTTAAGAGACAATGAACGGAGGAAGGAAAAACACAGATAAAACAAAAAGGTCCATGTGCCTAAAGGCATCCTCCATTCATAAAATGTTTGTAACAACTGGATTTAAACATTTGTTGATTGTAAGTTTGTGGAAAGCAATTCGAGGGAAGTGAATTCCAAAGAGTAGTAGCTCTGGGGATAAATGAATTCTGATAAGCAGAAGTTCTGCATTGTGGAGGAGAAAGTGTAAATTCATGGGCGCTCTCAGCTGCCCTAGTTCTACGGGGAAAGATGTGGAGAGGCGGCAAAATTGAAGCAAGTTCCTCGGAACAATTGCTGTGAAAATATCTGTAGAATAATGCAAGGGATGCAACGTTTCTTCGTATGGCTAATGTAGGAAGGTCCTGTGTGATTGCAGGGTTATTGATTAATCTAATAGCTTTATTTTGAATTTTGTCCAACTGCCTCAATGCAACCACTCCACTTCCACCCCACAGAGGTGAACAGTAATCCATCTGAGAGCGCACATGACTTTTATATATTACGGCCAACTGCTCGTCAGTGAAGAATTCTCGAACTCTGTACAGGAGTCCCAGTTTTTTAGAGGCATTCTTAGCAATGCTTCTAACATAATGTGTCCAGCTCAAGTTAGTAGTTAATGTTACACCGAGAATGTCAATACTAGGGGAAGTGGGAATATTTACATCATTAAAAAATATATGGGAGTCAGTGAGATTCTGTCGGTTAGAAAATTGAATGTACTTGGTTTTCTGTGCATTAAAGGAAACTAGATTCTCTTGTCCCCATTCATTAATTCTAGAAAGGTCCTGGTTCAGAGAAATTGCAGTGTTTATTTTTGAATTTATAAGATCGGGTTGGGTGAAAGAATTGGTAAATGTGAAGGAACTGTGGAGTGTTGAGTCATCTGCGTAGGAATGTATTGGATTATGAGTGGTAGATATGAGATCATTGATATGAATGAGGAACAGAGTTGGGGCCAAAACTGATCCCTGGGGAACACCAGCATTTATTGAGTGAAATTGAGAATAAAGGCCATCTACCATTACACGTATTTTTCTGTTATGAAGATAAGAAGAAATTAGTGGAACTAATGATGCAAGGCCGTAGTGTGACATCTTCGACAATAAGGATTGATGCCAGACTCTATCAAATGCCTTTGATATATCCAGTGCTATTGTATGTGTTTCACCATGTTGGTCTGTAGCTTGGTTGATTTGATGCGTAAGAAGGCAAAGAATGTCTGCAGTTGATCGACATCGTCTAAAACCATATTGCCTATCACTGATTAATTTATTATTCTCCAGATGCTTAATTATGTGATTATTTAATATAATTTCAAAAACTTTGCCAAGAGTGGAAGTTATAGCTATTGGTCTGTAGTTTGATGGATCTGAAGAGGCACCTTTTTTAGGAACTGGATGGATGTTTGCTTCTTTCCAGGGTACTGGGAAGCATGAGGTATGAGTACACAGACGGAAAAATTTTGCCAATACAGGAGCGAGCACCAAGGAGCAATTCTTAAGTACTATTGGAGGAATTTCATCTGGACCAGGAGCCTTATCTACTGAGAGATTCTGCAAAATAGTTTTGACATGTCTGGTGTGGATCTTAAGTGAGGGAATTTCAGGTGAATTAAAATTAAGTACAGGGACATCTTGATTTATTTCATCTAAGGTTGAGTTGGTGGAGAAAATATCTGCAAGAAGGTTAGTTTTACCTCGTGGGTCACTTACAAGATTGCCAGTCGGAGATTTTAATGGTGGAATGGATGAAGCAGTAGTGAAGTTGGATTTGAATGAGTTAAGAGTAGACCAAAATATTTTGTTATCATTTGGATTATTTAGAAGTTTATTTGCCTGCTTATGGAGAAAGTTTGATTTAGTTAGGTTTAATACAGTTTTGGCATGATTTCTGATGTTTCTAAAGTAATTAAAGGCTTCTTGTGTTTTTGATCTTGTGTATGCATTGTAGGCTATTGCTTTTTGTTCAGTTACTCTAGCACAATTATGGTCAAACCATTTAGGTGAATTAGATCTTTTACTGTACTTTTGATGAGGAATAAAAGTTTCCATTCCAATTTTTACAAAATCTTGTATGTGGCTCAAGGTGGAGTGTGCATCATTAGAAAAGAAAGAGGTCCAGGGAATATCAATAAAGAAACCTTGAAGACCCTCCCAGTCTGCCCTATCGTAATGCCATTTAGTCACCAAAACAGGTTCAGAGTGGGAAGGTGTGGTAGGTGATAGACAGGTGGCCTGTATCAGACAGTGATCAGAAGATCCAAGTGGGGACCTCACTGTAACATCATAATTTTCTGAATTGGTTGTTAAAAATAAGTCCAGTAGGTGGGAATTATGATTAGGATTATCTGGTACACGGGTGGGTTGGTTGACTAGTTGAATGAGATTAAATGAGTCTGCAAATAGCTCACATTCAAGACCAGCATCATCAGTCCTGGCTGAATGAGTGAGCCATTCAACATTATGGACATTAAAATCACCCAACACAGTGATTTCAGAAGAAGCATTTAAGTTGAGGACACTGAGTTGTGAGGACAGAGAATCAAAAAGACTTTGCTCTGGAGGAGTATTTGGGGAACGGTAGATGCAACATATGTATTTAAATTTAACAGCAGAAATTAATTTGTATATAGAATAATCAAAATAGGGACAATTGAAACTAGTAACCTCCTCCAGGGCAATTTCAGATTTGGGAAGCAACATACACCACCTTTAGGTCTGAAATTTTGGAGCAGTTGATAACCTGGAAAATTAAATCTAGATGTGTCAGATGTGGATGTTACTTGAGTCTCTGTCAAAAAAAGGAGAGTAGGGGATTCTGCTTGAAGAAATTGGTGTACAGAATTGATGTTAGAGTGAAGTCCCTTATATTACTAAAGAAATAGCTGTACTGACAAGCAGCTTTGGGACGTTGCAATGCTCTTGACACAGTCGCATGATGACGACCGGGAGGGCCCTGTGTCAATAACCCAACCCTGCCGGGGGTGGATATCCGAGGGACCACCAGGTTTGCTCTTAACAATTGTACTGCCATATTTATAAGGTAAGTGTATGGTGTTACATGTATGATATGTTGTGGGAAGAGTAGTATTTTATGGATAGAGGATAGCGATGTAGGGCAATGTCGTGAAGTTGGATGTGTATGTTATATAAAGAGGGTTTTCCTGATACCCCTGATGTGTGAGGCAGAAAGATATGTATCCAGCTACCAAGGTCTGGGAGAGAAAATGGAATTCAGGCTATTCCCTGAGTCTCCCGAAACCTTGGCGGTAGTACTTCCCTGGGCGGGGCTGCCTACCCCTACTACCTACAAAACTACATATGAAACTACAGCTATTCACACAACACAATACCAGACATTTGGAAGCATGGTATCATCATCACATTCCCCAAACCCAACAAAGACCCCACGCTACCCTCCTCGCACCGCCCCATCACACTCCTTTGCTCCCCCTCCAAAGTCATGGAACGCCTAGTATTACAACTAATTACGCCTGACCTACCCTTAGCTCCAACACAACATGGCTTTAGGCCACTGCACTCCACAAACACTCTTCTCACAGACCTTACACAAAGAGCTTTCGACGGCATCAACTCAGCTAGACCACCACACAGATCACTATTAGACACACTCGACATTAGTAAAGCCTTCGATGCCATCCCCCGCCATAACCTAACAAACAAAATCTACAACACAAACATGCACAACAACACAAAAAGGTGGCTGGCCAATTTCCTAGCAGGCGTGCACACGTATCTTTTGCCGGTCAGTCATCTAAAATCAAAAACTTTCCAAACGGAGTCCCACAAGGATCCGTCCTATCGCCCGCACTCTTCAATCTGTACATGCACGATATAACTACACCCAATACGCCCCAAATAAACTTAGCCTCCTATGCAGATGACATAACACTCACATGCACACACCATGACCCAAAAAGAGCAACAGATCTCCTTCAACCCTATCTCAACACAATACATGGCTGGTGCACTACAAACAGACTTAATCTAGCCCCAGCCAAATCCACCGCAACCCTGCTCACAAGTTGGACAGGAGAACACGAATACATCCCTCAACTCACCATAAACAACACACCCCTAACACATACACACACACCCAAAATCCTAGGAGTAACATATGATACTCATATGACATTCAAACAGCACACGACAAACATTAAAAAGAAACTGACACCCAGACTTAACGCCCTCAGGTCACTTGCTCACACAAAATTTGGACACAACAAAGAAACTACCACCACAGTATATAAACAATACATAGATCAGTGATGGAATACGCAAGCCCAGCCTGGGCTTCTAACCTAGCTGAAACACATCATAAGACCTTACAGACTATTCAAAACAAAGCCCTGAAGATCATTACAGGCTGCACAGCTACTGCACCCACAGATCACTTACATCAAGAAACCAAAATCCTCAAAGTCAAAGACCATCTGGACATGAGAGGCACTCAATTCCTGGCAGCAGCCTCCACGAACCAAGACCACCCACTAAACTACATGGCAACACACCCACAGACACCAAGAAATATCAAAACAACACCCAGCACACGGTATCACACACAATTATTGTCCTCTCTCCCTCCCTGCCCACCCCGAACCAACTTCCAGAAGCACATCCATACTCATATCTCTCACCGATCCATGCACTCACTCACAGACAACACGCAGCTGCATGCACAACCTCCCGAAATCCATCCTTCCGAATCCTCCCTTCCTCGCGAGGACAGAGTCCACCTGGCCAGGCTGAGATGCGGACACCATCCAGCTCTCCTGAGCTATCAGAAGAGACCGGATGACTCCGTTGTCGACGCCTACCCGGGATGTACCACAGCACCCCATACCATTAAACACATCATAGAAGACTGCATTTCACACAACCACTTACGCCAACAACACAATCTACACTCAATGAGAGCTCTGTGGGAAAGCCCGATCGTGGCCATGGCCTTTCTCAGGGACTCGGGGCTGTTCGGCCAGGCAGCTTAGGGAACAACAACAACAACTATGAGCGAGAAAGGGGATCCACTCCCCCTCCCCCTAAAAATAATAATAATAATAATAATAATAACAATAATAATAATAATAATAATAATAACATAAAAACACTCCCTTAAGCAGAGTAAAACAGTCTAAGGATAACCTGAATACAACTACACCAGAGTTTTTATAGTCAACATTCGATGATCAACATTTTTCTGGCAACATTTCTGAAATAATTTGCACTGTTATCGGAAACTAAACTGATGGTAGGTGAATTTGGGTAACCACAATATCATAAATGTTAACCTCATAAGCTGCCAGACCAGTGTTGAGGATAAACGTTGAGGGGAAAAGCGCTTGTGTGATACCGGTTTTAGGAAGGCCTCATAGTACACTGGAAGGTGTATTGAAAAGATAGGAAGATAGGACGAAAGAGTAACTAGCAGGTAAAATTGTTCGATTAAACAAAAATAATAAATTATGCATTTCATAACACGATAAAATTAATGAGCATCCGAGTGGGCTACCTACCCTGCGCGCTGCTGACATTACTCAACACCATTAGAATAGTAGACAACATACAGTATATAGGCGTGCTGACAACTATTGCTGCAAGGCCAGTTTTATTACCATTATAATCATGGGGCCTGTAACAGGAGGAATATATATATATTTATTTTTCCCTTACAGTGTCAGCTGGGAAAATGAAATTGGACGATATTAAATCTTATAAATATGTTCAGCTATCCAGGAATATGATTTGTGTTTGACTGTGTGTGTTTGTTAATGTGACCGTGTGCACCTTGGAGTAACTGTGTGTAATGGAATGTGACAAGGGTCTGTGTGTGTGTGTGTGTGTGTGTGTGTGTGTGTGTGTGTGTGTGTGTGTGTGTGTGTGTGTATGTGTGTGCGTGTGTGTGGGGGGGGGGGGGGGGTATATGTGTGTGTGTGTGGGGTGTGTGTGTGTGTGTGTGTGTGTGTGTGTGTGTGTTTACATAATGCATGTGTATTCATTATTCTACTAGTGCATTCGAGTGACTATGCATTCTTTCACTTAATCCCTTATGTACAGGCGACGTCTAATTCATTTTAATCTAGCTATATTAGGAGTATTTTGCGCCGTTTAAGAAGGATCTGTGGTAGTAAAAGGGTTAAGTGAGATAGTTAGAAGCCTGTTAATTGTTGGAGGCCCTTTTGAAACTGAATATGATTGTCTAATATTAGCTAAAATAAGGTTCATGTCAGTTTTATATTTCTATTTAAATACAATTCTAGCAGATATTCCAGAAAGCTATGTATTATCTAATTAGCTATATGTCTGTCTAATGAGTGTCTACCTATCTATCTATTTATATATCTATCTATCTGTCAGTCAATCCATGTCTAAGCATTTAAATATATATACCGTTATATATTATATACTGTATAATTACACTATATTGAAAAAAAAAATATATATATATATATATATTTTCTTTAATACATACGAGGTTGAAAGAAATGACAATTTCTGCGTTGGAAATTTATTATTCAGGTCTCTGATGAGTTTTCGCTGGGTGGCAGGAAGTAGATGAATGAGGTTAGCAAAATTCATGGTGGTACAGGGTTACATTAATGTACATGATGATACAGGATATACGACGCGTTTCACTGGACAACCAGCATTATCATATATATATATATATATATATATATATATATATATATATATATATATAATACGTTGTGTATTCATGTGTGTATATATGTTGTGTATTCATGTGTGTATACGTGGTGTATTCATACGTTGCGTATTCATGTGTGTATTCGTGTATGTACAGTATATACGTTGTATATTTATGTGTGTATACGCTCCCGTGTGTGCGGTATCATTGTATTTGACTTATATCAAAACCCATTGTTCAGAGGCATATGAAACGACCGCTTTAGAAATTACATCACAATGGATTAAGGGGAAAGTGTGATGTGTGTGTGTGTGTGTGTGTGTGTGTGTGTGTGTGTGTGTGTGTGTGTGTGTGTGTGTGTGTCTGAGAGAGATATAGAGAGGCTGTGATACACAATATAATTTAATATTATTGTGAAAATGAAGATCAGAGAGTGAATAGAGCTACATCATATTCAATCATGTCTCTTTGGTGCTTTTTGTATATCCATTAACTGCTGATCAACTCTCTCTCTCTCTCTCTCTCTCTCTCTCTCTCTCTCTCTCTTCTATGTATATATACTCTCTTCTTATATAGAGAGAGAGAGAGATAGTAGAGAGAGAGAGAGAGAGAGAGAGAGAGAGAGAGAGAGAGAGAGAGAGAGAGAGATGTAGTGCCAAATGAAAGAAAGCTTTACCAATTCAGACTCAGTTGTAGCGTAGTAAATATTGATGAATGTTTCGTTAGTTATAGTTAGTTAGTTAGTTAGAGCAGGTTAAGGAGTGAGTGAGTTAGTTAGGGCAGCTTAGGGATTCAATTAGTTAGTTTGTTAGTTAGGGAAAGGTAGTGAGTTAGTTACTTTGAACAGGTTAGGGCTTTATTTAATCAGTTATAGCAGGTTAAGGAGGATGTAGTTAGGTAGTTAGAGCAGGTTAGGGAGTTAGTTAGTTAGTTAGAGCAAGTTAAGAAATGAGTTAGTTAGTTAGAGCAGGTTAGTGAGTTAATTAGTTAGAGCAAGTTAAGAAATTAGTTACTTAGTTAGAGTAAGTTAGGGAGCTAGTTAGTTGGTTATTTAGTTAGAGCAGGTTAGGGAGTTAGTTAATTGGTTAATTAGAGAAAGTTAAAACAAATAGATAGTTAGAGCAGGTTAGGGAGTTAGTTAGAGCAGGTTAGGGAGTTAGTTAGTTAGTTAGAGCAGGTTAGGGAGTTAGTTAGTTAGTTAGAGCAGGTTAGGGAGTTAGTTAGAGCAGGTTAGGGAGTTAGTTAGAGCAGGTTAGGGAGTTAGTTAGTTAGTTAGAGCAGGTTAGGGAGTTAGTTAGTTAGTTAGCAGTAGGGAGTTAGTTAGCAGGTTAGGGAGTAGTTAGTTAGTTAGAGCAGGTTAGGGAGTTAGTTAGTTAGTTTAGCATTTAGGGAGTTAGTTAGAGCAGGTAGGGAGTTAGTTAGTTAGTTAGAAGCAGGTTGGGAGTTAGTTAGTAGTTTAGGTTAGAGTTAGTTAGAGCAGGTTAGGGAGTTAGTTAGTTAGAGCAGGTTAGGGAGTTAGTTAGTTAGAGCAGGTTAGGGAGTTAGTTAGTTAGAGCAGGTTAGGGAGTTAGTTAGTTAGAGCAGGTTAGGGAGTTAGTTAGTTAGAGCAGGTTAGGGAGTTAGTTAGTTAGAGCAGGTTAGGAGTTAGTTAGTTAGAGCAGGTTAGGGAGTTAGTTAGTTAGAGCAGGTTAGGAGTTAGTTAGTTAGAGCAGGTTAGGGAGTTAGTTAATTAGAGCAGGTTAGGGAGTTAGTTAGTTAGAGCAGGTTAGGGAGTTAGTTAGTTAGAGCAGGTTAGGGAGTTAGTTAGTTAGAGCAGGTTAGGGAGTTAGTTAATTAGAGCAGGTTAGGGAGTTAGTTAGTTAGAGCAGGTTAGGGAGTTAGTTAGTTAGAGCAGGTTAGGAAGGAAGTTAGTTAGTTAGTTAGTTAGTTAGAGCAGGTTAGGGAGTTAGTTAGTTAGATAGAGCAGGTTAGGGAGTTAGTTAAAGCAGGTTAGGGAGTTAGTTTGTTAGAGCAAGGTAGGGATTTATTTGGTTAGTTAGAGCAGGTTAGGGAGTTAGTTAGAGAAAGTTAACAAATGAGTTAGTTAGAGCTTCTCTTCCTGCTTCCTCCACTTCCATCTTCTTAACCTGTTCTTCCTCCTCCTTGGCAAATAACCCCCAATTAACAGTTTCTTTCAGAATAACGAGCAACGAAGTGTCAATGCATGCCGAAATATATATTGATATTCATACATCTGTTCCCTTTCGGAATTGATAGTAATAGAGTTAGCTTAGATTACAAATCAACTTCTTTTTCCCCCCCCGGTCCCCGAATCCGGTGTCAGTTTTTCCATACTACATGGTATATTTCCTATCTGTTTCCATGCCAGCGTTAGCTGGAGGGAATGGTGGGTGGGGAGGAGCCTTCTTCTTTGCTATCCTTTTCTCTACCTCGTAGTCAATAGAATAGTAGTTTTAGATATACAAACTGCCTTCCTGCTCCACTTTTTGCCCCCACCACCACTTATCCACTTAGCGGTCCCACACTTCGGGCCACCACTTTATTTGCAGGGTTATTTGTAGTGTTTTTTGTTTCCTCCTTTGCATACTCCCTCAATAAACAGGTCAGCCTCGTGGTCCAAGGTTGAGATGCCGAGTTTCTCTCTCTCTCTCTGTAAAGATATATATTATAAAGTATATCTCACAAATACACGAGAGCTACTAAACACGGCTGAGAGTACGAATAAATCAATCAATAACGAAATAATTATCTATCTATCTATCTATCTATCTATCTACACATATATATATATATATATATATATATATATATATATATATATATATATATATATATATATATATATTGGTGTAGCCAGGTAATACATTTTCTTTAAGGCAGGCGAGGTTGAAGGAAATACAGGTATTAGCATTAATTATTTTATTATTAAGGCTTTCAATAGAACGAACAGCAATTCTCAGGTGTTCTGGGAGATTGTGCAAGAGGTGAGCAAAATTCATGGTGATCCGACGCGTTTTCGATAGACAACTATCATCTTCAGGGAATGGAAGGTAAGTGAATAGGTTACGGTTACGGTTACGTAGAAGCTAGAGTGCTTCTCAGTGGGGGGGAAGAGATTGAAGAAGTTAGAGCAAGTATAGTTCGAGAAAATTGAAAATAGAGGGAGATGTATAAAGATGGTGGGCTGACCACCTTGCTGTTGTTCATTTCTATGTTATAAAAGTTTTAAAAATGCTGACCCAAGGCCACTGAAAATGTATGTCGACTCTTTGGTAATTTTATTCAAATATGTTTCACTATGTTTCACTGCCTGCCATCCTGCTGTTCCGGCCGCTTCGATAGGTCCCCTGTCTGGGGTCCACCGAAGTGGGCCCCAGGCAAGAGATCCATCTACCAGATTAAGGGTGAGACGGCGTGATATACGATTTTGTGTCATACCAACGTAGGTTTGAGGTCCACAGTCCACATTATTGCAATTGTGTTGGTATATCACATGGTCGTCTATTTTCGGAGTCTTGGGAGAGATAGGTCTGTTACGGAGGATGAGGTTGGAGGTTTTGGAGGATTTGTAGTAGATGATAAGTTTTATTTTGTGGTCGGGGTTGGTGGGGAGGACGTTTTTGGTAATGATTTCTTTCATGATGGATTCGTCGGTATTATGATCAGATGACATGTAGTTGCGGTAGAAGATAGTGATGTTGTTGGTTTGGTTGGTAGTAGGGGGGGCTTGGTTGTACCATTTATCAAGGTGTTTTCTTATGGTGTTGGTGACATCTGTATTAGAGTATCCGTTGTTAACGAGTACCTGGGTAAGGCGTTCTAGTTCCTTATGGGTGTCGCTCCACGCGGTGCAATGGGTGAGGGCTCTCCTGATGTAGGCTGTGATGGTGGACAAAATTTAAAAAAATAAATAAAAATTAAAATTAAAAAAACTATTCCACTTCTGGACTTCTGACTTCTGACTCTCCACACCTGGCAGCAACACCTCAACCCTCTCTCACCATGGCCACCCAGGAAGAACCCACCACCTTTTCTGGTGTGGTTAAATGGTTCAACATAAAGAGAGGATATGGATTTATCACCAGGAACCCAGACAAAACGGATTTCTTCACCCACAGGAAGAACATTGTGCTTAACACCAATAGAACAATAACGTCACTAGGTGAAGGAGAGCCAGTGCAGTTTACAATCAAGGAGGGAAGGAAGGGCAAGGAGGCAGCAGGAGTAACAGGACCCCATGGCAGACCAGTAAGGGGCTCCAAACTATCACAAGGAAGGCAGAAACAACCCACTACCACCGGATTGAAGTCTGGCCTCAAGACTGACGTCATTACAGTCATTGTCCACACAGCCATTGCTCTTGCTGGGGACGATAGAGGCCAACTTTCTGTGCTTCTGCCTGCTCTTCTGGCTGCCAATGGCCTGCCTACCATCATCATCCCTCCAGATCTCCTTGCCCGAAGAACAACCGAGAAGCCGCACAAAAAGAAGCCTTCCAACACTCAACTTCTGCCTCGACCACCTAGAGTCCAGGAGGCAGCAACTTCAACACCGAGCCTGCATAAGAGGAAAGTTGAGGAGCTGACAACAACTCCGCCAGCACCAGCAACTCCAACTCCAACAACACCTCGGACCACCTCAAACCTCCAGCCTGACACCTCCGCTCAACCACCACCATCTCCACTACCATCTATGCCAATGGTCTTCGACGAGCCTGGGAAATTAAATGCAAAAGTGGCACGAATGCTCAGAAACTTCAACTGATAATAGCAAGGTGGTCAGCCCACCAGCTTTTACTTCTCCAACTCTTCATCTTTCATCACTTTACCTTGGACATCAACTCTACTTTCATCACTCGTGGGGCCTCTTCCCTCTTCTCCTCTCTCTCCTATTCACTTACCTTCCATTCCCTGAAGATGATAGTTGTCTATCGAAACGCGTCGGATCACCATGAATTGTGCTCACCTTTTGCACAATCTCCCAGAACACATGATAATTGCTGTTCGTTCTATTGAAAGCCTTAATAATAAAATAATTAATGCTGATACCTGTATTTCCTTCAACCTCGCCTGCCTTAAAGAAAATATAAATATATATATAAATATATATATATATATATATATATATATATATATATATATATATATATAAATATATATATATAAACAAGGAGTTCTTAGTCCACGAAGTCAATGGCTCCCGAACCCTATACAGACAGACAAACCATTAGTATAGGTGAGGCCACAGACTTCGCTTCAAGCCCCGTCACCACTACAAGGTGACTCCTACACGACGGGGATCTATCTACTATGACTATGATTTTGGTAAGTTATTTTGCCTTTTTATTGTCTCGTCCCAGTTTTGGTTTGATTATTTTGCAAGTTTTACATTTTAATTACTATTTAAATGACAACATATTTATTCTGTATGCCTAGTTATCTATCTGTGTACCTATGTGTGCATAGGGGAGATTTTCATATATGTTTATGTATTTATTTGTGTATTAGTTTCCTACATAAATCACCATCAAGCTTAAAACAAACACCCCAAAGACCCCCTTCTAGATATGTGTGATTTTTTCGGTAGAAAAAATCCCCGGACGAATTCTGGTCCCTCCTAAATTGCATGCTTGCTATTGCTCGCCAGGAAAAATGATAACCCCTAAGTGGCAAAAAAGGTCTTAAAATCGACAAACTAATGGGGCGAATGTCTTATGAAATAAAACAAATAATGGGGCCAAACCTAAGGGAGAACAGGTAATTGCGCTACCTAATAACCCGTATACCTTCACGATTCGTCTACAGTATTTACTAACTTTATTATCTTTGTTGCCTTATCATTTTGTGTATGCATAATATTTATTTTGTGTATGCATATTTATTTTGTGTATCCATAATATTTATTTTGTGTATGCATAATATTTATTTTGTGTATGCATAATATTTATTTTGTGTATGCATAATATTTATTTTGTGTATGCATAATATTTATTTTGTGTATGCATAATATTTATTTTGTGTATGCATAATATTTATTTTGTGTATGCATAATATTTATTTTGTGTATGCATAATATTTATTTTGTCTGCATAATATTTATTTTGTGTATGCATAATATTTATTTTGTGTCTGCATAATATTTATTTTGTGTATGCATAATATTTATTTTGTGTCTGCATAATATTTATTTTGTGTCTGCATAATATTTATTTTGTGTATGCATAATATTTATTTTGTGTATGCATAATATTTATTTTGTGTATGCATAATATTTATTTTGTGTATGCATAATATTTATTTTGTGTATGCATAATATTTATTTTGTGTATGCATATTTATTTTGTGTATGCATAATATTTATTTTGTGTCGCATAATATTTATTTTGTGTATGCATAATATTTATTTTGTGTATGCATAATATTTATTTTGTGTATGCATAATATTTATTTTGTGTATGCATAATATTTATTTTGTGTCTGCATAATATTTATTTTGTGTATGCATAATATTTATTTTGTGTATGCATAATATTTATTTTGTGTCTGCATAATATTTATTTTGTGTATGCATAATATTTATTTTGTGTATGCATAATATTTATTTTGTGTATGCTGGTTTTTTGGACTATGTATTCATCTATTGATATAGTTTCCTAGCTAGACCTCCATCAAAGCTTATAAAAACACCCCCTAAACCCCCTTTCGAGATAAATTTGCACATTTTTCGGTAGAAAAATTTCTTGGCCTAAGGCCGCTTCCTTGAAAAAGTTCAGGCTAGCTAACGCTCGTCAGGAAAAAAATCAACACCTAAATGGGACAAAAGGTCTTAATATTGAAAACAAATGGGTCGAAATGTCTCAAAATCGCCAAACTAAAGAAACGAATGTCTTAAAATCTTAAAATAAAAATGCTAAACATGAGGGAGAACGGGATCCAGAAAAGGCGACTACCTCCGCCTTAAGGGGGGTGACCTGCTTTTTGTTATTTCTGTCCTTTTCTCTCTTTCTCTGGCTTGTATCCATTCGGCCCCATTCAGCCAACTATTTTAAGACGTTTATCCCCATCTAGGTGTCGATTTCTTCCTGGCGAGCGATAGCGAGCCAGCATTATATGAAGAAATCCGGCTTCGCCGGAGAAATTTGTCTATCAAAAAATTTACAAATTTAGCCTGCTGTCAAACAAAAATAAAAAATATGCTGGCTCGCTACCGCTCACCAGTAAAAAAATTGACATCTGGATGGGCATAAACGTCTTAAAACAGTAGGCTGAATGGGGCCAATGGATACAAGCCAGAGAAAGATAGAAAAGGACAGAACAAAAACAGGTCACCCCCCTTAAGGTGGGGGCTCATGGGTTGAGATAAACATGGAATGATAATCGCCAAGCTGTACATAATTATCTTGCAAAATGCAATGGCACTGAAATAATTATTAACAATGGTATAAAGGATTTTTTCACAGGCCCGGTATAGACGATCCACAAAATCCTTTATACCATTGTTAATAATTATTTCAGTGCCATTGCATTTTGCAAGATAATTATGTACAGCTTGGCGATTATCATTCCATGTGTATCTCAACCCATGCGCCTCCACCTTTAAGCAACTTTTCCCCCATTCTTTCTCGGCAGAACTGCAGTATCGTTTATATTATTTACTTTATTCCCTTCGTATTTATACTCGTCCTATTTGCCCCTTATGTACTGGCGACGTCATTTTATTTATATTCTAGCTATATTTAGACAAATTTGTGCAATTTAAGAAGGATCTGTGGTAGTAAAATGAGATAGTTCGAAGCCTGTTCCTGGCTGGAGTCCCCTTTTAAGTTGTATATTACAATCGTCTAATAGTTTCAGAATATAATGAAAAGGATGTCACCGGTACTGAACGGGTTAAGAGAATGATAGCGTCTGAGCTTCCCTTGCAATTGATCCATCATCATTTGCCAGCTTGCAGTAATGTTATTTTTTGTTATATCCATGTATGAAGTCTGTATTGACTTTAACCCTTGTCTGGCGGGGGTGGACTTAAGTCGGTCTAGAGAAGAAAGGACTATGTGGCGGGGACCGACTTAAGGCGGTGTGCAATTCTGAGCAATATTTGGCTTTGAGAGAGAGACGAGCGGTGGGAGGAGCGTAGGTCGGCTCTGACCGTTAGGCACGGCTCTCGCGCCAGCACTGGGCCCTACTCCACACACACCCACACTCACTGTGCCCCGAGTCACACCGCACTGCCTTCCGCTACAACAGGGAATTATGTAAGGAAATTACCGTATTTTAGGGATTTTGCACTATCGTCTTGCCCATCGTTGCAAGAGAACTGTTGTGGTTCAGAGATATGATGGTTTCTGGTGTTCATTGGAAAGCTCAAGTTATCGCCCTTTGTCAGTAGATCTCAATGAATTGTATTAACGCTCTGGCGCTTGTTTAGTGCATGAAAAAAAAAAGACGGAAAAACAAGGGTCGTTTAGGGGTAAAACCAACCCGCCTTGGGCGGGTAGTAGAAGTTACTGTTACTGAGCCCCCCCTGGGCTTCCGCTCGTAAGGCGTTAATATAATGTGTATACTTTTCGTCTATTCGTTATTCTTTTGGTTCTTTTTATACTTATCGTGTTAACTACAGTAGCTAGAGCATCCTTCTTTCTTTATCGCCCTACTTTTCATTATAAGTGATATATTGTTATATATATATAATTATATATATATATATATATATATATATATATATATATATATATATACAGAGGCGAGACGAGAGAAGAGAGAGATGGAGAGAGAGAGAGAGGAGAGAGAAAGGAATAGGGGGGGGGTGGGGGGGGGGGGGGGGGAAAAGAGAATTCTTGCTAACTCTAAATGCAACTGAGGATCGACCTTTAACAACCATAGGAGTCAAATTTATCTCAATTACCCATTTGAATCCCACAGACCCGCTCCAAAGTGCTAGAATGCGTCATGTTATACTGAAAGAGTTCAACTACATTTGCGCGACATATTCACATGCTTCCATGATCTCTTATCTGCAATCAATGACATGGTGATCTAGGAACTTCTTTTTCCTTTCCCTTAAGTTGAAGTGCTAGTTCTATATATAGATATATACTTTTATATAATATATATATATATATATATATATATATATATATATATATATATATATATATATATATATATTATTTTTTTTTTATTTTTTTTTTTCCTTCTTGATAAACTTAAAACATAACAAAATAAGGCTGAACATGTACAGAAAAACAGCTTTAAGCTGTAGCGTATATTTTCTTAGAATAAGGACCAAGGTGAGAGATTGCATATGAGCTATAGTCTATTCCCTGTAAGTAGGCGAGAAATCATTAACTATAACCTCTGTAACTCACAAAAGACTAAAGTAATCGAGCTAATATTTCTACCAGTTGGGAAGAGTCAGTCAAGAAATAGATGTGGAAATGTACAGCCAATTTGCGCTAGCCCTTTTTGAGTTACAGAGGATAGAGGTCATGATTTATCGCCTACTTACAGCGAATAGACTATAGTTAACTAGTTATATATTATGGTCTAGGTTTGCAGATGGCTTGCGAGTTGAGATAATAGTTATACGTTATAAAAAGGTTTTGTTGAATGCTTACGAGATGGTTTACTGACTATGCTCACTGTTTACCTAGGCTAGAGACCTGTGTGTGTGTGTGTGTGTGTGTGTGTGTGTGTGTGTGTGTGTGTGTACTTACTCTAGTTGTATTGCGGGAGTGAGCATGCTCGTTATTTCCCGCCTCCTATATGTGTAGGTGTTATATATATCG
>CM064521.1:61196534-61272506 GCA_032716605.1 Paralithodes platypus | reverse complement strand
AATATGGATAACAAAAAAGTGTTCTTTACTAACACTGCTTGATTTGTCTAAAGCTTTCGGCGACCAGTGTCAGTCATCTAAATATTGTTTAGAAAAATGCAAAAAAACAAAAAAATTAAATATTTTTTTTGTGGGTTGGGAAACTTCCACCATTCTGGCTTATGAATTACTTTTTGACCGATAGGACACAGGCATGTGCAGCTTTGGGTGATTACAGTTCCTCATCTACTTTACATTCACACATATGGAGTGCCTCAAGGCTCTATTCTAGGACCTCATTCTATTTATTATATTGTGTCAATGATCTTACTAAACTATGTTAAAGATTGTGTTGCTCATTCAGTATGCTGAGTGATACCACAGATACTTCACTAAGGCACTCTGGATGAACTAACTAATGTAATTATCAAAAACAGAAAATACACTCAAAAAATTAGTTAAATACAATATTTCCAGAGAAATCGGTAATTCTTATGTTGAAATGCAAATAAAACTCTCAAATGCATTTTCCTTGCGCACTAGACAGGTTTTATCCCAAAATACCCTCAAATGTATGTTATACAACTCGATGATCATATAAAAGTTATATCCTTGTACACATGTAACAAAATTTAGGTCTACATATAGATAGTAACATGCTTTTCAATACTAAACACACAAGTGTGAACTCTGAACAAGAAAGTCATGGGAACGTTGAGGTATGTGGAATCGTGATAAAAGGTAATTTTGACAAAGCACGATACTAGGGTCATTGTGATTCCAATCGCTAATTTTAAGTTTGATTAAATTATTGCATAATGTGATTATGGGGGTTCAACTAATTGCACTATATTAAATACTGTACAAAAAATGCAGAATTTCGGTGTTTGCAAAGGTAGCAGGGGTGGAGCAAAAACAAAATACGAACCATGTAAACTCCGATAAATAAAGGAAATTTAGAGTGGCTAAAATGTTTTTTTTAAAGCAAAAATATATTTATATGATACAAAGCTATTGCGGTTTTGTTGTTAATAAAGAAAGGCATATAGCTAATTTCCAAACGGGCTAATTACACTTTCCTATTGTTAATGAAATCATAAAATAGTAACACAAGACAAGCAAAACCATCTATATGTAATATGAACGAACACCTTTTATGGGGAACGATCGCTTTTGGTAGCAGGTCATAAAAATATGGAATAGGTTGCCTGAGATCAGTAAAGGACACAAATAAACCTAAACACGTTTAAGCATATATTAAAAGATTATTATTCTGAAACATTGAAAATGGATCTATAAACAAAAAAATGTAATAAATACTGTAACTGTCCATTTTTTTTATAGATATTGGAAGGATGTCCATAGTAACATACTAGAGATGTTTCTTATTGTAATCTGTATATATAATTGTATGTATTTTAATATTGTTTATAATGTTTTATGTGAAGAACCTATTATAAAATGGAAAATAAAATTATGTTCGATTCGGATCTGATTCTGATTCTCTCTCCTAATACTCTACTCGCTCTCTCCTCTCTCTCTCTCTCTCTCTATCTCTCTCTCTCTCTCTCTCTCTCTCTCTCTCTCTCTCTCTCTCTCTCTCTCTCTCTCTCTCTCTCTCTCTCTCTCTGTGTTTGTGTGTGTGTATGTTCGTCTGTGTGTGCGCGTCTCTGTGTGTGTGTGTGTGTGTGTGTGTGTGTGTGTGTGTGTGTGTGTGTGTGTGTGTGTGTGTGTTCGCTTCATCTCTGATCTGCTCTGCTCTGTTCTGCTTCCCCTTTTGTCAACAATAGCGAGTACGTATCGCGAATTAGAGGGGGTCGCTGGAATTCCCTGGATCGATTGTGCGACTCTATTAAGGGGTCGACGGCTGGTGAAAGGGGTGGAACGGAGGCCTTATACTTACTGTGTATGTATTATAGGTGTGATGGGCTCGGTGTTTATGGGTGGGTATGTTCTTCCGCTTGTACCGTAATACAACAACGACACACACACACACACATATATATATATATATATATATATATATATATATATATATATATATATATATATAGAGAGAGAGAGAGAGAGAGAGTAGCGAACAGGTTCTATGCTCTTAAGATGACTCTTATTGTCACTTCATATTTTGTATCGAGAAATGTCATACGTATATTTAAAATCAAATGTATTTATATATTATATGAATAATATAGAAAATTAAGATTGCATTCTTCAAATGTTTTGATGTTTTATGTTGATTTTATATATATATATAATTATATATATATATCAATAAAATGTGATGCCCGAAATACAAATAGTAAGAACATTACATAACCCCTTAGCACTATCTGGTCCTACCACTTGTGGGGTATTATCATATTTTGTTTCATTATTATTGAATATTTTGCTTGCTTCTGCCATTATCGAGCCAAGTATTCTAGTTTGTCCCCTAGGTTTACATAAACGCCTTCCCAGACTTCCTTCAAACTAATAAATGCCCACTCAGACCCCTTCAAGTTAAATTTGCACATTTGTCAGTAGAAAAATGCCGATTTCGTTCAAGGCACATGTTTTTTCTCTCTCTCTCTCTCTCTCTCTCTCTCTCTCTCTCTCTCTCTCTCTCTCTCTCTCTCTCTCTCTCTCTCTCTCTCCCCTCAATTAAAAAAAAAATACAAAATATACAAAATTGAATCGACACCTGATTGGGATCAAACTAATGGGGTGAAATTTTGTATAATCTCCAAACGAATGGAGCGAATGTTGAAATAACTTAGAAAAGTTGACAGCCTGAATATAAACCCCATATGAGGAGGAGCACTTTATTGACAACGTTTCGCTTCTTCAGTGACCTGAAGAAGCTATCTGCGAAATGATGTCAATAAAGTGCTCCTCCTCATATGGTGTTTTATTATTCAGATGGAGCGAAATAAGGGGAATCCCCAAAAAGACCCTCCTTGGACTAAATAGGGTTAACATAATTAGCTAAGAGGAGGTATAAAATATAATGTAATATTGTACAACTTCCATTATGTCTTATTATGGTGAGGAAAACAAGTCTGCTCAATTTGTGTTTAGTCATATAATTATATTATTACTCTCGCAGAACTGAGTTAGAGATAGAGTAAGCAAAAAAGACATGCTTATTGCAAAATATGACCTGAATATATTTGTTGCGATTAATAGCAAATTGAATAATATTGATTAAGCTAATAATAATATTAATAAAATAAATAATAGTAAACATTATTGTGCTATTTATATCAATGCTAACATTAACTAATAATATTAGTATTAGTAACAAAATTGAATAATACTAATGAAGCTACTAACTATTAACCACAATATAGCAATACAAATAATGATGACAGTAATAATATTAATAATTATAATTAGTTTATTATTATTATTAGTTTATTATTATTATTATTATTTATTATTATTTATTATTATTATTTATACTAACTAGAGAAACACTCGGGAACGCATACCTCCGTCTACGCTGGCGGAGGTATGCGCTCTACTGATCGACTTCTAAATGGAATAACTTCTTCCTTGGCGCATATTGTCTGCTCTCCAAATTTCGTGATATTCGGTTCATCACTTTTTTAACCGCCTACGCGGGTGGAGCAATGCGCTCTTTCGATCACTTCCTAAATTAAACCACTTCCTCTTTGGTACATATCCTATTTGTCCACTTAATTTTGTGAACATCGGTTCATTACTTTTTGAGATATCTGTTTACAGACAGACAAACAGCGTCTACAACATAACCTACTCCAACTTTGTTGGCGGAGGCAATAATAATAATTATAGAAACAACAATTGACCAACAGCAATTATAGCAATAAAAACAAGAACAGTCGAAATAGATAGTAACGACAGAGAGAAACAATTATTGAAACAACAGCCGTAACGCACCCATCACATCCCAGATCCTCTATACCATCAAGAGAACAATAGAACAACAAGAACACATACCTTGCAATTGAAGAGGCAAGCACAAATAACAAGGACAACGTGGAAGAACACACACACACACACACACACACACACACACACACACACACACACACACACACACAAATAGCAAATGAGCTTGAGCTATTATTGGCCGCAACGAATATCCGCAAATCTGATCTGATAGCCTCTGAAAAATATGCTCTCATCAAACTGTCTTCCCCTCTGAAATTATAATCTACCTTCAGTTTAGTTGCCGATACCTATGCCAGGATAAAGTTGCTGGTGAAAGGTTGCTGGAAATATAGCCTCGTGTAACTACAGTGTCACACGAGGGCTTTCCCCAGCAATTTTTGGGGATGATGTTTTTTCTGGTACTACATTGAGGGTTTTTCACATTGGAATCGGAAACTAGATCTAAGGTGGGTTAGGTTAGCTAGCTTATTTTTTATGAAACTTCAATTTTGAAGCTGCCAGACTACAGTTGCCCGTAAATATTGACGGAAAAATCGCTCGTGTGACATCGGCGTAACTCCAGGCTAATCAGAAGGAAACTAATGAATAAACAGAGCGGCAATTACCTCTAGCGGGACCTGACTTGCGCTCCTACATCACAACAAATATACAATATATCTATATACCGTGTATACTGTATATACAGTTTATAAATATACGGGACCAGTAATGCAGAGGGAAAAAGTGGATGCCTTGAGTTGTACACACACACACACACACACACACACACACACACACACACACACCCTGTGGTTGTAGTTGAGGGCTGTCAGTTAGCGCCCTGTGGTCCACGCCGTTGCGGCGCCGCCACTGTACATCCCATCTACCCTCCTCTGTGCCAGCTGGTCAAGAATGCTGTTGCTGGCAGCACGGAGGTAGTAGTGGGGTAGGATTGGTTGGTCTGGCAGTGATGACAGGAAATCATCCAAGTCCTTTTTGAATTTTTCAACGGTTGGGTAGTTTTGGTTTCTTATTTCTTTTGGCAGTGCATTGTAGAGCTTCGGACCCGTGTAGCGAAGGCATTTTCTTTAAGTGTCTTAACTCTTGTCAGTGCTCTTGAGTTAATTGACCTGATAATACACATACGGCCCAGTCGTTGGTTTTCTTTTATCTCTATCAACTCCTTTTCTTCCTCTCCCAGCAGGTTTGGGGTTAAGTTGTTGAGAATTTTCCAGGTATAAATGATCAAGTATCTTTCTCGGCGTCGTTCTAGAGAGTACAAGTTTAGAGACTTAAGTCTTTGCCAGTAGTCTTCCTCCTTCACAGACACTATTTTACTAGTGAAGGAGCGCTGGATGCCTTCCAATGCTTGTTTCTCTCATGACTTCCAGGGATTCCATAACTGGCAACAATATTCCAAGAGTGGTATTACCAAGGCCTTATACAGGGTTAACATAGGTTCGCTTTCACGAGTTCTAAAAGTACGCAATACCCAGCCAACCTGGACTCGTGTCTTTTGTACTACTGCTAGGATATGGGTAGTGAAGGTGGCATCATCACTGATTGTTACCCCTAGGTCTAGCACTTTGTTGTTACACTTTATTCTTTGGCCATCATGTGCCGAATAGTGGACTTCTTCTATTTTGTTTGTACCATATCTAACCAGTTCAAATTTGTTATTATTGAAAGACATATTATTTGTTTCGGCCCATGTATATAGCTTGGTAAGGTCAGATTTTAATTTGTCCACATCTGCCATTGATTTAGTTTCTTTCATTACTCTGGTATCATCGGCAAAAGACGAGACTTTTGAGTAGAGTGTACCTTGGTCAATGTCGGATATGAGTATGAGGAACAGCAGTGGCCCCAGTACAGAACCTTGAGGGACACCACTGTAGACATTTGAGTCATTGGAAATGACACCACCCACAGCAACACATTGCTTTCTCTCGTTCAGGAAGTTATGGATCCATACTCCAAGGCGACCTACTATTCCTAGATTGCGGACTTTATGTAATAGGATTCCGTGGTCCACCTTGTCGAAGGCCTTACTGAAGTCCAAGTAGATTACATCGATGTTGCTGCCATTCTCTAGTGTACTACCAATTTTTTCATGATGGGCAAGGAGCTGGGACAAGCATGATCTACCTTGTCGAAATCCGTGTTGGATATCATTCATTTTATTGTTTTGTTCAAGGTAGTTTGTAATATTCTTGACAATAATTTTCTCAAAAGTTTTAATGATATGGGATGTGAGGGCAATAGGTCGGTAGTTTTCGGCTTTGCCTCTTGACCCGCCTTTGAATACGGGAGTTACCTTAGCTCTCTTCAGTAATCCAGGAACAATCCCGGAATCCAGTGAAGATCTGTATAGGATTTTGAGAGGTACACACAACTTTTCTGCACATTTCTTCAGTAGTATGGCCGGAAAACCATCAGGGCCAGCTGCAGCATTGGTGGAAATTTCTTTAACTGCTTCTATTATATCATTCTCAGTAAAAGCTATATCTTCTATTTATGGGTCCTTGATCTTGTTGGAGAAAAAGTTGTTGGGTTCTGTGATGATCTTATCTTTAAAAGGAGTACTGAAAACACTCTCGTACTGTTTACAAAGAGCTTCACAAACTTCTGTTGGGTCTTCAATCATTTTACCGTGCTCACTTAAGCTTAAAGAAACTGACTGGAGCTTTCTGACTAACAATAACGATTTTTTTTTTTTTTTTAAAGAGACAATGAACGGAGGAAGGAAAAACACAGATAAAACAAAAAGGTCCATGTGCCTAAAGGCATCCTCCATTCATAAAATGTTTGTAACAACTGGATTTAAACATTTGTAGATTGTAAGTGTGGAAAGCAATTCGAGGGAAGTGAATTCCAAAGAGTAGTAGTTCTAGGGATAAATGAATTTTGAAAAGCAGAAGTTCTGCATTGTGGAGGAGAAAGTGTAAATTCATGGGCGCTCTCAGCTGCCCTAGTTCTACGGGGAAAGATGTGGAGAGGCGGCACAATTGAAGCAAGTTCCTCGGAACAATTGCTGTGAATATATCTGTAGAATAATGCAAGGGATGCAAAATTTCTTCGTATGGATAATGTAGGAAGGTCCTGCGTGATTGCAGGGTTATTGATTAATCTAATAGCTTTATTTTGAATTTTGTCCAACTGCCTCAATGCAACCACTCCACTTCCACTCCACACAGGTGAACAGTAATCCATCTGAGAATGCACATGACTTTTATATATTACGGCCAACTGCTCGCCAGTGAAGAATTCTCGAACTCTGTACAGGAGTCCCAGTTTTTTAGAGGCATTCTTAGCAATGCTTCTAACATAATGTGTCCAGCTCAAGTTAGTAGTTAATGTTACACCGAGAATGTCAATACTAGGGGAAGTGGGAATATTTACATTAAAAAATATATGGGAGTCAGTGAGATTCTGTCGGTTAGAAAATTGAATGTACTTGGTTTTCTGTGCATTAAAGGAAACTAGATTCTTTTGTCCCCATTCTTCAATTCTAGAAAGGTCCTGGTTCAAAGAAATTGCAGTGCTTATTTTTGAATTTATAAGATCGGGTTGGGTGAAAGAATTGGTAAATGTGAAGGAACTGTGGAGTGTTGAGTCATCTGCGTAGGAATGTATTGGATTATGAGTGGTAGATATGAGATCATTGATATGAATGAGGAACAGAGTTGGGGCCAAAACTGATCCCTGGGGAACACCAGCATTTATTGAGTGAAATTGAGAATAAAGGCCATCTACCATTACACATATTTTTCTGTTATGAAGATAAGAAGAAATTAGTGGAACTAATGATGCAAGGCCGTAGTGTGACATCTTCGACAACAAGGACTGATGCCAGACTCTATCAAATGCCTTTGATATATCCAGTGCTATTGTATGTGTTTCACCATGTTGGTCTGTAGCTTGGTTGATTTGATGCGTAAGAAGGCAAAGAATGTCTGCAGTTGATCGACATTGTCTAAAACCATATTGCCTATCACTGATTAATTTATTATTCTCAAGATGCTTAATTATGTGATTATTTAATATAATTTCAAAGACTTTACCAAGAGTGGAAGTTATAGCTATTGGTCTGTAGTATGATGGATCTGAAGAGGCACCTTTTTTAGGAACTGGATGGATGTTTGCTTCTTTCCAGGGTACTGGGAAGCATGAGGTATGAGTACATAGACGGAAAATTTTTGCCAATACTGGAGCGAGCACCAAGGAGCAATTCTTAAGTACTATTAGAGGAATTTCATCTGGACCAGCAGCCTTATCTACTGAGAGATTCTGCAAAATAGTTTTGACATGTCTGGTGTGAATCTTAAGTGAGGGAATTTCAGGCGAATTAAAATTAAGTACAGGGACATCTTGATTTATTTCATCTAAGGTTGAGTTGGTGGAGAAAATATCCCCAAGAAGGTTAGCTTTACCTCGTGGGTCACTTACAAGATTGCCAGTCGGAGATTTTAATGGTGGAATGGATGAAGCAGTTGTGAAGTTGGATTTGAATGAGTTAAGAGTAGACCAAAATATTTTGTTATCATTTGGATTATTTAGAAGTTTATTTGCCTGCTTGTGGAGAAAGTTTGATTTAGTTAGGTTTAATACAGTTTTGGCATGATTTCTGATGTTTCTAAAGTAATTAAAGGCTTCATGTGTTTTTGATCTTGTGTATGCATTGTAGGCTATTGCTTTTTGTTCAGTTACTCTAGCACAATTATGGTCAAACCATTTAGGTGAATTAGATCTTTTACTGTACTTTTGATGAGGAATAAAAGTTTCCATTCCAATTTTTACAAAATCTTGTATGTGGCTCAAGGTGGAGTGTGCATTATTAGAAAAGAAAGAGGTCCAGGGAATATCAATAAAGAAACCTTGAAGACCCTCCCAGTCTGCCCTATCGTAATGCCATTTAGTCACCAAAACATAAATACATCTTGGGAGTGTTTCACAACCACTTACCTTAAGGCAGTGCAAGACTGCATACCATCAAAAATATGGCGTCCAGGCCATAATGATAAGCCCAAATGGTGGAATAAAGATATTTCAGACTGTCTACTTGCTAAAAAAATTGCTAATGATAGATTAAAATCCTCACAAAATGACGAAGAACGGGTGAAATTTGTAGAGCTACGACGCAAAGCCAATAAGTTATTAAGCTAAGTAAAAAGACCTTGGAGTTACATGTTGCGAATCAAAGTAAAACAAACCCGAAAGAATTCTATAGTTATATCAGAAAGAAAAAAGTAGTTACTTCAACTGTTGGACCGTTAATCGATGAAAATGGAGAATACACCAAAGACGAAGTACAAATGAGTAATGCCCTCAATACCTTCTTTGCATCAGTTTTTACAACCGAAGACCTCAGTGATATCCCTACACCATCGCCGATTCAGATTGATAATTCAGATGTTCTAAGCAATATCACCGTTACAGAGAGAGAGGTATTGAATTGTTTAGATAAACTCAAGGTAAATAAAACGCCAGGACCTGATACAATCTCGCCTAGAGTTCTAAAGGAAGCTAAGGATGAGCTCTCCAAACCAGACATTGCTATTCAATGAATCCTTGCAGTCTGGGACTATGCCTGATCAGTGGAAGCTAGCCAACGTAACACCGATATTCAAAAAAGGCAGCAAATCCCTACCCAGTAACTATCGTCCAATTAGCTTAACCTCAATTGTATGTAAAATGCTAGAAACGGTCATAAGAGACAGACTCGTAAATCACTTAGAGGCAAATAACTTACTTAAAGATACTCAACACGGCTTTCGTAAAAAACGTTCCTGTTTAACAAACCTCTTAGACTTCTTCCACGATATCCTCAACCTCTACGATGAGACTAAAGCTGTAGATATTATATACCTTGATTTTCAAAAGGCCTTTGACAGTGTTCCCCACAAACGTTTACTGCTATAACTAAAAGGGCATGGAATACAAGACGGTGTGTTGAAATGGATAGAAAATTGGCTCAGCGACAGAAAGCAAAGAGTAGTCATAAACGGTAAGGCATCTAAATGGACCAATGTAAGTAGCGGGGTACCCCAGGGATCGGTACTAGGACCAATTATCTTTCTAATTTACATCAACGACATAGATGAGGGTCTCACCTGTACAATCTCAAAATTTGCTGACGATACAAAAATTGCAAATAGCGTACTCTCAAAAGAACAAGTTGACGATATGCAACACAATCTAGATAAATTGTCATGTTGGGCCCAAATTTGGCAAATGAGTTTCAATGCGGATAAATGTAAAGCACTACATATCGGATACCTAAATGAGAGAGCAAACTATTCGATGAATGGCACTCAGCTTAAGAATGTAAACAGAGAAACCGATCTGGGAGTAACAATATCGAGTAACCTAAAACCGAGTCAACAATGTTCAGAAGTTGTTAAGAAGGCAAACAAAATAATTGGCTTTATAGGCAGGTCATTTGAGCATAAATCCAAAGAAGTTATCCTAACCCTTTACAATTCCTTAGTCCGCCCTCTTCTGGAATACTGCGTTCAATCCTGGTGCCCTTATTACCAAAAAGATATAAACAAGCTAGAACGAGTTCAATGTAGAGTTACCAAAATTATACCTAGCCTACAGAACAAACCATACGAAGACCGTCTTAGAGAATTTAATCTATTTCCTTTAACACAGCGCATATTAAGAGGTGACTTAATTCAAGTGTTCAAAATCATCAAAGGCATCGACAATATGAACTGTAGTAAGTACTTCACTATCAACCAATCTAATTACACGCGGGGAAACGGTTGCAAAATTATTGGTAAATCTTTTAACTCGCACGAATCTAAGAATTTCTTCTTCAATCGAAGAAGTAACATGTAACTCCAGGGTCTTTTTACTTTACATAATTAACTTTTTGGCTTTGCGTCGTAGCTCTACAAATTTCCCCCGTTCTTCGTCATTTTGTGAGGATTTTATTCTATCATTAGCAAATTTTTTAGCAAGCAGACAGTCTGAAATATCTTTATTCCACCATTTGGGCTTATCATTATGGCCTGGACGCCGTATTTTCGATGGTATGCAGTCTTGCACTGCCTTAACACCTAACGAGCGGCCTAGGCGGTAAATAATATGTAGCCACCAGCGGGGTGTTTTTACCCTAAATAGGGCTGTTTACATGATCATTTTCATACCTAAATAAGACCCAGAGCGTAAAACAAGTATCTATCCCTGAAAGGGCATAAACAGAGCTTTCCAATGACACCACAACGATCCTTGTATGACCGCTAGTTTTCTTGCAACATGAGTGCAAAAGCCATGTAATTCGGTACTTTCCCCATACATTTCACTATGTAGCGAGTGTGAGAGGGTGGAGGAGGGTGGGATTCATGTCAGTTGGTCCACCGCAGTGGTCTGGAGCAGTCATACGCTCGCTACTCTCCTGCCACCACTTGTCTCTCTCTCTCAGCAACATTACGTGCTGAAATTGCCACACGACTTATGGTGTGAGCCGCCACATAGTCCAAATTTCTTTCACTCGACATATGATGCGCGCCGCTAATAAAGGGTTAAGGTAAGTGGGTGTGAAACACTCCCAAGATGTATTTATGTCGTTATTGTTAGTCAGAAAGCTCCAGTCAGTTTCTTTAAGCTTTGATTTAAGTTTATGAAAATTTGCTTTCATGAAATTAGGGACTTTCTCAATGCTGCTATTTGATTTGTTACTAGTAAACTTTAAAGTGAAAGTTATCGTACGATGGTCGCTGTTACTGAATTCATCACCAACATTCAAATTCTCTATTAACCCTCTCACCACGGAAGGGCTCTTGAATGCCCATAAAAAAGCATATAATAGGTACCCGGAAGGCCTCTTGATCGCCCAGTGGTTGAAAGCCTGTGAGCTTCGTGTGCGAGGCGTCGGTCCGACGCATGTAAACAACAGCCGGCTGGACCGACGCCCCGCATCTCCGGCCACAAAAAGGAGAGCGTCGCTTGTTCGTGTGTGCCTGTATGTTGTTGTTAAGTATCGAAAAGTGGTGTAAAGTGGCTGTTTTGGCCATAAAGTTATCTCCAATGAAATCATCATCACAGCTCAACCAGTTGACTTAGAGAGCTTTACTTAATGCCATTCTACAGGTAAATAACACAGCTACGCTTGGGGATGCGCGGGAATGCAGGAAGCAGTCTGATTAACGAATATACGGTAGCCTAGCCTAGACGTTTTTCGGCCAAAACACCCGGGTTTCGAGGAATATATATATAATACATAGCCGGGGCTGGAGGGTTAATTCTTCTTTTGTTGCGAGTACAAGGTCAAGCACATTATTACCACGGGTTGGAGATTGTACAAATTGAAAAAGTGAACTCTCTTGCAAGTTAGCATAGAGGTCGTGTCCAGAGTGTGAAGTAAGAATATCGCCCTATTTAGTCACGGGTAAGTTGAAATCGCCAAGAATTACGGTATCTTGTATGTTAGTTATGTCTGCAATTTGTTCATAAATTTCACTGTCGGTTTGCACTGATTGAGCTGGGGGTCTGTATAATAAAGCTAGTGTTATTTTAGTTCCTCGTTTATTATTTAATAGTACGTAAGATATGTCTATATTCGCAATTTGAGGTTTTGACATTAAGACGGGATTAAGACTTTCCTTTATAAAAAACAGAACTCCTCCATTTCTATTGATCCGACTTTTCTCAAACATTGTATAACCAGGAAGCATATATTCGGCTAAAAAGTCTCTGTCTTCCGTATTTAACCAAGATTCTGTAATGCTGATTATATCATAATGTTCTGTAAACACGATTTCCTCTAGATCTGAAAATTTATTGCGTATGCTACGAGCATTTACATAAAACACCTTAAGAGTATTAGAGTTGGATGTTACTGATTGTGCATTGTCTGAATTTTCAGTTCGTATTTGACTTACACTACCCCCGGATACCCCCGGTTGACCCCGTTCTTTTAATGGAAATCCTTGACTGCATCGTTCAGCAGACGACCAAGACGTGCAGCTCCTACTTCATTGAGATGTACACCATCTCCTGAAAACAAAGATTTATCATAGTAAAAATGATCCCACGTGTCGACAAAGCCGATGTCCTCCTCCCTGCAGAGTTTGGCTAGTCGGCGATTTGTACTGGTAGCTATGTTGTAGAATCGGTTTTCTACATCTATCCGGGGAACAATTCCTGAAATTAAGATTCTATTAGATTTTTCCTTGAAGGACCTGATCAGCCGCCGGTACTTGCAAAGTAGTTCCTCTGACCGCGTCCGTTGGACATCGTTAGATCCAACGTGGATGACGTACGTAGTGCTTGCGGGGGCGAGCCTGGAAACCTCTTCCACAGCCGCAACAATGTCGTCCACGCCGCCACCTGGGATACAGAATCGCTTTCTGGTCCTGGGTGCCCTGGCGCAGAACTCGGTTAATTGGCCACGGACCATGGAGTCGCCCACAAGCCGAACTTCTTCCGTTTCCTCTTCCTCGTCAATAGCAAGAATTTTGAAGCGGTTTTGGCATGTTGTCGGGATGACCTTCCTGGTACTGGTACTGGGATGCACATTGTTTCTCACTAACTGAAAGTTGTCCTGGGGGGGAGTGAGAGTAGAGTCATTATTATTACAGAGACAGAGAGAGAGAGAGAGAGAGAGAGAAAGAGAGAGAGAGAGAGAGAGAGAGAGAGAGAGAGAAAGAGAGAGTAATATAACCCTCCCTCCTCTCCCCAGACAGCATATGATAATTGCTTTTGTAATACAGCTGTCAAGACGCTTTAAAGGTAACGCCCAGCTGTATGCAAATGACGCACACACAAACACACCTTATTTTTCACTCTTCTATAGGGCTCAAGGGGGGTCTTTGTATTGCTGCCATGTTGTATACCTCAGGCTGTACTTAGTTTGTATTGCTGCCATGTTGTATACCTCAGGCTGTACTTAGTTTGGTTTGTCTATAAATAACTTTCTTAATTGTCTTGACGTTAACAACAAAATGGGGCGAACAGTGTTGAAATCGCCAAACTAATGAGCCGAACGTCTTATAATCTCTAAACAAATGGGGTTTAACCCCTTCAGTACCGGGGACGTCCTTTTCATGTTATTCTGGATACTATTAGACGAATTTAATCTGCTTAGGAAGGGCCTCTAACAATCAATAGGCTTCGAACTATCTCACTTTACTCATTTAATCACCACAGCTCCTTCGTAAACTGCATAAACTTGTCTAAATATGGCTAGAATAAAATTAAAAAGACGTCGCCGGTACAGAAGGGGTTAACAAGGGGGAGAAAGGAGACTAGAAAAAACGACCCATATCTCCTTAACTTGAAGCTTTTACAACAAGAGTTCTTATCTGAGCTGGTTAACCCATACTGTACCGGTGACGTCCTTTTTATTATATTATGGCAACTGTTCGATGATTTTATTCAGTTTAGGAAGGACCTCTAACCCTTTAAAGGGTACAAGCTATCTCAATTAATCCTTTTAGCTAACTCAGATCCTTCCAAAGCTAGATAAAATCTTCTAATATTTGCCAGAATACTGTATAATGTATAGGACGTCACCTGGACAGAGTGAGTTGAGGGGTATGGGCTTATTTAGTTGCTCATTTATGTATCTTTATATTGTTCTACTTTCCTCCTTAGACCTCCATCAAACTTAAACAACAAAATATATATATCCATTTGATCCCCCTTTTAGATTAATTTGTAAATTTTTCGGCCTAGCCGGTTCCTTCTAAATTACATGCTCGCTATTTCTTGCCAAGAAAAAATCGACACCTAACCTGCTCGAAAGGTCTTAATATTGCCAAACTAATCAGGCCAACGTTTTAAAATCTCTAAAATAATTGGGCTAAACAAAAGGGGTAAAAAAAAAAAAAAAAAAAAAAGTTGTGTAATGGAGTTGATGCTGCAAATATGGCCCCCTCAAGTAGTAAGAATTCATTATATATATATATATATATATATATATATATATATATATATATATACACAGGGTTATTCAAAACTTTAGTGACAAAATTACAGGGTGAAGTCCTGACATGATATTAAACATATTTCCATATGTATTTTACCCAAAAATAAAAGGTTAATTACAGACATGAAAGCCAAATCCATTACCGTGGGCGAACGATCGAACACTTCAAAATCAACCCCGAACCCCCCCACATCACCCCCTATTCTCTCTCGGGTAGGTGAGGGAAGTTATTACAACGTATGAAGCAATGAACCCTACAACAGATCCGTAGGCTTTGAATCGATCCCAAGGCTTCGTGTATCATGTAATGTCAGATAGGCTAAGAGAGTAGTAACCAGTAATAGTTTTTATTATTTTGTATTACAGGGTGTACAGTATCAGTGTATTAAATTAGTGTCACATGCAACCATAACAGAAAATCCGATACTTTTATTACACGGCATTGTACAGTATGCCGTTAAATGTACGTATAATAACAGTTGTTACAGAGCATTACAGTAAAATTAGGGTTATCCTTGTAAATGGAGAAATGAATACCGGTACGTACAGTACAGTCACTCATAAAGTTTTTTTTTGTTTAGATGCCAGGGCGTATACGTTACTATCTTATCTGACATTACATGAAACACGAAGCCTTGGGATCGATTCAAAGCCTACGGATCTGTTTGAATCCCGGGATCGGTAAGGGTTCATTGCTTCATACGTTGTAATAACTTCCCTCACCTACCCGAGAGAGAATAGGGGGTGATGTGGGGGGGTTCGGGGTTGATTTTGAAGTGTTCGATCGTTCGCCCACGGTAATGGATTTGGCTTTCATGTCTGTAATTAACCTTTTATTTTTGGGAAAAATCCATATGGAAATATGTTTAATATCATGTCAGGACTTCACCCTGTAATTTTGTCACTAAAGTTTTGAATAACCCTGGTATACAGTATATACTGTATAATTATATACAGTATATATATATATTTTTTTTTTTTTTTTTTTTTTTTTTAAATCTGGACCTTCGACTACAATGCCAGGGATACAACATGGCGACGGACAATTGCCATGCAGCTTTCTCATTCTTCCAATAAGCGGGTGTGCATTTCCCGGCGCCTCCCCTCAAATTATAAGTTGTTCACACCTCTCTGTTGCAGGCCGGGTTTTTGCTGGCTCAGATTACTGCAGTGTTCGCACCTTCCAGTCTGGCACTTTAAGGGGGGGGTCACCTGCTTGTTCTCTCTCCTTTTCTCTCTTTCTCTGGGTTGTGTATCCATTCGGTCCCATTCAGCCAACTGTTTTAAGAAATGTTATCCTCATTCAGGTGTAAATTTCTTCCTAGCGAGCGGTAGTGAGCCATCATTGTATGAAGAAATCTGGCGAGCGATAGCGAGCCTGTAGTTAAAAGAGAAACCGGCCTTTGGCCGGCAAATATTTCTACCGAAAAATATATAAATTTATCTTGAAGGGGGTCTAGGGGATGTTTTTTTAAGTTTGAGGGAGGTCTAGCGAGGAAACTAAATAATAAATGAATATATAAATAAATGGACCCAAAAAATAACCACTTCCCCCTAACTGGAATCACACGAGCATGTTTCCCTCGACTGTTATCGCCAACCCTGATCTATCAGCTTATGAGCTAACTTTTTAAGCTAATTATAATCTTCTACATCAAGCTATCTTCAGTTTAGCTTCCGTCGCCATTGCAAAATATCCTATAAATATTGCTAGATACTGGGTGGCTATCGAAAATTGACGATATAATTAACATAGTATAATAAATTTGAGCCTAAAACTCGTGCGACACCCTCCCTTAGTGTGGCAAGGGAAGGTACTAACAACACTATAATTTGAGTGGGGTGAAAAGTGTGTGCGTGTGGGGCTAGGGGGTATGAAGGACATGCACATATACACACACGTACACAAACACACACGTACACAAACACACCTCACTCTCGCACTCACACTGACCCACTCCTCTCTCTCTCTCTCTCCCCACACACACAAACATACACTTAAGCACATACGCACACACACACACACACACACACCTCAGTACAAGTACACTATACATTCATATTATCACCATGCACTCAACTCACCACCCAGGTTCACACACACACACACACACACACACACACACACACACACACACACACAGTTTAATCATATTTGTTATGTTATTGTGCTACATCCATTGTGCTACATCCATTTAACTTTATTCTGGCTACCATTAGACGATTTTACTCAATTTACAAAGGGCCTTCAGCAATAAACAGGCTTCGAACTATCTACCTTAACCTGTTTTACTACCACAGATCCATATTAAACTGCAAAAAATTGTCTAAATACAGCAAGCTTTAATTAAAAAGACGTCGCTGGTAAAGAATGGGTTAAAACATTCCAATGCAGTGTCGCAAAATGTACTACCGGTAAATCACATTGCAGCCGACTATTACTATCGCTGCTGCAAGGCTGAGTATACAATGCAATAATCATGCACAGTGCGAATGGGGGGCTTAAGGGGGTAGTAGTCGCTTTTTTCTGGACCCCCTTCCCCCTCATTTTTACCATATTAGTGTTGAGGTTTTAAGACGTTCGGTCCGTTAGTTTGGCGATTTTTAGACCTTTCGACTAATTTTTTACCAATATTACGACCTTTTGTGCTCTTTAGGTGTCGATTTTTTCCTGGCGAGCGATAGCGAACTTCTAATTTTAGAAGGAACCTGCCTTCGGCCAGGACATTTTTCTACCAAAAAATTTAAAAATGTATCTTGAAAGGGGGTCTAGGGGGTGTTTTTCTAAGCTTGGTGGAGGTCTAGCGAGGACACTCAAAAATATATAAATGAATAATTTTGTAGACCAAAAACCAAGCTCTACCGGTACCCCCTTAAATTATACCAACCCGTTCAGTAACGATGACGCCTTTTTATAATTGATTTTAGCTACATTTATACGATGTTATGAAGCTTAGGAAGGATACGTGGCAGCTAAAGGGGTTAACATGACTGCCAAATGCCATTTTAGTATATATATATATATATATATATATATATAAACGATCAATCAAAATAGTTGCAAAGTTAAGTGTGCAGTATTCTATGCCAGCTAAATATAGTTGAGGAATTTTCTATTGGTGGTTTCTAAGGTTAAGGGTCGATGTTTTTCCCTTCAATATAATTGCGCCTGCCTCAATATAATTGCGCCTGCCTCAATATAATTGCGCCTGCCTCAATATAATTTGGGCAATCGCAGGACAATATTATTCAGGTAAAGAAGGAGCTGTTGGAATCAAACATTAATTGAAATTAAGCATTTTACATTTCAAAAGGTAAATCTTAAACCGATTTTCATCCTCTAATGTAAACCTGAGAACAGACAAATGGCAGCATTACATTAACCCCTTGACGCATTGTTTATCTTGTATTCTGGCTAATATTAGATGGTTTGATGCAGCTTAAGAAGGACCTACTGTATGTTACTAAGAGGGTTTATTGAGATCGTACTTACCCATTTCAGTCGTCTAGGTAGATTGCAAATTAATGAAAATCTTCTAGTGGTAACCAGAATATGATGAAAAGTACGTATTGGTGCAGAAGGAGTTAAACAGATTAAGGGGGCCCACATCGTTTCTCTCTCTCTCTCTCTCTCTCTCTCTCTCTCTCTCTCTCTCTCTCTCTCTCTCTCTCTCTCTCTCTCTCTCTCTCTGGGTTGTATACATTCTGTCTCATTCAGCCTACTGTGTTAAGACATGTTTCCAGGTGTCGATTTTTTCTTGGCGAGCGGTAGCGAGCCAGCATATTATTTAAAAATGCTTTTGACAGCAGGCTAAATTTGTACGTTTTTCGATAGAAAAATGTCTGGAACGAAGGCTGATTTCTTCTAAGTTACGGTCTTCCTATCGCTCGCCCTGTAAAAATCGAAAAAAGTGAATGGGGTGAATCGTCTAATTATCTCCAAACTAATGGGGTAAACGTCTTAACACCTCCAAACTAATGGAGCGAAATGGGGGAGGTTAAAAAAACAAAAAAACTAAAACAAAACACACACACACACACACACACACCTCGTACCAAAGAGGGTTAGAATGCAGTTAAGAGGTGTGATGTGATGTGTTAACCCCTTCAGTACCGGTGACGTCCTTTTCATATTATTCTGGCAACTATTAGACGATTGTATTCAGGTTAGGAAGGACGTTCACCCATTAACACGCTACAGACTATCTCAATATTTTGTTTTAGCTACCATATATCCTTCCTAAGCTTGAAGAAATCGTTTAAATGTAGCTGAAATCCAATATAACAGAGTTGCCGATGCTGAAAGGGTTAAATCGTCTAAATGAGCTGAAATCCATTAATCAGGCGTTACCGGTACTGAAGGGTTATACCAGTGTCAAATATCTCTCTGCCTCACAGTGATAGAATTTAACTCCTGCCTAATAAAACACTCGGCGGACGATATCTTCTGGAACCAAAGCCGTGTCTTAATATTGTGCCGACGTTTCTCTGTTGATGAAAAACAAAGGTTGCGAAACGCCCATTGAATTAGCTGGGCGTATAATTGGGTTGGAATAGCAAGGGGCGTGGACGTTTGCCCTCATATTTGGCCAGGAGGGTGCTATTCTCCCAAACACTCCTTCCCTTTGTGGTAAACCTCTTAAGGGGAGATGTGGCTTTCTCTGGACCCTTCTCCCTCGTGTTTACCCCCATTAGTTTTGAGATAAGACGCTCGCTCCTCCATTAGTTTGGCGATTTTAAGACCTTTTATGCCATTCAGGTGTCGATTTTGTCTTGGCGAGCAAAAGCAAGCCTGTCATTTAGGAGGAACCGGTCTTTGACCAGGACATTTTTCTACCGAAAAATGAACAAATATATCTCGATGGCTGGTCTTGAGAGTATAATTTAAACTTGTGAGGAAACTAAAGAAAATATTCCATACATATATAAATTAACAAATATATATAAATCTGCCCTCGAATCATTGACAGGCAAATGTTGTATTGGTGTTTGCTTATGCTAGTCAGATACCATGGCAAAGAGAAAGCTTACACTGTTTTGTTTTAAGGGGACAGTGGTTATTTTGGGGGTCTGTATATCTATATATTAATATGTTTTTTAGTTTCCTCGCTAGACCTCCATCAAACTTAAAACAAACATCCATTAGATCCCCATTCAAGATTAATTTGTACATTTTTCGGTAGAAAACTGTCACGGCCGAAGGCCGGTTCCTCCACAATTACAGGGTCGCTTTCGCTCGCCAAGAAAATAAAATCAACACCTAAAGGGCACGGAAGGTCTTAATATTGACAAATAAATGGGTCAAAAAGTCTTAAAATCGACAAACTAATGGGGCAAACGTCTTAAAATCTCAAAACTAATGAGGATAAGCGGGAGAAAGAAAGGGGACCAGGAAAACGGGCCATCTCCCCTTAACCTAATTCCCTTGCTTATATTTCCTATATATCAACAAATGTTCACTGATGCCCAGCTTTCAGATGTGTAAAGATTTATTTTATACTTTTAATATCTCAACCTAGACGATGAACCAAGCTAATCCAAATGATAATCTATATTTTATTAATTTCACCCCAACACCAAACACCTCCAATGAAATGATAATGTCAGACAAGTTGGGAGAGAGGTAGCCAGACCAGGATTCGAACCCACTTTCTCCAGCTATTTTTAAAAGAGTTGGGCACTGTATCCACTGATGGTCGGGTGGATGCAGTGCCTAACGCTCTCAAAAATAACTGCAGAGTGAGGATTCGAAGCCAATCCTAACTTGTTTACTAAATTAAGGGAGCCCAACTCGCTTTTTTTCTCTTTCTCTCCCTCTCTCTTTGGCTTGTATTCATTCGACCCCATTCAGCTTACTGTTTTAAGACGTTTACCCCCATCCAGGTGTCAATATTTTCCTGGCGAGCAGGAGCGAGCCAGCATATATATATATTTTTGTTTTGACAGCAAGCTAAATTTGTAAATTTTTCTGCCGGATTTCTCCATACAATGCTGGCTCGCTATCGCTCGTCAGGAAGATATCGACACCTGGATGGGGATAAACGTCTTAAAACAGTTGGCTGAATGGGGCCGAATGGATACAAGTCAGGGAAAGAGAGAAAAGGAGAGAAAGATAAAACAAAAACGATGACCCCCCTTAACCTCCACACACTCTACAACATGACCTATACTGTTTGTTGTCAGCTGACGGTAAATTGCAATGTTCCCATCAAGATTGGTCAGATATTTTGATTTTTTTTTTAGTGAAATATGGTTCTAATTATATAAACTTGGTCTTTATATGATGCAGGGACATAGTAGTTCCATGTGTGTGTGTGTGTGTGTGTGTGTGTGTGTGTGGGGAGACAGAGAAAGAGAGAGGCAGTGAGAGTGAGTTGTAAAAAAGGCAATCAAATCGCATAATTTAACCAACCAATGAAAACGCCGAACCCCGCCCCCCAGGATAAAAGCAAGGTTATGATTGGCCAACGCGCTAACAGGCAGAGAGGGCGTGGACCAATCCCTATCAAGATGAACAGGCTGCAATTTGTCCTTCAGTAGCCAATCAGATTAAGGGGGAAGTGGTTATTTTTTGGTCTATTTATTTACATATGTATTTGTTTTATAATTACCTCGCTAGACTTCCATCAAGCTTAAAAAACACCCCCTAGACCAACCTTTAAGATATATTTATACATTTTTCGGTAGAAAAATGTACCAGCCGAAGGCCGGTTCCTCCTAGAACTACAGGCTCGCTATCGCTTATCAGGAAAAAAAATAGACCCCTAAATTGCACTAAAGTTCTTTATATTGACAAGAAATGGGGCGATACGTTTTAAAATCGTCAAACTAATGGACCGAACGTCTTAAAACGTCAAAACTAATGGGGCTAAACGTGAGGGAGAAGGGGGACCAGACAAACGAACCATACCCCTTCAGATTGCTTGACCACTTGAATAATTGCACTCTTATTCTGCATCAGTTTATTATTGGGCAGAGAGAGAGAGAGAGAGAGAGAGAGAGAGAGAGAGAGAGAGAGAGTTTGTCTGGGGAGGTGAACTTCTGATAGTTCACTCTTTGAAGATTTTGACGCATTTTGGCTGAAACTTTGAAATCCTTTTTTTTCATGTACTGGGTGCTTAGAAATAGAAGTTCTGTAGGGGAAACTGTTTCATTAAAGTGTTAAATTATTTTAAAACACACTGTACGTTCCGCTTCAACATGAAGAAGGGATTTAAATAGTGCAGAAAAAGCAATTTCTAATGACAACATTTACGAAATTCAAAGAACATAAAACGATATTACAACATTCACAAATCCCCTTCCCCACGTGTGTGTCTCTCTCTCTCTCTCTCTCTCTCTCTCTCTCCTCTCTCTCTCTCCTCTCTCTCTCTCTCTCTCTCTCTCTCTCTCTCTCTCTCTCTCTCTCTCTCTCTCTCTCTCTCTCTCTCTCTCTCTCTCTCTCTCTCTCTCTCTCTCTCTCTCTCTCTCTCTCTCATTTACATTAACGATATCGATGTAGGGGTAAACAACACCAAATTCCAAAATTCGCCGACGATACAAAAATAGGAAATACAGTCCTGAACGAAGATGATAGAAATGCGTTGCAATCTGATTTAAACAAGATATCAGAGTGGTCGAAAAAATGGCAGATGCCCTTCAATGTCGATAAATGTCAGGTGCTGCAGGTTGGTAGCAGAAAATAATATGAAATACAAATACGAAATGAATGGCAAACAAATAAAAACCGCAACGGTAGTAAAAGACCTAGGGGTACTAATATCTGAAAAACCTAAAAACTTCCGACCAATGTATAGCAGCTGCAAATAAGGCAAACATAGCATTGGGCTTTATTAAACGAAAATTTACATATAAACATGAAAACGTAATAGTGCCACTGTTCAAAAGTATGGTGAGGCCCCACCTTGAATATGGTGTGCAGTTCTGGTCACCTTATCTGATCAAGGACATTGTAAGACTCGAGTCAGTACAGCGTAGAGCGACGAAGATGATACCCTCAAATAAACCATATGAAGAAAGACTTAAACGATTGAACCTGTTCTCATTAAAAAAGAGGAGGTTGAGGGGTCAGCTTATTGAGTGCTTTAAGATACTAAAAGGTTTCGACAAAGTCGATGTAAATGCACTATTCACATTAAACAATACTAATCAAACTCGCGGAAATGGAATGAAATTAAAAACCAAAAAGGCAAACCTAGATGTCACAAAGAGTTTCTTCACCTACAGTGTGGCGACAGAGTGGAATAAACTACCAGCGAGAGTGGTGGAGAGCGACACAATAAACGCCTTCAAGGGAAGGCTTGACCTCTATCTGCAGAGGGCAGGGGTGATATGAAAAAAAAAAAAAAAAACAAACAAAAAATGTATGTATATGTATGTGTGTGCACTGTACAGTATGTATATATATACTGTATATATATGTGTGTATGTATGTATGTGTATATGTATGTGTATATATATGTATATATATATGTATATGTATGTATGTGTATGTGTGTATGTGTATATATGCATATATGCATATTATAGTTTGTAAGGCCAGACTGCCTAGTAAGGACCTTGAGGTCTGTGTGGTCTGTGTATCTATGTAGCTCTATGTAGCTATGTAGCTCTCATCACATTCCTTTCCCTTTCTTCTTAGACTGATAGTGATATTAGTGTGCGAATAATGTACGGTCGCGCTAATAAGTCATGTCCCAGCTGTCATTACATTTGGTTCGCTTTGTGCTGTATTGATGTCTGTCAGATGTTGAATAGGATGGTTAAGTGTAGGAAAATTTTGGTTTATCTCTCTCGAAATGAAGAAATCCTGTTTAGATATTGCTGTTACAAATTATAGAATAAAATATACTTGGTGCCGAACCATCACTTATTAGGGCGACTGTACAACTACTGACAAATCTCTGCGACCTCTTGCCATTTTCTTTACGAAAATATATCCATTTAAAATTTGATGTTGAGACCTAATCAGCTAAATTTGTTGTATTTGTTAGTATACAGGTAATTAGTTGTATTTGTTAGTATACAGGTAATTTGTTGTATTTGTTAGTATACAGGTAATTTGTTGTATTTGTTAGTATACAGGTAATTAGTTGTATTTGTTAGTATACAGGTAATTTGTTGTATTTGTTAGTATACAGGTAATTTGTTGTATTTGTTAGTATACAGGTAATTTGTTGTATTTGTTAGTATACAGGTAATTTGTTGTATTTGTAGTATACAGGTAATTTGTTTGTATTGTTAGTACAGGTAATTTGTTGTATTTGTTAGTATACAGGTAATTTGTTGTATTTGTTAGTATACAGGTAATTTGTTGTATTTGTTAGTATACAGGTAATTAGTTGTATTTGTTAGTATACAGGTAATTTGATGTATTTGTTAGTATACAGGTAATTTGTTGTATTTGTTAGTATACAGGTAATTTGTTGTATTTGTTAGTATACAGGTAATTTGTTGTATTTGTTAGTATACAGGTAATTAGTTGTATTTGTTAGTATACAGGTAATTTGTTGTATTTGTTAGTATACAGGTAATTTGTTGTATTTGTTAGTATACAGGTAATTTGTTGTATTTGTTAGTATACAGGTAATTTGTTGTATTTGTTAGTATACAGGTAATTTGTTGTATTTGTTAGTATACAGGTAATTTGTTGTATTTGTTAGTATACAGGTAATTTGTTGTATTTGTTAGTATACAGGTAATTTGTTGTATTTGTTAGTATACAGGTAATTTGTTGTATTTGTTAGTATACAGGTAATTTGTTGTATTTGTTAGTATACAGGTAATTTGTTGTATTTGTTAGTATACAGGTAATTTTATATGAATATCAATCTTAAGGGGGGATTGTTGGTTTTCTGCCCATTAGATTTCAGATTTTAAGACGTTCGGCCCATTAGTTTGGCAATTTTAAAATCTTTCTCCCTATTTTGTTGTCAATTTTAAGACCTGTGCCTATTAGATGTATATTTTAAGACCTGTGCCTATTAGATGTATATTTTAAGACCTGTGCCTATTAGATGTATATTTTAAGACCTGTGCCTATTAGATGTATATTTAAGACCTGTGCCTATAAGATGTATATTTTAAGACCTGTGCCTATAAGATGTATATTTTAAGACCTGTGCCTATTAGATGTATATTTTAAGACCTGTGCCTATAAGATGTATATTTTAAGACCTGTGCCTATTAGATGTATATTTTAAGACCTGTGCCTATAAGATGTATATTTTAAGACCTGTGCCTATTAGATGTATATTTTAAGACCTGTGCCTATAAGATGTATATTTTAAGACCTGTGCCTATTAGATGTATATTTTAAGACCTGTGCCTATAAGATGTATATTTTAAGACCTGTGCCTATAAGATGTATATTTTAAGACCTGTGCCTATAAGATGTATATTTTAAGACCTGTGCCTATAAGATGTATATTTTTCCCTGGCGAGCGATAGCGAGCCTGTGTTTTTAAGAGGACATTTTTCTACCGAAAAATGTACAAATTTATCTTGAAATGGGGTCTTGGGAGTGTTAATTTAAGCTTCATGGAGGAAACTAAATAATAATAATAATAATAATAAAAATACACAGATAAGCATTAATGGGTATATTTGCATAAAGAAAATCGCTAGAGCTCACGAATTTGTCAGTAGCGACACAAAACATTATTTCAACATTTTAACTTTTACGTTAAGTGGCAATTATCGCAAGCGGGAGCGTGACAATGAAAGTTCGCGATAGTAATGAACATGAAATATCTGGAACAATATGATATTAGGTGGCGATTTCGCAAACCTAATTATTCAGAATAGCCCTTCGATGATTTAAAGCCATTTATGTCTGGAGAGAGAGAGAGAGAGAGAGAGAGTGAGAGTGAGTGAGTTAGAGAGTTAAAGATAGTAAGACAGATATTGAAGATAGACAAACCACCACTACTACTACTACCACCCCACTCCCTCATTCAGTATTCCCACCCGCTGCCACCAGAGGGAGTCTACCACTAGCTAACGAACTGTGGCAGGCCTTACACCATTTGTCCCACCACCAGAACCTGCTACTAATGAACTAACTGTCCCCCCCCCCTTCTCTCTCTCTCTCTCTCTTTCTCTCTCTCTCTCTCTCTCTCTTTCTCTCTCTCTCTCTTTCTCTTTCTCTTTCTCTCTCTCTCTCTCTCTCTCTCTCTCTCTCTCTCTCTCTCTCTCTCTCTCTCTCTCTCTCTCTCTCTTCTCTCTCTCTCTCTCTCTCTCTCTCTCTCTCTCTCTCTCTCTCTCTCTCTCTCTCTCTCTCTCTCTCTCTCTCTCTCTCTCTCTCTCTCTCTCTCCTATGCTTTTCCCAGTAGATATTTGTTCATTCTGCAGGGGGCCTTGTTTTTCCAACTAGATGTCATGCCGACCTTGGGGAGTAGTGGGTGGAGAGATACCCTTCTATTTTGCTATCCTTACCATCCACTTTGTAGCAAATTTTATGTTAGCCCAACTGCAATTGTCCATACAAACTTGACGGAAAAATCGTTCCCGTGACACCTCGTATTTATGCATAGCTATTCCCCCCACGTACAGTAGGTTGGTTATCAAATCGTAAATAAATGTTCACATTACTAAGTTTTACTAATTACATTATGGATAACTGGAACAGACTCCTAGAATCAGTCGTTGAGCTTCCAGACCAATGCAGCTGGGCGTATCTCTGCCTGTATATACCTATCAGTAGATCTAGATATTCCTAGCCCACCGTGTTTATCTAAGTGGTTTCCCATTAACGTGATTATCTCCTTGGCCTATCTGTTCATCTCTCGGGTTACCCCCTTTACCAATCTCTCCATCTGGCTATTTGTTACTCCTAGTTTATGCTCCTCCGTCTATCTAACTAACTCCTTATTTGAAAAACTTAATTCCTGGTCATTGTTTAGGGTGTCTGGCTTCCTAATCAACTATTTTTGTACTTACTCTATTTCTTAATCAACAATTTTCGCACTTATTCTATTTCCTAATCACCTATTTTGGCACTTACTCTATTGTCTTGCTTCCTAATCATCCATGTTTGCACTTACTCTATTGTCTTGCTTCCTATTCACCTATTTTCGCACTTACTGTATTCGTTTATTCGTACATTCCTATATCATGGTTTGGATAATATTTGTATGTATGTATCACACCCAGGCATATTATACCCCATAGCTGGGGGTGGCCGACTCCAGACAGACCCCGAACAGATACCATCCGTTAAAGTTCCAATTCTTAGGGTCGGGGACCACTTTCGCGTTCCCTCGCCCCCTTCTCTGTCTCGTCTAGTCGGTGAATTTATTGTTATCGTTTTGTTTTCTGAGTTTGGCGGGCATTTTAGTTAACCCCTTCGTGCTGAATGATGTATTTTTCATCATATTCTGGTTTCCATTAGACGATTTTTTTTAGCTTATACCTGTGGGATTCAAAGGGGTACGTACTAGTATACGATCTCAGTACACCCTCTGAATAACACAGGTCCTTGTTAAACTGCATACAGTAGTCTAATTTTAGCCAGAATCAAAGGTAAAGAAGCGTCATCGTGCTGAAGGGGTTAAATTGTCGAGTTTATATAATGATTTCCTTTTTGCCATATATTATCTTTCCTTCCATGTTACTGCTCAGTTTTGTAAAGCCGCTGTCACACGAGCGATTTTTCCGTCAATTTTCCATGAGCAAGTTATTTCTCGTTATATTTCGGGACTTTTTTGCACTGATATCGGTAACTAGACTGAAGGTAGAGTATGTTAGGCGGTTGAATTCTGATAAAGTATAATTTTTGAAGCTGCCTGACCATAATTGCCCGTAAAAATTGCTCGAAAAACGGCTCGTGTGACTCCAGCTTTAGTAAATTATGGTTATTTTTTCCCCACTGCATGCTGATTTAATGTTATGGTTTAACCCTTTGAGTACCAGCGACGTGTGCTAAATGTTATTCTAGCTCTATTTTGACGATATTACGCAGTTTTGGAAGGGTGGTACGGTAGTTAAAAGGGTTGATTGAGATATATTGAAGCCTTATGATTGCTAGAGGTCCTTCTTAAGCTGAATACAATCATCTACTAGTTGCCAGAAGCTGATAAAAATGACGTCCCTGGTACTGAATGGGTTAATATAAGTTTCCCTTTATATTACTATAAGTGACCACTTCTGAGATTCAGGCTATAAGGAAGTTGGAGCAGTAGACATGAATATTTAACAGAATTACCAGCTAAAATACAGATGTAGTGCATTTGTATATAATGTACAGTATATAACACAAATTATACACAAAATAAAATAAAAAATAACACATCTTTCCGATCCATCACAGACCGTATTATTATTCCATGGCCGTTAACCCCTTCACCACCATTACGTAATTGTCATCATGTTATGGTTACCAGTAGACGATTTTCTTTATTATATGATATACCTCTACGACTCTAATGATTTTCTTTATTTTATGATATACCTCTACGACTCTAATGATTTTCTTTATTTTATGATATACCTCTACGACTCTAATGATTTTCTTTATTTTATGATATACCTCTACGACTCTAATGATTTTCTTTATTTTATGATATACCTCTACGACTCTAATGATTTTCTTTATTTTATGATATATATACCTCTACGACTCTAATGATTTTCTTTATTTTATGATATACCTCTACGACTCTAATGATTGCTTTATTTTATGATATACCTCTACGACTCTAATGATTGCTTTATTTTATGATATACCTCTACGACTCTAATGGGTAAAAATGATCTCATTAAACCCTCTTTATAAAATAGGTCCTTTTTAAACTGAAAATTAGACTTAAACTATATCATTATCTTTCCCACGCTCTGTTAAAAATGTGAAGCAGAAAGCAGAATTGTACTCAATAACCCCCAAGCAGAAAAAAACGCAAATGTTCATGTAATGGGAAATGACATGATTTCAAAGACAATTTATACCGCGATTCTCTTGAGGAAACAAAAAAATATGAATAAAATCACACAAGGATCGTAAGAGAGTGTGGGGTGTGGGACGCTTGGGCTGGTGCACACGCGCGCGCGCACACACACACACACACACACACACACACACACACACACACACACACGCACACACACACGCACGCGCACTCACGCACGCACGCACACGCTCACACACACACAGCCCGTAGCCTAGTAGGTAGCGCTCTCGTCTCACGCACGAGGGGTCGGGGGTTCAATCCCCCGGCCGGGCGGAGACAAATTGGGCTTGTCTCATTTCATGTGTTAGCCTCAGTTCACCTAGCTGTAAATAGGTACCTGGAATAAGTGGACGACGTTGTGACGTCCCATCTGGGGTTGGCAAAAATGGTACAAGGCGAGATGGGTATCATATGGTTCACCTAAGCTGATGGCTACCTAAGCCTTCGGGCGAGACGGTACCGTCTATAGTGAGAATGGTACCATACAGATCCACCCTAAGCCTTCGTTTCCGATGTCGCCAATTGGCTAAAAATACAGACTACACACACATCCACAGCCATTCCAACGAGACATATAACACCTACACATATAGGAGGCGGGAAATAACGAGCATGCTCACTCCCGCAATACAACTAGAGTAAGTACAACTAGAGTAAGTACACACGCACACACACACACACACACACACACACACGGACGCACACACCATGCATCTATACAGTATATGCACACACACACACAGAGGGAGAGAGAGAGAGAGAGAGAGGCGGAAGTGAACAGTATAATTAGAGTAGTTTTCGGTGTTTGACCTAACTAGAAAACAGTCTATTGTTAGGTAAATTATAATGAACATAATGACAACGTATTTAAGAGGAGATAGGTCATTTTTATGGACCCCTTTCTCCCTCATGTTTATCCCCATTAGTTTTCAGATTTTAAAATGTTTGCCCCATTAGTTTATCGATTTTAAGACATTTCGTCCCATTTCTTTGTCAATATTAAGACCTTTCGTGCCATTTAGGTGTCGATTTTTTCCTGGCGAGCGATAGCGAGCCTGTAATTATAAGAGGAACCGGCCTTCGGCCGAGACATTTATCTACCGAAAAATATGTAGACATTTATCTCGAGGTGGGGTTTAGGGGGTGTTTGTTTAAGTTTGAGGGAGGTCTAGCGAGGAACCTAAACAAATAAATGAATAACTGAATTAATAATACAAAAAAAATACAAAAAAACCCAGCCACTATCCCCTAGTGTTGTTTTTTTTTTTTTTTTGGGGGGGGGGGCTACTTATGTATGTCTTTATTTAATTTTGAATGTCCTCGATAGACCTCCATCAGGCTTAAAATCAGAGAGAGCGTATAGGAGGGGAGTCTTCGTATGTATTCTAAGAATAAAAATGTGACTCTAAACGTTGCCAACTACCCTTTTTCGACATATTTTGTCAGCGCCATCTATTGCAGGGTTCCAGAACTACTCAGTGATTAACTCTACGGATGTATCCTCCATTCTTCATTTATTTGTATTACGTACCCTTCTCTCTCTCTCTCTCTCTATATATATAATTGAGTGTGGCTGTGTGTATTTCCAAGTTAGTAACTGTTATATTACAATGTAAATACTTTTCTTCAATTGAGATTATCGTTATTCATATATATTCATTGTTAATAAAATTACAGTCAATATCAAATAATCATCAACAGCCTTCATGATCCATTGCAAACCATCTCCTTATCCTCAAGGTCAACCACAGCCTCCTTACCTCATCAGTTCTTACCAAGCTGAACCAAAGCCTCCGTCTCAGTCTTAAAATTGTATGTATGTATGTGTCGGTATGTTTACCCCCATCCAGATGCCAATATTTTCCTGGCGAGCGGTAGCGGGGCAGCATATAGGCCTATATATTCTATTTTTATTAATGTCACCACAACACCAAACACCTCCAATGAAATTTATGAAAGTTTTTGTTTTGATAGCAAGCTAAATTTGTTACTACTACTATTTTGACTCGAATAAATATTTCTTAACCCCTTCTGTATTAGCAACGTCTTTTTAACTTTAATCTGGCTACTAGTAGACAATATTATTCAGTTTAAAAAGGGCCTCCAGCAATTAATAGGATTCGAATTGATTCACTAACTCTTTTAATACCACAGATCCTCCTTAACACCTAAAGAGCGGCCTAGGCGGTATAAAATATGTAGCCACCAGCGGGGTGTTTTTAGCCAAAATAGGGCTGTTTACATGATAATTTTCATGCCTAAATAAGACCCAGAGCGTAAAACAAGTATCTATCCCTGAAAGGGCATAAACAGAGCTTTCCAATGACACCATAACGATCCTTTTATGACGGCTAGTTTTCTTGCAACAACCGCGCAACACGAGTGCAAAAAGCATGTAATTCGGTGCTTTCCCCATACAATTCAGTATGTAGCGAGTGAGAGAGGGAGGGAGGAGGTGGGATTCGTGTCAGTAGGTTCGCCGCGGTGGTCTGGAGCAGTCATACGCTCGCTACTCTCCTGCCACCACTTGTCTCTCTCTCTCAGCAACATTACGTGCTGAAATTGCCACACGACCTATGTCGCGCGCCGCCAGATAGTCCAGATTTATTATACTCGACTTATGTTGCGCGCCGACATTTAGGGGTTAAAGTGCATGTAATCCTCTAAATATAGCTAGAATGAATGTAAGAAGACGTCGCCGGTAAAGGAGGGGTTAAATTGATTACAAAAATAGTCTAATTGGATTGCTGAAATGTAATTAATAAAAGATGTCCTCTGGTTAGTACATGGCTGAACAGAACCTAAACATTTCCAGGTAAATAATTATGCAACACTGGGAACGTGCAACAGAATGAGAAGTAACAATGAATGAACGAACTGAGAAGTAACAACGAATGAACGAGAGAAAAGAGAGAACATTTTGAAAGGAAACACAAACTAATGAAAGAAAGTCACCAGTAAGTACGCTCGGTCCAAGAAGTATCTGCACCCCTATGCTGATCATCTGGTGTGTACAGCTTGATAGGTTTAGTACCTCTGCCTGCAACTATATCCATGTGTCAGAGAGGATCGTCTCTGACACATGGATATAGTTGCAGGCAGAGGTGCCAACCCTACCGAGCTGTACACACCATATGATAAGCATAAGGGGTGTAGATACTTCTTGGACCGAGTGTACATGGCTAAGCTTGGAAGAGAAAGAGGAGAACAATTCCAATGGACACATGGGAGAAATTTAGCTTTTGAAAGGACAACTTGACGCTTTCAGGATACGGGGAAGCATTCAATTCAATTTCTCTGGCTATTCTTAAGACGATTTTATACAAATTAGGAAGGGTTTAAGGACGTCAGAGGGTTAATTGAACTAGTCTTTACCTTTTTGATATCCACAGATCCTTCCTAAGTTGCATACAATCGTCTAATGCTAGCCAGAATAGACTTGTCACAATGCGTCATAATCTTCAAGGGGTTTAATAGTATAACAGTTAAAGAGAGAGAGAGTGTGAGTGAGTGAGTGAGTAAGTAAGTGAGTGAGTGAGGGAGGAAGGAAGGAAGGAAGGAAGGAAGGGATGGAGGGAGGAAACTGGAAAGCAAAATCATAACGTAAACAAACCAACACGAAAGAGAGAGAGAGAGAGAGAGAGAGAATGTGAGAATATGGGGCAGAAAACATGAGAGCAAAATCATGAAATAAACAAACCAACACGAAACAAGAGACCACAACAGGGAGAACAAAATAACACGTAAACAAAATAAACCTAAACCACCTAATTCACCTGGCCCCCTCCTCCCCTAATCACCTGTACCAATTAAGCTGTCACCTGGCGCTCGGCTATCAGAGGGAGCTGCCTATAAACATTACTATTCCTATTTTAGATACCATCACGGGGGGAGGGGTTGTTTCGGACTGCACGGTAGCTGGGGTCCGGGAGTAGAAATGAATGTGGGGGAAGAGAAGACATTTAAGGCACTCCAGTAGAAGAGTGAGTGTGTGTGTGTGTGTGTGTGTGTGTGTGTCTGTGTGTGTGTGTGTGTGTGTGTGTGTGTGTGTGGTGTCTGTGAGGTTAGGTGTGTGTGGGTTGTGTGTGTGTGTGTGTGTATGTGTGTTGTGTGGGTGTGTTGTGTTGTGTGGGTGTGTGTGTGGTGTGGTGTGTGTTGTGTGTGTGTGTGTGTGTGTGTGTGTGTGTGTGTGTGTGTGTGTGTGTGTGTGTGTGTGTGTGTGTGTGTGTGTGTGTGTGTGTGTGTGTGAGAGAGAGAGAGTGAGTGAGTAAATGGGGTTACGTTAGCCATGTTTTTCCATAGAAATGTATGCATCATCAAGTGTTAGCCACTACCTGTAGCTACTTTACTTTCATAAAATGAATAGGCCTAACTTATTTAAAGAAATATATTTAGGGAATTTCAAGAGCTTTGTACAGTAATAAGTCTGAGAAATAAAACGAATACACAACTAAGTTATATAAATTCTGACTGCAACAGCATTCATTTACAAGGCAAGAACAAAATTGCCTGTTTGTGGCATCGGCTTAAGGGGAGATTTTTAGTTTGTTCCCTAGACCTCCATCAGCCTTAAAATTACACCCCCTAGACCCTACAGTATATGAAGATAAATTTTTCGGTAGAAAAATTTACCGGCCAATGGCCGGTTACTCTTATCTTACATGCTCGCTATCGCTCGCCAGGAAAAAAATCGACACCTAAGTGTCACGAAAGGTCTTGAATTGACCGAAATGGGGCGAAAGTTCTTAAAATCACAAAGCTAATGGGGCGAACGTCTTAAAATCTCAAAAGCAATGGGGCTAAAATAAACATTAGTGAGAAAGGGGTCCACAAATATATCCGTCAAGTGGAAATCTCCCCTTAATTTGTGAATAGGTATTGGGGTCACAGATGGGTGGAGGGGGGGGGGGGGGGGGTAGTGGGAGAGTGTGGTATTATGTGGGTGGAGGGAGTGGTCGAGTGTGAAGGTGGGTGATTGTGTGGGTGGATGGGGTGGAGGTGTGGTATTGTGTGGGTGGAGGGAGTGGAAGAGTGTGGATGTGGGTAATTGTGTGGGTGGACGAATGTGGAGGTGGGGGATTGTGTGGGTGGAGTGAGTGGACGGGTGTGGAGGTGGATGATTGTGTGGGTGGAGGTGGGTGATTGTGTGGATGGAGGTAGTGGACGAGTGTGGAGGTGGGTGATTGTGTGGGTGGAGGTGGATGATTGTGTGGGTGGATGAGTGTGTAGGTGGGTGATTGTGGAGGTGGGTGATTGTGTGGGTGGAGGTGGATGATTGTGTGGGTGGAGGTGGGTGATTGTGTGGGTGGAGGTGGGTGATTGTGTGGGTGGATGAGTTTGGAGGTGGATGATTGTGTGGGTGGAGGAGTGTGGAGGTGGGTGATTGTGTCGGTGGAGGTAGTGGACGACTGTGGAGGTTGGTTATTGTGTGGGTGGACGAGTGTGGAGGTGGGTGATTGTGTGGGTGGAGAGGTGTGGAGGTGGGTGATTGTGTGGGTGGATTGGGTGGAGGTGTGGTATTGTGTGGGTGGAGGTAGTGGACGAGTGTGGTGGTGGGTGATTGTGTGGGTGGAGGTAGTGGACGAGTGTGGTGGTGGGTGATTGTGTGGGTGGAGGTAGTGGAAGAGTGTGGAGGTGGGTGATTGTGAGGGTGGAGGTAGTGGACGAGTGTGGAGGTGGGTGATTGTGTGGGTGGAGGTAGTGGAGGTGGGTGATTGTGTGGGTGGAGTCCTGGGCCCAAACAGAACAGTAAAGGCTGAATGAATATATGATTGGATTAGGGGCAGCCAAAACGGGACTTTATTTTTTTTATTTTTTTTTTATTATTATTATTATTATTATTAGTATTATTATTATTATTATTATTACACTATAGGGATGACTGCAATGGATATAATGAAGGTGGGAAAATAGGTTTCTATACAAAAATAGTTGCAAGGAAAATGTAAGTTAGAAGTAAATAGTAAGTAGAATGTATAATTAGTTACTAGTCTATAAGAAAGCGTAAGTTGTCATTTAGAAGGAACAACGTGTTTGGATTTGATTGATCAGAGCTAGAAATGGTAAAGTTAGGTTAGAAGGAACGGTATGTCTTTAATTTGATAATATATGATATATATATATACTGTATACAGTATATACATGTATTTTATTCGTATATATTTTTTAATTTTTGCTATATTGAACGATGTAGTGAAATGCACGTTTTTATTACCAATCAGAACACATAAGATAGGGGATTATAAAGAAGCCTCTTCCAGGTTTATTTAGTTTCTAAGATTTTTTTTTTTTTTTTTTAATAGCGATTAGCTCAGATAAGACAATATGAAATCGATTACTGAACACAACGAAAAACAATCGATAACGTAATCAGTAAAACAATCGCTATGAATATCAAGGCAGTAATTCAGCCCTCGTCACGGACAAAGAAAAACTGACAAAGAGAAATAATTATAAGGGTAGAGTGCGATAGTGGTTGAATTATTGCACATGGGAATACAACTTGTCTGATTCAGAGATCTTAATGCATCTTCCCAACCCTCTTAAATCACTAGACTTCCCTTTGTTCTTGTTTATTTTGTATTTGTCTTGCTTACTTTTCATATTTGTTATTTTGTATGTTACACTTGGCTCTGTCTCGAGTCGGCCACCCCCAATAAAAACTAGAAAAGAAAAGAAAATGGGGCATGTGCCAAAATATATAGATAGATAGACACTTACACAGGATTCGTGTATCTTCGCTGTTTCCTTGCATTTTTCCTCATTTGTAGTGTCATTTGTCAACTCCGTATCTATTATTTTCCCATCTATCTATCTATATCTATGCTATCTATATGCTCAGGCCCAATCCCCACTTTTCCGATTTTTTTTTTATTTTTTTTTCTTTCTTGGGGGTGGCCGCCTCAAGACAGAGCAAGAACAGGGAAAACACAAAACACAACCTAAAACAACGAACAAAGAGACAAAACACAAATTCACACACATCTAGGTCACCCAGGAGAAGATTTTCCTGCACTCGCTAAAATTGTAATCTGAAGGAAGAATATTCGTGATACTGACTATAAACCGAGCAGAATGTCAAACCGGGGAAATTTAGTTTTAAAATTGGATTGTGTTTTTACTTTTCTCATTAACCCCTTTTGTATCGGCGACGACTTTTTTATTTAATATGAGCTACATTTAGACGATTTTATGAAGCTTTGGAAGGATATATGGTAGCAAAAAGGATTAATTGATATAGTCTGTAGCCTTTAAATTAATAGACGTCCTTGCTAACCTGAAGAAAGTCGTCTAATAGTTGCCATAAATTCATGAAAAGTACATCACCGGTAAAGAAGGGGTCAATAGTGTCATTTGTCAACTTTGTATCGATTATTTTCTTTCACTCCTTAACATTGTTATTCTCAATGAAGAATATACGTGATAGAGGTAAAACAACAACACTAAATTACATTGTGTTCACTATTTCATAATTCCCAAAGACGTAATAAGAACTGTGAAGTGTACATGATTCTTTGTCTATAGCCTATAACTATAATGACAAAAAAGAAAAGGTACTTGGTTTTGAATAGTCTCTGGTTCGACACCCTAAAATTAGAGGAACGGATTCTGCCTATTTACAACAGCGTCCCTATGCTAGACAGCACATAAGAAGACGAGTTCTGTACTATAGGCCTAGTCTATTTTGTTCCAGCTGATGCTAAATTGAATCCCTTAGTAGCTGATTTAATGATACTTAATGGACAAATATGAAACTACTATGGTTGTGCGTCGTAATAATGCCAAGTTTTCATAATTAACATCATATTTCGCTACAAAATCTACCTTATAGCTGAGTAACCAAGATAGTAACATGGCAATTTACCCTCAGCTGGAAAACAATAGACTAGAGCTGGTACAGACAGAGAAGACGCGGTACACGACGGGCAAGGACAGGCAATCAGGCCAAGGGGATAGGAACAGACGAGAAGGAATATTGACGGCACTGGACATGACAGGGACATCAAAGTATAATATGGGCACAGACAGAGACATTACTAGGGAGTGAGAGAGATCGGTCATCTTATTGTTATCTATCTATCTATCTATCTATATGTTCAGGCCCAATCCCCACTTTTCGTATTTTTATTTCTATTTTGCTCTATTTTTTTTTTTTTTTTTTTTTTTTTTTTTTTTTAAATATATGTGAATGAGGGAGACAAAAGGCAGAGCTGCCTGTGACAAGTTTCTCCCCCGCATTTATTTGCTTATTTGTTTATCTTTATATTAATATGTTTATATTTGTTTTAGTTTCCTCACCAGACCTCCATCAAGATTTAAAGAAAACACCCCAAGATCCTCCTTCAAGATAAATTTGTATATTTTTCGGTAGAAAAATGTCCCGGCCGAAGACCAATTCCTCCAAAACTACAGGCTCGCTTTCGCTCACCAGGAAAACATCTACACATAAATGGCATGAAAGGTCTTAATATTGACAAAGAAATGGGTCGAAAAGTCTTAAAATCGATAAACTAATAGATTGAACTTCGTAAAATGTCCAAACTAATGGGGTTAAACCTGAGGGTCTAGAAGAACGATATACCTCCCCTTAATTACCAACCCACGTAATGTGATTTTATTTGGATCGCCTAGGATTTAGATTCAAAGACTGAACTATATATATATACTGTATATCTACAGTATCTAGCCTATCTATTGCCTGACGCCGTGATCCCCGAAGGGCTGGCCGAACCATCTCTAAGGTGTTAATTTTCACACTTTCCAGCACGTTTACAACCACATCACACCTCTCTCTTACTTCCTCATTCGTCTGTCTATCCCTCCATGTAGCTCAGCACTCACTCCTCAATTAACTCATTTCCACCCCTCTCACTCTTGGTCTGAGTCTCTCCACCAACGTCCATGCTTCGCTTCTGTAAGTCAATGTCGGGATTACCACACTGTCATGCAAGGACTTCTTTACTTCCATGCTGACCACCCTATTTCTTGTTGCTGCTTTCAGCGTTCCTACAACCCTCTTCCCCTGTTGCACCCTCTCCCGCACTTCTTCATCCATACTCCCATCTTTACTCAGCACACTGCCCAGATATTTAAATGAGCTGACATTCTCCATAACCTAACCGTTCAACCTCACATCACACTCTGTGTACCTTATTCCCGAATGTATTTTATAAGTATGGAAATATTAAACCCTTTCAAGATCCAATACGCATTTATTTTCTGTTTTCCGGCTATTATAAGACGACTTATTCAGATTGGGAAAGGTATATGGAAGTTAAAGGGTTAATTTATATTGTCTTTACCCTAATAATGCCCACAGATCCTTCTTAAACTGAATAAAATCGTCTAATGATAGCCAGAAGAAATTGTCAAAATGTGTGATAATCTTGGAAGTGTACAGAGAGAGACTAATGACACCAGGGGTACCAATATGGCGGTGGGGGTTGGCCGATGTCTGTATATACTATAGGGTCTCTAGCTGGCCATTACGAGGGACCACGTTACGAAATCTGGAGGACACGTTAACCCCTTCTGTACCGACCACGTCTTTTTCATTTTTATTCTAGCTATATTTAGACGATTTTGTGCAGTTTAAGAAGGATCTGTTGTAGTAAATAGGGTTAAGTGAGATAGTTTGAAGCCTGTTAATTGCTGGAGACCCTTTTTAAACTGAATAAAATCGTCTAATAGCAGCCAGAATAGACTTAAAAGGACGGCCCCGGTACAGAAGGGGTTAAGGGGGGATGGTTCATTTTTTGGTCGATGTTTTCATGTATTTATTATTATTATAGTATCCTCCCTAGACCTTCATCAAACTTAGAAATACATCGATTAGATCCCTCTTCTAGATTTATTTGTACATTTTTCGGTAGAAAATGTCCCGGCTAAAGGCCGTTTTTTTTTTTTCAAAATTACAGGCTCACTGTCGTTTGCCATGAAAAAATCGTCAGCTAAGTAGCACGAAAGGTCTTAATATTGACAAAGAAATGGGCCGAAAGGTCTTAAAATCGCCAAACTAATGGGACAAACATCTTAAAATCTGAAAAGTAAAGGGGCTAAGCATGAGGGAGAAAGGTGTCCAGAAAAACGGCCATCTCCCTACAGAAATTATGGTGGATCGTCATGTATAATTAATTATAAGAGAGGTCGTCAGGGAAAGATCGACTACTCAATGACACGAAAGGTCTGAAAATTGCCAAATTAATGGGGCGAATATTATGAAGTCCGAATAAAACTAATAGGGCTAAACATGAGAGTAGAGGTTCCAGAACCCCCCCCCCCCCCTTTACCGTAATTAAAACAGTAACAAATTAAACAGTCAGGTATTTAAAACGGTAGCTAACAGAGCAGACGGGCTGGTTAAGTGGGGTGCCCTGTTTTTGTGTTCTCCCTTTCTCTCTCTGGCTTGTATCCATTCGGCCCCATTCAGCCTACTGTTTTATCCCCATCCAGGTGTTGATTTCTTCCTGGCGAACGATAGCGAGCCAGCATTGTATGGAGAAATCCGATTTAGCCGGAGACATTTTTCTATCGAAAAATGTACAAATTTAGCCTCCTGGCAATTTATTTTGAATATACTGGTTCGCTACCGCTCGCCAGGAAAAAATCGACACCTGGATGGAGATATACGTCTTAATACAGTAGGCTGAATGGGGCCAAATGGATACAACCCAGAGAGAGAGAGAGACAGATATAAACAAAACACGAGATGGGCCCCCTTAAAGCGGTATCAGATCAAGCAGACAGGCCAGGCAGACAGGTATTTAAAATAGTAGCACACTAGACATAATAGAAAGGCGGGTATATAAAGCAGAGCAGACAGAGCAGACAGGTGAGGCAGAGAGGTATTTAAAACATTAGCAACACACCAGACAGAACAGACAGATGGGTATATAAAGCATTAACAGACAGAGCAGACAGGCCAGGCAGACAGGTATATAAAACAGTAACAAATAGAGCAGACAGGTTAGGCAGAGAGGTATTTAAAACATTAGCAACACAACAGACAGATGGGTATATTAAACGTTAACAGACAGAGCAGACAGGTATATAAAACTGTAGCAAATAGAGCAGACAAGTGAGGCAGATGGGTATTTAAAACAGTAGCAAACAGAACAGAGACAGACAGGTATTTAAAACAGTAGCAACAGAGAGACGGGCCAGACAGACAGGTGAGGCAGACAGGTGTGTAAAGCAGTAGTGGGCCGGAGAGAGAGAGAGAGATAGGGTGTCACGGGGCCTGCTCTGCTCGTATATCAGGGAGGCAGTGAGAGGGTTAAAGGGGGGGGGGGGGGGACTGCAGACACACGTGGTAATTAGAAGAGATAAAGAGTGTGTGTGTATGAGAGAGTGAGTGTGAGAAAGTGTGTGTGTGTGTGTCTGTCTGTCTGTTGAGAGAGAGAGAGAGAGTGAGTGTGTGATATACTGTATATAGATACACCGACAGCACATATCCTGCAACTAAATAGTAGACCACTTGCGAGTTTCAGGCTATAAGGAAGTTGGAGCTGTGAAACATACAATAGATACATGGATATATTGAAACATACAATAGATACATGGACATTTTCTTAACGCATACAATAATAAGTACATGTCAGAGATACACATATGAACTTATGGTAGTGTTTTTTGTTCTATATATTTATTTATTAGCATTATTTTTTAGTTTCCTCGATAGACCTCCATCAAACTTTAAAAATTACCCCCTAGACCAGCTTTCAAGATAATTTGTACATTTTCCGATTCCTTCTAACATTACAGGCTCACTTTCGCTCACCAGGAAAATATTGACACCTAAACGGCACGAATGGTCTTAATATTGACAAATAAGTGGGGCAAAAGGTCTCAAAATCGCCAAACTAACGGACCGAATGTCTAAAACTAATACGCTGAACATGAGGGAGAAGAGGGTTCAGAAAAAGCGACTACCTCCCCCTTAAACTAGATGACAGAATTCCGCGACCCTATACTTAGTGCCTGGAATCTTATGAATAGGTAAATATACATACAAACATACACTTCTATTGGTACACACATACACACACACACACTCTCAGCCGTCTGTTAACCCATCACCACACACACACACACACACACACACACACACACACACACACACACACACACACACACACACACACACACACACAACACACACACACACACACACACACACACACACACACACACACACACACACACACACAGCCCGTAGCCTAGTAGGTAGAGCTCTCGTCTCACACACGAGGGGTCGGGGGTTCAATCCCCGGCCGGGCGGAGACAAATTGGGCTTGTCTCCTTTCATGTGTTAGCCTCAGTTCACCTAGCTGTAAATAGGTACCTGGAATAAGTGGACGACGTTGTGACGTCCCATCTGGGGTTGGCAAAAATGGTACAAGGCGAGATGGGTATCATATGGTTCACCTAAGCTGATGGCTACCTAAGCCTTCGGGCGAGACTGTACCGTCTATAGTGAGAATGGTACCATACAGATCCACCCTAAGCCTTCGTTTCCGATGTCGCCAATTGGCTAAAAATACAGACTACACACACATCCACAGCCATTCCAACGATACATATAACACCTACACATATAGGAGGCGGGAAATAACGAGCATGCTCACTCCCGCAATACAACTAGAGTAAGTACAACTAGAGTAAGAGTAAGTACACACACACACACACATATACCTACACACCTATACATCCCGATTTATTATCCCGATTTATAAATGGGAAGATATTACTGGGATGGAATTTGTGCTGTATCTAGTAAGAGTGCATTACCACAAAGCCCACCGAAACGTCAACAAAAATTCCCTATTGTTCCCTGATTAAATAGCACTGTATGAATATTCTCATATTCAAAATATGCTACAGGGGACCAATGCCTTCTAAGTTACCTGCTCAATTGGTGGCATTCTGAGAGTGAGGGTCCGAGTCTAGAGGATGAGACAGTGAAGCACAAAGGGCGAAGCAGCTTCAGAGATGGCGCTGCTTCGAGCCGTGAGTGGACCTCAAAACTGTTCACATGTCTCTCTCCCTAGAGTGGAACAAGACCTCATGGGCTTCACCATATTGAGCAGTTGAATGTACAGGCTCTCAGCCTATGCCCGAGAGGGAGTTGTTGGAGAAAAAAAAATCCCTCCTCCTCTCACACATACACACACACACACACACTCACACAAAGCAACAAAAGAAACCACTTCGGCTGGGTCTCGAACCCCCCTCCCCCCCCTAGTGATAGACATTTATGACGCCCGCTATACCACCAGGGGTAGGCCGCCTGTTTTTATGGCCCATCATCTTGGTGTGACACGACGCATTAACCTCGCAGCATACATTATACGCATACATACATATACGCACGTGGTATATTGAAGGTTATACTGTACATGAGAGCTATACATACATACATATATATATATATATATATATATATATATATATATTCTATATGAAAGGTATACATATATGATGCATTAACCTCACAGCATAAATTATACGCATACATAGATATACGCACGTGTTACATTGAAGCTTATACATGAGAGTTACACATACACGAAACATTAACCTCGGAGCATACATTATACGCATACTTAAATATATATATACAATTATACATGTTATATTGAGGCTTCTGTATGAAAGGTATACATATATAAACACGACGCATTAACCTCGGAGGATACATTATACGCATATATATATATATATACGCACATGTTATATTTACGTGAGAGGTATGCATATATAGCCTAAACATCTACGCCAAAGATATATCCCGTTGTCCTTCATAAACACAACAACACGTTCAGGTCACAGTATACATTACAGGCATACATATTACACCATTAGGCACACATGTATTATTGATGTATACACGAGCATATCCCGGAGTCTACGCCAAAGTTATATCCTGTTGGCATACATAAATATGACTCATTAAGGGGGATGGGCGTATGTATCTGTTCATTTAAATATCACACACACACACACACACACACACAATCAGCAAAACGCCCCTTTTATTGAACCTACTTTTCTTATCTCCTCTTCTTATCTCGTTTATTCAACATTCCTGGCTCACATATCTCTCTCTCTCTCTCTCTCTCTCTCTCTCTCTCTCTCTCTCTCTCTCTCTCTCTCTCTCTCTCTCTCTCTCTCTCAATCTATCTATTTATATATCTATTTATATATTTTTTTTCTGTATACATGTATATTTAATATTTGTGTGTAGAACATCTCACAAATATGGTTGAGTTCATGAATTAATGTTTAGGCCTCAGGCAGGATTCGAACTGCAGTCAATCTGTGTGTGTGTGTGTGTGTGTGTGTGTGTGTGTGTGTGTGTGTGTGTGTGTGTGTGTATTATTGTGTGTGCGCGCGTAGTCATAAGTATATATTCTTACTATCATTCATCTGCCCATGTATATTTTGCTTAGCTTGAATATATGGTGGTAGTTTTTAATTGTAAACACGCACGCACCCACCCACCCACCCTCCCACCCACCCACACACACACACACACACTCACACACACACACACACACACACACACACACACACACACACACACACACACACACACACACACACACACACACACGGTGTTTTCTTGGTATGTCTCAGGATATCGGAAGCCTTGCGGTCTGAGGCTGAAATTGGAACACAATGATTAGGCGAACATCTAAAAATAGCGCATATTCCTATACTTTTATTTATTGTCATTCGGTTCTGTCTCATTCACGTGTCGAGGAGGAGATGCGGATGGCAGAGAGAGCTTGATTTAGTATTTCATTTTTGTTAATTATTATATAAGTTCATTTTGTATATATATTCTCATAATGATGTTGGATAATAATATACGTTGGACAAATGTAAAAAAACAAAAATGTTCTTGAAATAGCTGCTTACATTGGTAAAGAATTGATGTTGTCTTGAAATGGAGATTTGTATTAGTTTATTTATGTATTTATTTATTTATTTGTTTATTAATGTATTTATTTAATTCTTTGTTTATTTATGTATTTATTTATTTCTTTGTTTCCTCCCTAGCCCTCCATCAAGGTTAACAATAATACCCCCAAGACCCCCCTTTGAGATAAATGTGTGCATATATCGGTAGAATAATGCCTTGGCCGAACCCCGCTTCCTCCTAAATTGCAGACTCGCTATCGCTCGCCAGGGAAAAAATCGACACCTTAATGGCATGAACGGTCTTAAAATCGTCAAAGAATGGACGAATGTCTTATAATCTTAAAACTGGTGGGGCTAAACCTGACGGAGAAGGGGATCCAGACCCCCCCCCCCAATACCCTCCTTCAAAGATAAATTTGTACATTTTTCGATAGAAAAAATTCCTGGAAGAAAGCCGTTTCCTCTTCAATTACAGGCTAGCTAACGTTAATGACACGAAAAGTCTAAATATTGAAAACAAAATCTTCATTCATATTTTCTCTCCATTCATTGTTTCTCTCCTTGTCTCCTATTCTCTCCATTCATTGTTTCTCTCCTTGTCTTCATAGTCTCTTCATTCAATCCATCTCTCTCTCTCTCACCCTGACCCCATAAAACCCCTCTCATATAACCTAATTTGACCTCTGACCCCGGCCTGTTGATCTCTCTCCCCCCTCCCCCCCCCCCCCCCCCCCCCCCCTATAATATAACCCTATCCAGTCCTCAGCCAAAGGGAGAATGGAGAGGGTATGACAAAGACAATTAACCCCTTCTGTACCAGAGACGTCTTTTGTATTTTATTTTAGTTGTATTTGGACGATTTTCGGTAGTTTGAGAAGGATCTGTGGTAGTAATGAGGGTTCGGAGGGATAGTCCAAAGCCTGTTAATGGCTGGAGGCCCTTTTGAAACTGATACAGTCGTCTATTAGCAGCCAGAATAAAGTTACAAGAACGGTGCCGGTACAGAAGGGGTTAAGGGGGAAGGGTTTATTTTTTGGTCGATTATTTCATATATTTATTTATTTATTTTTTTTTCCTCCCTAGACCTCCATCAAACTTAAAATAAACATCCATTAGATCCCCCTTCTAGATTAATTTGTACATTTTTTTGGTAGGCCTGTTCTTCCAAAATGACAAGACTCACTATCGGGGTTAAGGGAGCTCAGACGGTATTGTGCAGCAAAATTTACTGGTTCGGCTCAGTGGTTTAAGTAGGGGGTTTAGTTTGTTCTCTAAACCTCTATCAAACTTTTAAAAAAACATCCACAAACATCCTTCGATATAAATTTGTACATTTTTCGACCTTGGTGACCCTGGTCTCTGGGTCTTCTCCTGGGTGACCTGGATGTGTGTGAGTTTGTGCTTTTTATCTGTGTTTATTTGTTGTTTTATGTTGTTTTTGTGTTTTCCCTGTTCTTGCTCTGTCTTGAGTCGGCTACCCCCAAAATGGGGATTGGGCCGGAGCATATAGATAGATAGATAGATAGATAGACATTTTTCGGTAGGGAAATGTCTCAGCCGAAGGCCGATTCCTCTTCAAATACAGGATTGACACCTAAATGGAACGAAAGGTCTTAATATTGGCAAAGAAATGGGGCAAAAGGTCTGAAAATCGCCAAACTAATGGGGCGAATGTCTTGAAATCCCATAACTAATAGGGCTAAACATGAGGGAGGAGGATGACTTGAAAAACCAACTGCCTCCCCTTAACCTCATCAACTGGCATAGAATCCTCCTGTAAGCGTTTTATCCCTCCTATTGTTCCTTCAAATTCCACTCCACACTTTCTAAGCCCAGAGAAGGAGAGGAGGAGAAACTTCGTAATATCAGCTATTGAAAATTATAAGCCCAAGGAGAGAGAGAGAGTGAGTGTGAGTGGGTGAGTGAGTGGGGGGGGGGGGGTGTGAATGAGTGAGTGGGTGGGTGGGTTGGTGAGTGAGTGAGAGAGAAGATAAAGACAGAAACAAGAGTGTATGTGTAAGAGGGGGAGAGAGAGAGAGAGAGAGAGATGGTTGATAGATAGACAAATAGATAACAATATATATGGTTACGAATCTAAAAGGGGAAGGGGGTGCTTAACTAAATTGTACTATCCACAAAATAATAAGAAATCCTATATTGTATAATTCTGGAATAAGTGCCTTGCAGAGAGAGAGAGAGAGAGAGAGAGAGAGAGAGAGAGAGAGAGAGAGAGAGAGAGAGAGAGAGAGAGAGAGAATACAAAATCAAATAATAAAAATAGGAAAAGTGGGGATTGTGCCTGAGCATATACTGTAGATAGATTGATAGTGTTCCTTACCAGTGAACGGTAATGTGGACAGATATACAAAGGTTGTATATATTAAGGCGGCAGTGGTTATTTGATGGGGGTCTATTTATATATACTGTATATCCATTTATTTTTTAGTTTCCTAGTTTTAGCTAGACGTTCAAGTTAAAACAAAAAATAAAAAAATCCTCAGACCCCCCCCCCTTCAAGATAAACGTGTACATTTTTCGACAGAAAAATTTCCCGGCCGGAGGCTCGCTTACAGGCTCGCTATCGCTCGCCAGGAAAAAATTGACACCTAGATGGCACAAAAGGTTTTTATATTGAAATAGAAATGCAACGAAAGGTTAGAAAATCGACAAACTAATGGGGCGAGCGTCATAAAATCTGAAAGCTAAATGCGCTAAACATAAGGAAGAAGGGGGACCAGAAAAACGCCCCATCTCCCCTTAATACCCCTAGACTAACATTATAAAATAGAATGAACGTTAGTATATGAATGTTTTTATTAATATAACTAATATAAGAATGCATGTAAACTATAAGTAATACAAAAATAACTTTGCCTCCCCCTCTCTCTCTCTCTCTCTCTCTCTCTCTCTCTCTCTCTCTCTCTCTCTCTCTCTCTCTCTCTCTCTCTCTCGCTCTCTCTCTCTCTCTCTCTCGCTCTCTCTCTCTCTCTCTCTCTCTCTCTCTCTCTCTCTCTCTCTCTCTCTCTCTCTCTCTCAAATCAGGGGAGGATCTAGACCAGGGACACGTTTAGGGAGCATCCAACCTTTTCTGTTTTTGCAGGTACCTTTTTGTAAACCTATTTTTTTGTATCAGTGTTTTCTTTACGTTTTCTCACAACCTTTAGTTTACTAACTGTTTCTTTTCAGCTGTCGATAAATTAAATCCCTTAGCAGCGATACTTAACCCCTTCTGTACCGGCACCGTCCTTTTAGATTTATTCTGGCCACTATTAGACGATTTATTCAGTTTAAAAGGGGCCTCCAGCACTTAACAGGCTTCTAGTTATCTCACTTGACCCTTTTTACTACGACAGATCCTTCTTAAGCTGCACAAAATCGTCTAAATATAGCTAAAAGAAAATTAAAAAGACGTCATCGGTATAGAAGGGGTTAATGGAAACAATATAGCACTACTATGTCTCTGCATCATAATGAGACCAAGTATATATAATTAGCACCATATTTCACTAACAAATCTTCAAATAACTGATAAATCTGGATGGGAACTTTTCAATTTACCGTCAGTTGAAAAGAAAGAGACTAGATATATATGTTCGTGGATTTGAGTTATTTTAAGTGAATGGGAGCCAATGTTCGAAGCTCAAGATATTTTATGACGAAAAGTTTACAATATGGCGGGTCTAGTTGGTTCTGGACCAAGGCTTTTATGGAACAATTGGAGGACATTGTTTGAACCATAGCACCAGATTTAGGGGTACTACATGGCTGCTTAAGGGGGAATGGGTCGTTTTTCTGGACCCCCTTCTCCCTCATGTTTAGCCTCGTTAGTTTTCAGATTGTAAGATGTCTGCCCCATTAGTTTGTCAATGTTAAGACATTTCGCCCCATTGCTTTGTCAATATTTAACCTTTCATGCTATTTAGGTGTAATTATTTTCCCTGGCGAACGATAGTGAGCCTGTAATTTTGAAAGAATTGGCCTTTAGCCGGGACATTCTTCTACCGAAAAATTTACAAATATATATAGAAGGGGGATTTAATGGATTGTTTTTAAAATTTGAAGGAGGTCTAGGGAGGAAACTAAAACAAAAAAATAATAATAATAATAAATATACGAAATAATCGACCAAAAAATATACCCTTCCCCTTAAGTTGGCTGCATTTATGACCTATACAAGAGGGCATGAGGAGATGGATACTCTCAAATGAAGGTATACAAGATGGCCTCCTTAGTTGGCTGTAATGTAAGGGTTTTATATGACACATTAAGGGAAATTATGGTACTACGGTAATCAACATGGCTGCTCTATTTGGGTGTGGTACATAGCATGGCATCCATAGCTGTCCGCAGTGTAAAGGCATTATGAGATACACTATCAGGTATAGAATATGGCCGCTTGAGTTGATTTTAGTAAACAACGTTGCTACCGTAGTTGTTCATGTTCTAACGGTGTTATGAGATGCACTAGGGGACATTAGGGTGGCGATAACAATATATTTAGGTATACAATATGGCCGCGAGTTGATGATCATAGTAAACAACATGGCTACCGTAGTTGTCCATGTTCTAAGGGTTTTATAAGCTGTACTAGGGACATTAGGGTGGCGATAGCATCAGGGGAGGTGTGGGCGACTCGTTTAGTGGAGGTCCGGCTCAATTTATTAGACATATGTGTTGTCTGGTCAGTGAGGGTCCCGTGGCAGGTGGTAACAGGTGGTAGGTGGGGGGATAGGTGGATGGGTAGAGGGGTGTTTATGTAAGTGGGTTGATGGGTGGTTATGTAGGTGGGTTGATGGGTGTTTATGTAGGTGGGTTGATGGTGGCCGGGACACTTTTCTACCAAAACATTTACAAATTTATAACGCAGGGGGGTCCTGGGGGTGTTGTTTATAACACAGGGGGGTCCTGGGGGTGTTATTTATAACGCAGGGGGGACCTGGGGGTGTTGTTTATAACGCAGGGGGGTCCTGGGGGTGTTGTTTATAACGCAGGGGGGTCCTGGGGGTGTTGTTTATAACGCAGGGGGGTCCTGGGGGTGTTGTTTATAACGCAGGGGGGTCCTGGGGGTGTTGTTTATAACGCAGGGGGGTCCTGGGGTGTGTTTATACCGCAGGGGGGTCCTGGGGGTGTTGTTTATAACGCAGGGGGGTCCTGGGGGGTGTTGTTTATAACGCAGGGGGGTCCTGGGGGTGTTGTTTATAACGCAGGGGGGTCCTGGGGGTGTTGTTTATAACGCAGGGGGGTCCTGGGGGTGTTGTTTATAACGCAGGGGGGTCCTGGGGGTGTTTTTTTTTTAAAGCTTGATGAAGGTCTAGCGAGGTTATTATATAATAATAAATAAATAGATACATAAATAAATAAATAGGCCAAAAGATCCACTACCCCCTACTGTTTTAAGAAGTTTATCCCCATCCAGGTGTCGATTTTTTCCTTGAGAGCGTAAGCGAGCCAGCATATTTGTTTTATGTTTTTTACAGCAGGCTAAATTTGTACATTTTTCGATAGAAAAATGTCTCCGGTGAAGCCGGATTTCTCCATACACGAAATCGACACCTGGATGGGGATAAACTTCTTAAAACAATAGGGGGTAGTGGATCATTTGATATATTTATTTATGTATGTATTTATATATTTATTTTAACAGTAGGCTGAATGGGGCCGAATGGATACAAGCCAGATAAAGAGAGAAAAGGAGAGAGAAAAAAAACGGGTGACCCCCCTTGAGGGAAGACTGGGCCAACACTACCACCACCTTGAGAACTATAGCAGATAAAACAGCCTGGCCCCTGGTATGGTTCTTCCTGTACACCCTCTGTTTATGTACACTGAGAGAGAGAGAGAGAGAGAGAGAGAGAGAGAGAGAGAGAGAGAGAGAGAGAGAGAGAGAGAGAGAGAGGGTTCTGTGTGTACACCTCTCTTTATGAACACTAAACGCATTTCACTTTGGAGAGAGAGAGGGTTAATAGATTAGACAAATGAATATATGAATACAACAATCATATATATATATATATATATTGCAGAATCATACATAACTGAATACAACCATAGTTCATTGTAACAGAATCCTCTCCTTGGAAAACCTCCGCTAAGACTAGGGGACGGTCGGGAATAGAAGGGGAAAGGTGTATGATAAGATTAAGATTGGGTAAGTGTCAATATTACCCGCTTATCTTGGGCTTACATGTCTTAAACTACCAGCCTATCTATGCCTAGCCCTTCACCTGTCTCTGCCTATACTGACCTACCTGCCTATACCTACCTACCTACCCGCCTACCCATGAGCCTATCTCTTCCTAGCCCTTCACCTGTCTCTGCCTATACCTACGTCTGAGAGAGCGAGAGAGACTGTAAACCCCTTCCCGAGAGAGAGAGAGAGAGAGAGAGAGAGAGAGAGAGAGAGAGAGAGAGAGAGAGAGAGAGAGACTGTAAACCCTCTACCATCATTTACAACACTCGGTCTGGATATTTACGGTGGTCTTTATGTGGGCGTCGGTGGGGGTGACACGTAAACACAGCTGGGGGGCTGGGTGGGAAGGGGGGGGGGGGGTGACGGAGGAAGAGGGAGGGGGGTGGAAGGGACCGAGGAAATGGGGGGGGGAAGGGGGCGGAGGAGGTGGTGACCAATGACCAAGGGGGTTTAGGGGGGGGGGGGGGGGGGATGTATGGTCGTAGAGAATCCTGGCTATCATTAGATAATTTTATTCAGAGTAGGAAGGGTATATGTAAGTCAGAAGTTTGATTGGGCCAGTCGTTACATAATTAATGCCTACCGATCCTTCCTAAGCTTAATAAACTGTTCTAATGATAGCCAGAAATATACTGTCATAATTCGTCGTAATTCTCAAGGGGTTATAACTTGTACCATTATCTGTTCAATAAGTTACGCTGTCGAGCCATTCTAACTTCTCTGTCTCTCACTTCACTCACTCAACCCCGTAATTTGTCGGAGGATAACAGGTTTTTCACAATACCTAGACGGAGGTCTGTCAAAAAAAAAAAAAAAAAATCATAAAATAAGAGGGGATTGGTCGTTTTTCTGGACCCAGAGATTAATAGATCTTAACAAACAGCCACTGTCTCCTTGATAAACAGACAGTGTTAACCCCTTCAGTACCGGTGCCGTCCTATTAACTTCACTCTGGCTACCATTAGACGCTTTTAATTCAGTTGTAATAGGGCCTCCAGCAATTAACAGGCTTCGAACTATCTCACTTAACCCTTTATACTACCACAGATCCTTCTTAAACTGCACAACATCGACTAAATATAGCTAGAATAGAATGAAAAAGACATCGCCGGTACAGAAGGGGTTAAGGGAGCCCACTTCGCTTTTTTCTCTTTCTCTCCCTCTCTCTTTGGCTTGTATCCATTCGGCCCCATTTAGCCTACTGTTTTAAGACGTTTACCCCCATCCAGGTGTCAATATTTTCCTGGCGAGCGGTAGCGAGCCATCATATATATATTTTTGTTTTGACAGCAAGCTAAATGTGTACATTTTTCGATAGAAAAATTTCTCCGGCAAAGCCGGATTTCTCCAAACAATGGTGGCTCGCTATCGCTCGCCAGGAAGAGATCGACACATGGATGGGGATAAACGATTTAAAACAGTTGGCTGAATGGGGCAGAATGAATACAAGCCAGGGAAAGAGAGAAAAGGAGAGAAAGATAACAAAAACAAAAAAAACCGGTGACCCCCTTAAACTCAAGTAGAGGAGGTATTGTACAACTTTTGCCCCCGGCTGTGTACAGGATGGGACCGAGTTGGATGGGAGGTCAACATAATGAACGAGAGGTTTAAGGGGCGATGGTGGGTTTTTTTTCTGGCTCCCCTTTCTCCCTCATGTTTAGCCCCATTAGTTTTGAGATTTTAAAGACGTTCGGCGCATTAGTTTGGCGATTATAAGACTTTTCACCCCATGTTTGTCAATATCAAGACCTTTCGTGCCATTTAGCTGTCGATTGTTTCCTGGCGAACCTGTAATATACCAAGAACTGGCCTTCGGCCGCTAAATATATCTAGAAGAGGGATCTTATTTTTTATTTTTATTTTTAAGCTTGATGGAGGTCTAGGGAGTAAACTAAAAGAGGGATCTTGAGGATGTTATTTTTTAAGCTTGATGGAGGTCTAGGGAGGAAACTAAAAAATATAATAAATAACTAAATATATCGACCAATAAATATACCCTTCCCCCCCTTGAACGGAAAGGTAATAGGTCCAAAGGAAATAGAACCATGGTATTGTGTTGGCTTTTGTTTTGCGTGCACAAGCATATATGAAGAGATAGACAGAAAGGTAGATTGATGGATGTTAACCCTTTCAAGCTCCAATACGCGTGTCTGTTCTGTTTTTGGCTACTATTAGACGATTTTATTCAGATTAGTAACGGTATATGGAAGTCAGAGGGTTGCTTGAGATAGTATTTACCCTTTTAATACCCACCGATACTTCCTCAGCTGCATAAATTCGTCTAATGATAGCCAAAATAAACTGCTAAAACGCGTCAGAGCTTGAAAGGGTTAACATTGATAACATAATTATTGCCAATGTTGTAAAGATAAGGACAGTAGCTGGTTTGCTAAAGTACATCTTTCCCCCTTTGTGTTATCCTTTCCTTGATCTACACACGAAACGATGGTTAGACTGCAGCCATAGATGGAACTATGAATTTACATCGCATTATGCTATAAAATGAGGCTCAACATAATGTATGCACAGTAGGCTTATATAGAAAGGCAATGGGCTCATTAGGAATAGGACACCTCTTAGAATATGGCCACTATCTACTGTATACATAAATTGCACTCTTGAAATAAATATCGATTAGGAAAGATGGAAAGCGATCTGCAACAGAATCCCGAAACAAATCTGCCATTACGAGCCTTAAATTGGACATAATGGACCGGTTGTTGCAAAGGATGGGCCTGCAAATTGAAAAGATGAATGGAAAGGTTTTAGGAATGGTAGTTAAGTAGATGGGTTAACGAGGTGGTGGGCTGGGTGGGTGTAGGAGGGAGGGTGGGAGTGGTAGGTGGGTGCGAGGGTGGTCGATGTGGTAGGTGGTTGGGTAAGGGGGGAGGTTCATTTTTTGGTCGATTTTTTTCATGTATCAATATTATTCTAGTTTCCTCACTAGACCTCCATGAAAAAAACAAAAAACAACAACAACAACAACAACAGGATCCCTCCTCAAGATATATATGTACGTTTGTTTGTTTTTCGGTAGAAAAATGTTCCGGTCGAAGGCCGGTTCCTACTAAATTACAGGCTCGCTTTCGCTCGCCAGGAAAAAAATCGACACCTAAAAGACATGAACACTCTTAATATTGACAAAGAGGTATTAAAATCGCCAAACTAATGGACCCAACGTCTTAAAATGTGAAAACTAAAGGGGCTAAGCATGAGAGAGAAAGGTGTCCAGAAACACAGACCATCTCCCCTTAAGCGGATGTGGTAGGTGGGGGAGGAAAGTGGGTGGTTGTGTGGATGATGTGTGGGTAGTTGAATAGGTAAGTTAACGAGGTAGGCTGTATGGTGTAGGTGGGTTAGTGGGAGTGGTAGGTGGGTTGTTAAGTGGATGGTGTACAAAGGAGTACAAAGGAAGTACAAAGGAAATCAAGCAACACAGGTCTAGTGACCCTTCTAGGCTGCTTGTCCTCCAAAACACTGAGGATCAAGTGTCCAAACAGTGGTTTAGAGTGGGTAAGGGAACATTGGAAAGGGAACTACTGCCCTGGAACTAATGTCCGTGGTAGGACTAGGAAGTTAGTAGGGGACATATGGGTTAGTAACTGAGGGGAGGATAAAATAAGGTTATTCATTTACAAACGCAGTCAGTCACGGGTTTGATGCGCGATATTTGTCTAGGCGGAGTTTAAATGAATCAATGGTGCTGCAGTCTATAACGTCTCGGGGAAGCCCATTCCACAAGTTGACAACTCGATTGAAGAAGAAATTCTTAGATTCGTGTGAGTTAAAAGATTTACCAATAATTTTGCAACCGTTTCCCCGCGTGTAATTAGATTGGTCGATAGTGAAGTACTTACTACAGTTCATATTGTCGATGCCTTTGATGATTTGAACACTTGAATTAAGTCACCTCTTAATCTGCGCTGGGTTAAAGGAAATAGATTTAATTCTCTAAGACGCTCTTCGTATGGTTTGTTCTTTAGGCTCGGTATCATTTTGGTAACTCTACGTTGAACTCGTTCTAGCTTGTTTATATCTTTTTGGTAATAAGGGCACCAGGATTGAACGCAGTATTCCAGAAGAGGGCGGACTAAGGAATTGTAAAGGGTTAGGATAACGTCTTTGGATTTATGCTCAAATGACCTGCCTATAAAGCCAATTATTTTGTTTGCCTTCTTAACAACTTCTGAACATTGTTGACTCGGTTTTAGGTTACTCGATATTGTTACTCCCAGATCGGTTTCTCTGTTTACATTCTTAAGCTGAGTGCCATTCATCGAATAGTTTGCTTTCTCATTTAGGTATCCGATATGTAGTACTTTACATTTATCCGCATTGAAACTCATTTGCCAAATTTGGGCCCAACATGACAATTTATCTAGATTGTGTTGCATATCGTCAACTTGTTCTTTTGAGAGTACGCTATTTGCAATTTTGTATCGTCAGCAAATTTTGAGATTGTACAGGTGAGACTCTCATCTATGTCGTTGATGTAAATTAGAAAGAGAATTGGACCTAGTACCGATCCCTGGGGTACCCCGCTACTTACATTGGTCCATTTAGATGCCTTACCGTTTATGACTACTCTTTGCTTTCTGTCGCTGAGCCAATTTTCTATCCATTTGAACACACCGTCTTGTATTCCATGCGCTTTTAGTTTTAGCAGTAAACGTTTGTGGGGAACTTTGTCAAAGGCCTTTTGAAAATCAAGGTATATAATATCTACAGCTTTACTCTCATCGTAGAGGTTGAGGATATCGTGGAAGAAGTCTAAGAGGTTTGTTAAACAGGAACGTTTTTTACGAAAGCCGTGTTGAGTATCTTTAAGTATGTTATTTTCCTCTAAGTGATTTACGAGTCTGTCTCTTATGACCGTTTCTAGCATTTTACATACAACTGAGGTTAAGCTAATTGGACGATAGTTACTGGGTAGGGATTTGCTGCCTTTTTTGAATATCGGTGTTACGTTGGCTATCTTCCACTGATCAGGCATAGTTCCAGACTGCAAGGATTTATTGAATAGTAATGTCAGTGGTTTGGAGAGCTCATCCTTAGCTTCCTTTAGAACTCTAGGCGAGATTGTATCAGGTCCAGGCGTTATATTTACCTTGAGTTTATCTAAACAATTCAATACTTCTCTCTCTGTAACGGTGATATTGCTTAGAACATCTGAATTATCAATCTGAATCGGCGATGGTGTAGGGATATCACTGAGGTCTTCTGTTGTAAAAACTGATGCAAAGAAGGTATTGAGGGCATTACTCATTTGTACTTCGTCTTTGGTGTATTCTCCATTTTCATCGACTAATGATCCAACAGTTGAAGTAACTACTTTTGTCTTTCTGATATAACTATAGAATTCTTTCGGGTTTGTTTTACTTTGATTCGCAATATGTAACTCTAGGGTCTTTTTACTTTGCTTAATTAACCTTTTGGCTTTGCGTCGTAGCTCTACAAATTTCACCCGTTCTTCGTCATTTTGTGAGGATTTTAATCTATCATTAGCAATTTTTTTTAGCAAGCAGGCAGTTTGAAATATCTTTATTCCACCATTTGGGCTTATTATTATGGCCTGGACGCCGTATTTTCGATGGTATGCAGTCTTGCACTGCTTTTAGGTAAGTGGTTTCGAATAACTTCCAAGATGTATTTATGTCGTTATTGTTAATTAAAAAGCTCCAGTCAGTTTCTTTAAACATAGCTCTAAGTTTATGAAAGTTTGCTTTCTTGAAATTAGGGACTTTTTCGATGCTACTATTTGGTTCGTTACTAGTAAAGTTTAAAGTGAAAGTTATCGTACGATGGTCGCTGTTACTGAATTCATCACCAACATTCAAATTTTCTATTAATTCTTCTTTTGTTGCAAGTACAATGTCAAGAACGTTATTACCACGGTTCGGTGTTCGAACAAATTGATAAAGCGAACTCTCTTGCAAGTTCGTATACAAGTCATGTCCGGAGTGTGAAGTAAGAGTATCGCCCCACTTGGTCACAGGTAAATTAAAGTCGCCAAAAAATACGGTATCTTGTGAGTTACTTACATCTGCAATTTGTTCATAAATTTCTCGGTCAGTTTGCACTGATTGAGCTGGAGGTCTGTATATTAATGCAAGTATTATTTTTGTACCTTTATTATTCTTTATTAGCACAAAAGATGTGTCGATGTTCACAATTTGAGGTTTTGACAAGAGGGTCGGGTTAAGACTTTCTTTGATATAAAATAAAACGCCACCTCCATTTTTATTTATTCGGCTTTTCTCAAACATTACATAACCGGGAAGTGAATACTCTGCTAAAAAGTCTCTATCTACTGTATTGAGCCAAGATTCTGTTTTACCAATCACATCATAATTTTCAGTAAACACTAGTTCCTCTAAATCTGAAAATTTATTGCGTATGCTACGAGCGTTTGCATAGAAAACCTTTAAAGTTGCAGTTTTAGAACTCACAGAACGTTCTTTAATCAAATTTTTGGTTCTGGTCGGATCTACATTTACATTCATGGCTGACATCGATCCTCGGTCGTTATCCCTGGCGGTTTTGAATTTGGGTCGTGTTGGTGGAGCTTTATCCAAATTCGCGGTTCTTGACAGATTAGCATTTAATTCCTTCGCAGGTTGCCGCCCTCGCTGTCTTCGGTCCTCCTTCCTGGTTGTCCTGTGCTGAGTCGATTTCTTCTCCGGTGGGTGGGTGAGGAAGATGGGTGATTGTGTGGGTGATATGTGGGGTAGTTATATATATCTATGTTAACGAGGTGGGCTGGATGGTGTAGGTGGGTTAGTGGGAGTGGTAGGTGGGTGGGTGGGTGGTTAAGAGGATGGAGTAGGTGGGTTAGTGGGAGTGTTTGGTAGGTGGGTTGATACATACTGTAGATAGGTTACCAAGGTGGGCTGGATGGTGCAGGTGGAAGAGGGAGGTCCAGCTCTGTAGGTGGTTTGAGGTTGAGGGGGTAGTTGTTGTTGTTGTTCCCTAAGCTGCCTGGCCGAACAGCCCCGAGTCCCTGAGAAAGGCCATGGCCACGATCGGGCTTTCCCACAGAGCTCTCATTGAGTGTAGATTGTGTTGTTGGCGTAAGTGGTTGTGTGAAATGCAGTCTTCTATGATGTGTTTAATGGTATGGGGTGCTGTGTTACATCCCGGGCAGGCGTCGACAACAGAGTCATCCAGTCATTGAGGGGGTAGTTAGTGGGGTTTGTGGTTATGTGTGGATGGTTAACATAATAGGGTAGGTGGGAGATTGTGTAAGTGATGGTAGATGGGTAGTTAACGAGGTGGCCTAGGTGGTGTTGGCGGAAGAGGGAATTCGTGTAGTATAGGTGGTTTTATGGGTGTCTTGGCTGGTTTCGTGGAGGTGGTGGGTGAAGTGGAAGGAGTTTGGTTGTTGTTGTAGTTCCCCAGAAGTCTGGTCGACCAGTCCCGAGTCTGGTAGACCGAAGCTGCTCCAGATGCTCGGGCCCCCGAAGGGGCCAGGGAGAGATGAGATCTGTCTCTGAGAGGGCAGCGGGGGAAGGGACTATCAGCCCAAGGGCATGCATCCCCAGGTCAATTCCCCCACCGTACGCAGCCCCCCTTGCAGTACCACCCGATCGGGCGATCTCACCATCATCTAGAAGGAAAAGTAGTTCAGTAAAAGAGACAAATAGAGACGGCTAAGGTAGGGTAGAGGGTGCCAAACCTCACTCTGGATAAGACCAGCCTTCACCCGAGGATTTTGGTTGGTTGTATGGGTGGAAGATTAGTGTTGTGTAATAGGTTTAGTTTAGTGGTGGTTACTTGCAGGGTTCACTTGAGAGGGTTAATTACCTGGGTCAAACAATTGTTGTTGTTGTTGTTGTTGTTGTTGTTGTTGTAGATCTGGAGTGGCGGTTGTAACTGTAGGTGGTTTACTGGGGGTTGTCAGTGAGTGCAGGTGGAGTGGGTGGGTCAGAGGTTAGGTAGGTGGGTGATTGGGGGGAGATATCAGGTCAATGGTGGTTTAGGGTAGGCCATATAGATTCAATAGATATAGGTGGTTTAGTGGTGAGTTAAGGAGTGGAAGATGTTGTAGGGCATGTGTGAGTGTGTTTGTTTGTATTTATGTGTGTTTGTATTTATGTGTTTGTATTTGTGTGTGTTTGGATGTAGATAAGTGTAAGATATTGTAGGGTATGTGTGAGTGTTTGTATTATGTGTGTTTGTAGTGTTTGTATATGTGTGATTGTATGTATATGGGTGGAGGATAATGTAGGGGATGTGTGAGTGTCTTTGTATGTATGTGTTTCCATGTGTAAGTTATGAGTGGTATGTATTAATAGGGTATTTTGTCAATATACTGTATAACACATGGTGGGATGCAAAAGGTCAATAGCTAAACGGAAGGAAATATAGAGCGGGGACGGATTTTATAAGAGAAACACACACACACGCACGCAGAGAGTGAGAGAGAGAGAGAGAGCTACATAGAGCTACATAGATACACAGACCACACAGACCTCAGGGTCCTTACTAGGCAGTCTGGCCTTACAAACTATATATATATATTGAGAATATATCACAAATACACGTGAGCCACTAAATGTTTCTAGTCTCTCAGTGGGGATCGAACCATCGACCATCAGAACGATAGCCGATAGTGGTGTAATTGATTAAAGCGTCGGCTATCGTTCTGATGGTCGATGGTTCGATCCCCACTGAGAGACTAGAAACATATATATATATATATATATATATATATATATATATATATATATATATATATATATATATATATATATATACATATACATATACACACATACCGGTATATACACATACACACACATACATACATACACATATACAGTATATATATATACATATATATACAGTATATATATACATATATATATACATACTGTACAGTGCACACACATACACATACTGTACATACATACATACATAATTTTTTTTTTTTTTTTTTTTTTTTTTCATATCACCCCAGCCCTCTGCAGATAGAGGTCAAGCCTTCCCTTGAAAGCGTTTATTGTGTCGCTCTCCACCACTCTCGCTGGTAGTTTATTCCACTCTGTCGCCACACTGTAGGTGAAGAAACTCTTTGTGACATCTAAGTTTGCCTTTTTGGTTTTTAATTGCATTCCATTTCCGCGAGTTTGATTAGTATATATTGTTTAATGTGAATAGTGCATTTTCATCGACTTTGTCGAAACCTTTTAGTATCTTAAAGTATCTTAGAGAGAGAGAGAGAGAGAGAGAGAGAGATGTTTTTTCTTCCAATACCAGCTATCTTTACGTGTTCCGGGTAGATACCAGGCGAGAAGACCAGTTAGCTTGTTAGTGTTGTGGTTACGGGAGGGGTAGGAGGCGTGGGGTCTACGAGGGGGGAGGAATTCAGGAGGGGGTTGGACGTGAAGGAAAGGAGGGGAAGAGGAGGAGGGGGGGAAGTGTGGGGTGTGTGAGGGGGGAGTAATTCAGGAGGGGGTAAAGGAAATGGGGGGCGGAGAGGAGGAGGGGGACCTGCGGGGTGTATGAGGGGGGGAGGGGGAGGAATTCAGGAATAGCTGGAGGAAATGGGGGGGATAAGGAGGGTAGTGGGATGGGACGAGGAGGATGGTAATTGGGGAAGTGAGGATTAGAATAAGAGATTTGTGGGATAAATGAGCGAGGAAGAAGAATGCAAGGGGAACGGGTGAGTAAAAAGATGGTGGAAGAGGAGATACGGGAGGAGGAACAGGGAAATTAATTGATAGAAATTATAGAAATGCAATAATATTATATGTCGAGGAAAAGGATGGAACTGGTGGTGGTCGATGGTGGAACGAGGGAGGAGGAGGAGGAGAAGGAAGAAAAACCCCAATCAAGAATATATTACAAAATAATGTAGATTGAAGAAGGAGAAGGGAAGAGGTGAAAAGGAGAAGGGGAGTAAGAGGGGAGAAAGAGGAGGGAGGAGATGAGAGGAGGAGGAAGGGAGTGAGAGGAAAAGGAGTAGGTGAGAGGAGAAGGAAGAGGGGGGTAATAGGAGAAGGAGGAGGGAATGAGAAGAGAAGAAGGAGATAAGGAGAGAAAGAGGAGGGAGAGAGAGAGAGAGAGAGAGAGAGAAGGGAGGGCTGATAAGAGGAAGATGGAGGAAGATAGAAGAAGGTAGATAAAGGGGAGAAAGGAAAGAAGGAGAAAGGGGAGCTATCAAGGACTGGTGGTGGTCGTGGTCGTGTTAGAGGTGGCTGGAGATTAGGGCAGCTTAGTTTTTATGTAAGAATTTAGTAGCTTTTATGTGACCCGTCCATGGGGGGGGAGGGGGAGAGGGAGAGAGAGAGAGATTTACATAGATACACTGGTCACACAGATCTTGCAATTCCTGCGAGGTGGCCAGGACTTCATCCTAGTAGGTGTAACAACTGTAAGATAAAGGGAAGGAAAGGATAGCAGAAAGAGAGAGAGATAGGGAGGTGGAGGGAGGAGGGGGGGGGGGGGCACTGGAGGGCTGTGTGTGGTCTAATACAAATAATATATCAGAATCGGCATCAGCATAATTTATCTTCAGCAAAAAATGCCTTTTCAATGGGATAAATAACAATTCGACTGCATTTTGCGGGAATTTCAGTGTTCTTTATACCTCTTAACTTTATTAAGAAAGGGGGGGGAGGTTAGTTTGCTTCCTAGACCTCCATCAAACTTAAAACACACACACACACACACACACACACACACACACACACACACACACACACACACACACACACACACACACACACACAATTATACAAGCACACACCACACACACACACACACACACACACACACACACACACACACACACACACACACACACACACACATGCACACACACACACTGAAAGCCATTAATTAGCTACCTTTTAAAGTTAACCCCTTCAGCATGATGACACCATTGAATTATATTCCTGCTATAATTTGACTGATTTTTTCAACTTAGGAAATACGTCGCAGAGTCAAACGGCTTAAAACTACTTCGAAAAACTCCTTCACTCTAAAGATGAATTATTTATTTATTGATATATTATGTATTTATATAGTTATCCATAAAGATTAATTATTTATTTATTAATATATTTATGTATTTATATAGTTATCCATTTATTTAGTTAAATTATATATGTATTTATATATGTATTCATATATGTATTTTATTTTTTTATTTATTTTTTGTTTTCTGGGTAAAAAGAAACGAATAGGTAAAGTTCAATTTATTTATATATTTATTTATTTTTATTTATTTTATTTTATTTTATTTTTTTCTGGGTAAAATTAAAAGCGTATGTGAAGTTGAAAAAAGGCGTATATGAAGCTGAAAAAATGCGTATATGAAGCTTAGCAAATGGTGGTCACCGGGTTAACACAGTAAGTATAGGAGGTGCCCAACACAGACGCTGAACCTGCCTTAGAGTCTAATTAAAGGGGGAGGTAGTCGCTTCTTATGGACCCCCTTCTCCCTCATGTTTTTAGCATATTAGATTCGAGATTTTAGGGCGTTCGTTTCATTAGTTTGGCGATTTTGAGACCTTTTGTCCCACTTTTTTTCAATATTAAGACCTTTCGTGCCATTTAGGTGTCGATATTTTCCAGGCGAGCGATAGCGAGCCTATAATTTTAGAAGGAAGCGGCCTTCGGCCGGGACATTTTTCTACCGAAAAATGTACAAATATATCTTGAAAGGAGGTCTATTGGATGTTTTTTTAAGCTTGATGGAGGTCTAGAGAGGAAACTCAAAAATAAATTCATCAATAAATCTATCTATCTATCTATTGCCTGACGCCGTGATCCCCGAAGGGGTGGCCACGAACGAACCGCCCCCATGCACCTCTGTCCCCAGTCAGTCGACGCCCCTCCCCCCAACCAGCACCGCCTTCGTTCATGTAGTTCCTCACTCCATCCTTCCACCTCATATTCGGTCTACCTCTCCCCCTCTGTCCCTCCACCTCGCTCTCGTACACCCTCTTAGTCATTCTCTCGCTTTCCATACGTTCCATATGGCCGAACCATCTCAAGTTGTTCCTTTCCACACTTTCCAGCACATCTACCTCCACACCACACCTCCTTCTTACTTCCTCATTAGTCTGTCTATCCCTCCATGTAACTCCGCACGCACTCCTTAAGTAATTCATTTCCACTGCTCTCACTCTTGGTCTGAGTCTCTCAACCAACGTCCATGCTTCGCTTCCGTAAGTCAGTGTCGGGATTACCACACTGTCATGCAAGGACTTCTTCCCTTCCATACTGACCACCCTATTTCTTGTTACGCTACTGCTTTTAGCGTTCCTACAACCCTCTTCCCCTGTTGTACCCTCTCCCGCACCTCTTCATCCATAGTCCCATCTTTACTCAACACACTGCCCAGATACTTAAAAGAGTTGACGATCTCCATAGCCTGACCGTTCAGCTTCACCTCACACTCTGTGACTTCACCCCTTCCGAAGACCATAACCTTGCTCTTCCCCGTATTTACCTTCAAATTCCGTTTTTCGCACACTGTTCCAAACTCATTTACCAGACCCTGCAACTCCCATTCATTATCACTCATCAGAACTGTATCATCCGCAAACAGCAGTATAGGTAGCGTCCACTCAATTGCCTGAGTTTTCAGGGATACAGCAACATCCACTGCTCTTGATAGTATTTCTTTCATAACTCCATCCATATATACAGTAAACAACCACAGGGACATCACACACCCCTGTTTCAAACCAACATTCAGGTCAAAGAACTCGCTCTGCTCACTCTCTCCACACGTACTGCCGCCTTTGCACCCTCATACATGCTCTTCAACTGCTTTCAGCAACTTGCCCTCTACTCCGTATATTCTAAGTACTTTCCACAAAACCTTCTCTATCCACTCTGTCATAGGCCTTCTCGAAGTTCATAAAGGCACATACACCTTTTGTTTCTTCTCCAGATACTTCTCCACAACACAATTCAGGGTAAAAATCTGATCTACACATCCTCTTCCCTTCCTAAAACCTCCCTGCTCGTCGCCTATCCATTTCTCCGTTCTCACTCTCACTCTCTCAATCACTACCCTACTGTATAACTTCCCTACGACCCTTAAAAGACATATTCCTCGGTGGTTACCACACACTCCTCTGGCCCCTTTGCCCTGATATAGGGGGACTATTATGCCAGTCTTCCAGTCATCGGGTGGACTCCCCTTCTCCCATGCTAGTTTGCACATTTTCCATACCCATTCTATCACTATCTCACCACCATACCTCAACATTTCCCCACACACTCCATCTGTTCCTGGTGCTTTCCCCAACTTCACTCTTTTCATGGCTTCCCACACTTCTGACCTCCTGATCCCCACCTCCTCCTCCACTACTTCTCTTCTTCTCCCTCCCATACCATATCCAGCTATGTTTGCTGGCTCTTCATTCCTTTCATTTAGCAACTCACTGAAGTACTCCCTCCATCTTTCAACTCTCTCTTGCTTCTCGGCTAGCATTCTCCCATTCTTATCTTTCACACCCTTACTGTTTCCCTTGCTACCTTCCCTAACTTTCTTGACTTCTTTCCAGAACAGTTTCTTACTCTCCCTCCATTTTACACTCAGATTCCTTCCAAATTCCTCATCTACTCTTCTCTTACTTTCCTTCACTACTCTCTTCACCACCCTCTTACTCTCCACGTACCTCGCTCGTTTCTGCCTCTCGGAATCTTCATTCCCTCTACTACCCAACCACTCTCTATATGCTTTCTTCTTTTCTTCCACAGCTATTCTTACCTCTTCTGTCCACCATGCTGTACCTTTCACTCCCCTCCCTCTTCTCCTCACTCCACACACCTCCTCACATGCTGCACAGATCTCATCCTTAAACACCTTGCTCATCTCCTTTACTTCCTCCATAACTTCCAGGTCGAACCCACCTAGTCGTCTTTCCACTGCTCTCCTGTACTCCTCCCTGACTTCCTCCTCCTGCAACCTCTCCACCCTCCTCACCATTCCACCCTCCTCTCGCCTCCCTCCCGCTCTCCTCACCCACTTCTTTTGTATCCTAACCTTAGCTACCACTACATAATGATCAGACAGACCCCCTCCAATACCCCTATACACCCTAGCATCCATCACAGATTTCTTCATTCGTTCATCCACACATACATAATCAATCAATGACTTTCGTTCCACCACTGTCTTATCCTTCATCGTCAACATCCGTTTCCACGTGTACCTGTGGATCATTCTGTGTCGGAAGAAGTGTTGGCTATCCACAGCCTCCTCCCCACACATACGTCCACAAGTGCACTACCATTCCCATTCACCTCTGATGGTACCCCCCACCCTCCCACCACTCCCTCAACTTTCCTATCACCCACCTTACCATTCATATCCCCAATCAGAAATATTCTTTCGTTCTTGTCAAACTTCTCCAGGCACGCCTCCACATTCATCCAGAACTCCTCTTTCTTACTTTCAAGTATATCCTCTGTCGGGGCATACACGCATACAATCACCCACGTTTGTATTCCTACTTTCATTCTCACCCACACAATCCTTGAACCCACAGACCCATACTCTCTTACACATTCCTTCCATTTGCTACTTACAAACAAACATGCACCTTCTCTCGCTGTTCCTTCACTCACTCCCAGCACACACACCCATTCCACACTCCCACTCTCTCACATCTGAACCTTTCCATTTGGTCTCTGTCATTCCACATACATCCAGCCTGGCATTCACTAACACTTCCAGAACCTCTCTCTCTTTTGTGCCATCATTCATGCCACTAACATTCCACGTAGCCATTCTCAGAATGTCCGAAGGCATGTCCTTAGTCGGTCGTGGTTCGTCAACGTTGGTTCCGTCCGCATCCGAGGCTGTTCGTTCGTTTTTCCTTGCTTAGATATTTTTTTCCGGGTGGGGGTCGCAAGCCCACCGACCCAACCTCTTTAGTCGCCTCTTACGACACGCAGAAGGCACGTGGGGCATATTCTATTCCCTAACCCCCAGGGGGGTCAATAAATACATGGGCTAAAAACCAAGCACTACCCCCTTAAAAGCGTATGTCCAGGAGATGAAAAATATAAAGTTGGTTTAATCCTGCAGGTTTAAATAATATAGTGCTAGGTTTTACCTCAAGATTTAAAACTAAGTAAGTAGGCCTCTGCTCTCTCTCTCTCTCTCTCTCTCTCTCTCTCTCTCTCTCTCTCTCTCTCTCTCTCTCTCTCTCTCTCTCTCTCTCTCTCTCTCTCTCTCAATTAGTATGTACATATATACATTATATGTACATAAGTTGATATATATATATGTTGGTGTAGCCAGGTAATAAATGTTCTTTAAGGCAGGCGAGGTTGAAGGTAATACATGTATCAGCATTAATTATTTTATTATTAAGGCTTTCAATAGAACGAACAGAAATTCTCAGGTGTTCTGGGAGATTGTGCAAAAGGTGAGCAAAATTCATGATGATCCGACCACATCAACCCCGACCACAAAATAAAACTTATCATCTACTACAAATCCTCCAAAACCTCCAACCTCATCCTCCGTAACAGACCTATCTCTCCCAAGACTCTGAAAATAGACGACCATGTGATATACCAACACAATTGCAATAATGTGGACTGTGGACCTCAAACCTACGTTGGTATGACACAAAATCGTTTATCACGCCGTCTCACCCTCCATCTCCAATCTGGAGCTATCAAAGACCACTATAAAGCCCCCCACCACCAAGCCCTTACTCGCTCTGACCTAGATAAAAAACACCTCCGTAATTGATAAAGAGACAGAACCCAGAAGACTTGCTATACTTGAAGCCCTATATATTCAAACTCTTAATCCTTCCATAAATAATCAAACTCTCGACCTCCAAATACTCCCATCAGCTAAACGTTACTCTCAAACACCCCTAAAAAGCACCTAACTTACCTACAAGATGGACTGATTGCATAACCCATGGATATAGCAACACCGACTTATGACTCACCCAGGGGCTCTGCAGGTAAGGAGTATGGTCGAGCACCCAGTACCTCCGCCTGTAGTCCCATGACATTACCAACAGAGAGCCAGTATCGAAACCCCCAAGGTAGCACCGACCTTGGGGTGAATCCCTCAGTGCCTCTTTACGACAATCACACAGTACCACAATTCGACAAAGCCTGTGGCGTTGCTCCCCAGCTGGTGCACTGCTAGGGGCCCAGACTTTTGTCAACTATTCTTCCAATCAGGTGTGTTGCTGTGATGGCAATAAGCTTGCTGGGAGGAATCACCTTGGGTTGATGAGTGATGGGGGTGACATGACGGGTGGAGTGACAAAACAACCTGCATAACCATTGTTCATATGTGAAATACAGTGCCGCTGATCGGGATTGCTGATACTCTTGCCTGGGGCCCACTACGGTGGACCCCAGACAGGTGAATCAGCATAACCGGAAGGAACCTAGAATAGCAAAGTGAATGTGTAGTCCTTGCCTGAATCATAATTTAAAGGTAATTAAAGCTAGTGGTGTGTTGTTGCTCGAAGGAGGTTGCGAAACAATTTGAATAAATATAATATACTAAAAAATGATCAAAGTGGATAGCCCACTATCTGTTACACTCCTACTAGTTTCTTTTTTTCGACCTTATTCTTCAATGTCCACTGACAACTCTAATTTTTCTACACTATTATTCTGATTTCTGATTTCCTATTCACTTACCTTCCATTCCTTGAAGATGATAGTTGTCTATCGAAACGCGTCGGATCATCATGAATTTTGCTCACCTTTTGCACAATCTCCCAGAACACCTGAGAATTGCTGTTCGTTCTATTGAAAGTCTTAATAATAAAATAATTAATGCTGATACCTGTATTTCCTTCAACCTCGCCTGCCTTAAAGAAAATATATATATATATATATAATTATATATATATATATATATATATATATATATATATATATATATAGTTAAACAAAATACAATGTAAACTTAAGGGGGGTCACCGGCTTTTTTGTATCTTTCTCTCCTTTTCTCTCTTTCCCTGGCTTGTATCCATACGGCCCCATTCAGCCAACTGTTTTAAGACGTTTATCCCCATCCAGATGTCGATTTTTTCCTGGCGAGCGATAGCGAGCCAGCATTGTATGGAGAAATCCGGATTCGCCGAAGTCATTTTTCTATCGAAAAAATTACAAATTTAGCTTGCTGTCAAAACAAATATATAATATTGACACCTGGATGGGGGTAAACGTCTTAAAACAGTACGCTGAATGGGGCCGAATGGATACAAGCCAAAGAGAGAGGGAGAGAAAGAGAAAAAAAGCGAGGTGGGCTCCCTTAACCGTCTCACGTACAACTGGTCCAAGCAATTACACTTTAGCTTTCTCTATTTCCCGTCAATTAAGTCGGCCTTTTAATTAGGGAAACTCTTATACCCCGACCTGAGGTAAAGAAACGAAGGGGAGATCCCCCCCCCCCCCCTTATTCCTCATGTTTAGCCTCATTAGTTTTCAGACTGTGTAAGAAAGGCTTTGGATGATAGAGGAATGACTATAGATCAGGCAGGGGAAGTGGTGGTGGACAGGAGTGAATGCAGAATGCTTGTGAATAGTTGAGTGAACACGTGGTCATTTGGAGTAAGGGGTCGGGCGCAAGTTGGACTAGATAATAGTCCATCAGGCGCCTGGCCCGAGGAGACGATTACTATGAAGGGTGTGCCTGGAAGTGTGGTGGGAGGGCTTGTGGCTTTGGCTCCGCTGCATGTCTGCCTGCCGAGATCGGAACCTCTCCGGGTGGTCAGGGGCCGGGGGAGTGCTGGAGCGACCTTGGTAACCCTGGTCTCTGGGTCTTCTCCTGGGTGACCTGGATGTGTGAGAGTTTGTGTTTTTTATCTGTGTTTATTTTTTGTTTTATGTTGTTTTTGTGTTTTCCCTGTTCTTGCTCTGTCTTGAGTCGGCTACCCCCAAAATGGGGATTGGGCCTGAGCATATAGATAGTTTTCAGATTTTAAGATGTTTGCCCCATTAGTTTGTCGATTTTAAGACCCTTTGCCCCCTTTCTTTGTTAATTTTTAGACATTTCGTGCTATTTAGGTGTCGATTTTTTCCCTGACGAACGATAGTGAGCCTTTAATGTACAAAGAACCGATACATGTACAAATTAATCTAGAAAGGGGATGTAATGGATGTTTTTTTTAAAGTTTGATGGAAGTCTAGGGAGGAAACTAAAAAAAGAAAAAAACAAATAATCGACCAAAAATAAACCCTTCCCCCTTAACCCACAGACCGAAGGGGGTATCACACGGGAGCTTTTATCGTCAATTTTCGAAGGTCAGCATTTTTTCTCGGCAATATTTCTGTGATCTTATCTTTAATGAACACACACACACACACACACACACACACACACACACACACACACACACACACACGCGCGCGCGTTCCTGTGACCCCGGCTCGCAGAAACTGGGTGAATGCGGGGGAGGAGAGAAGTGTGTGTGTGTGTGTGTGTGAGTGAGGGGGGGGGGGGAAGAGGAGATATGTTTATGGAAAGAAAGATGAAGAGAGGGAAGAGAGGACACTGTTAAGAAAGGAAAATACAGGAGAGAGGAAGAGCGATATTATGCAGCCTAGGAAGGATCTGTGGTAGGCAAAATGGTTGATTGAGAAACTTTGAAGCCTTATTATGGCTAGAGGTCCTTCTTAAGCTGAATAAAATCGTCTAATAGTTGCCAGAATACGATGGAAAGGACGTCCCTGTACTGGATGGGTTAATTATGCATTCGAAAGCAGCATCTATCTATCTATCTATTGCCTGACGCCGTGATCCCCGAAGGGGTGGCCACGAACGAACCGCCCCCATGCACCTCTGTCCCCAGTCAGTCGACGCCCCTCCCCCCAACCAGCACCGCCTTCGTTCATGTACTTCCTCACTCCATCCTTCCACCTCTCATTCGGTCTACCTCTCCCTCTCTGTGCCTCCACCTCGCTCTCATACACCCTCTTAGTCATTCTCTCGCTTTCCATACGTTCCATATGGCCGAACCATCTCAAGTTGTTCCTTTTCACACTTTCCAGCACATCTACTTCCACACCACACCTCCTTACTTCCTCATTAATCTGTCTATCCCTCCATGTAACTCCGCACGCACTCCTTAAGTAATTCATTTCCACTGCTCTCACTCTTGGTCTGAGTGTCTCACCCAACGTCCATGCTTCGCTTCCGTAAGTCAGTGTCGGGATTACCACACTGTCATGCAAGGACTTCACTTCCATACTGACCACCCTATTTCTTGTTACTGCTTTTAGCGTTCCTACAACCCTCTTCCCCTGTTGTACCCTCTCCCGCACTTCTTCATCCATAGTCCCATCTTTACTCAACACACTGCCCAGATACTTAAAAGAGTTGACGATCTCCATAGCCTGACCGTTCAGCTTCACCTCACACTCTGTGACTTCACCCCTTTCGAAGACCATAACCTTGCTCTTCCCCGCATTTACCTTCAAATTCCGTTTTTCGCACACTGTTCCAAACTCATTTACCAGACCCTGCAACTCCCATTCATTATCACTCATCAGAACTGTATCATCCGCAAACAGCAGTATAGGTAGCTTCCACTCAATTCCCTCCCTTTTCAGCGATACACCAACATCCACTGCTCTTGATAGTATTTCTTTCATGACTCCATCCATTATACTATTATTAAATATGACTCGTTCAAGAAATTCAATCATGTCCTATTTTTCAATTGTATTTGTTTTTTCGTGCTTTAATTTTCTGCTAATATAATGGACAAAATTATAAAGACAGACAAAACAAAAGTTATGAGGAAGCATATCGTGAACCGAGAGATATGAAAAAGTGGTCGAAAATAGCGTCCAAGAAATAAATGGCTAATAAATATGTATCAAAAGAGAAATAAAAAATAATAATACAAACACAGAGAAGAGAGAGAAAAGTGAGGAAATCAGGAATATGAACGTGATTCTAACCCCTTGATGATTATGACGCTTTTTAGCAGTCTAGTATGGCTATACTTAGACGATTTTGTGCGATTTAAGAAGTACCTCTCTAGGAATCTAAAGGGTCAAAACCAACTCAACTGAGATTCCCACAGATCCTTCCTAAGCTGAATAATATCGTATATAATGATGGCCAAAATATGCTGTTAAAATGCGACATGACCCTTAAGGGGCTAGAATATAAAGCAAGTAAGAAAAGGAGAAACATGAACTGGAAAGCCAAAGCTGAAGACGTTTGACCCCTTCTGTACCGGCGACCTCTTTTTAATTTTATTCTCTATAATATTTACACGATTTTGTGCAGTTTAAGAAGGATCTGTGGTAATAAAAATGGTTAATGAGCTAGTTCGAAGCCTGTTAATTGCTGGACGCCCTGTTTAGTCTGACTAAAATCGTCTAATAGTTGCCAGTATAGGATGAAAAGGACGTCACTGGTACTGAACGGGTTAAAGACAACTTTAGTAACGTAATAAGAGAGAATGTGGGAAAACGAGAGACAAGTAAATAAGTTATTAAGTAAATAAGCTGACACTAAATGAACAAAAATATGAAAATATCAAAAAACAAATCATTGACTAAATTATTGCCAACTGTGACTAAAAATAGCTTCCCCGCACTGAAGGGGTTAAGCCAGCACATCAAACGTACCGCCCCCCCACCGATCATGCCCAGCCAGTTTCTCTCCCGCGATACGAATCTCCCAGAAATTGTTAATGCAGGGTCGTCAGGAGCCAGGAAAGTACACAAAAGCTATATTGGACGGCTGGGTTAAAAAAAGGTATATATTACGGTCGGGTTCAAAAAGATATATTGTACAGTCTGGTTCAAATCGGTATATCCGTGTTCAAAAAGGTATATTGTACAGAAAGGTTCAAAAAGGTATATCCGGGTTAAAAAAAATGGGTTCAAAAAGGTATATCCGTGTTCATAAAGGTATATTGGACGGCCGGGTTCAAAAAGATATAGTGTACGGTCAGATTAAAAAAGGTATATCCGTGTTCATTAAGGTATATCGTACGGTCGAGTGCAAAAAGGTATATCCGTGTTCATTAAGGTATATCGTACGGTCGAGTGCAAAAAGGTATATCCGGGTTCATTAAGGTATATCGTACGGTGGAGTGCAAAAAGGTATATCCGGGTTCATTAAGGTATATCGTACGGTCGAGTGCAAAAAGGTATATCCGGGTTCAAAAAAGTATATTGTTCAGCCGGGTTAAAACAAAATGTCATCTCATCGTGAATCTGAGTAACCAGCAGTCAGCTGTTTCGATTCACTTTTGGATTATTCATATTTACTTTCGGTTAGGTCTTTCATATTAAGGTGGTTTTCATGTTTTACTTCCTTTAGAATTGAAGTTGACCCTGACTCTTCATATATATATATATATATATATATATATATATAAAGTATATCTCACAAACACGCCAGGACACCAAAACAGTACGACGACAAACATAATGACAATGCATTTATCCTACGAATAAAAGCCCATTGATCTGACAATACTACGAGGGACATAAGAGAGCAACAATTATTTACGGATGACTAGAAACAACTGTGGCCTGACTTCGGAAAATGTATCTTCTTCAAGTTTGCTAGTTTCAGTTCAACTGATTTTCAGTGAAAATATGTATTGCTACATATCGTATTGTACCTATCATTCATTCAATTTGTTTGGGGGGGACTCTTGTTACAGGCAGTTTTGTCTCTTGTATCCTCCATACAAATAGGAAAGCAGTATTTGCAACTTACAAATAGGAAAGCAGTATTTGCAACTTACAAATTAGATAATATAATCAAATATGATTGACGTAATTTTATTATTTTATGCAGAAGTTGATGAATATGATCAAAGAACTGTTTTACAATAACTTATTCTTGTAAGTCCATCACTTTATTTTTACTTCCATCAACGAAATCACGGAATGGTTACCAATTGATGCTGTTAACTGTACTCCCATTGTTTTTATACAGTAGTGTAATCAATTAAAACATTAACCCTTTGAGTAAAAAATAGAACATAAAATAATAGAAACACACACTATAGCTTCTCATATAGGTTGTGTTGTAACTATTGCATACAACTATGCTAAAAAAAAAAAAAAAAAAAAAAAAAAAATATATATATATATATATAAATTATATATACCGGGTATATATATATATATATATATATACAATAGCTTTCCCATCTAGGTTGTGTCCAAACTATTGCATCCGACTGTACTAAAAAATAAATACAAACAATAGCTTTCCCATCTAGGTTGTGTCGTAACTCTTGCCTCCAACTGTACCGACTTAATTGCCGAATCCCCCACGACCGGACCTCCCTTGCAAGTGCGCCCGGGGAAAATGGAGATTGAAAAGAAAACTAAGAGAGATTGTTGGCTGCCTGAGTGATGGTCGGAGTACAGTTGGTTCAATAAGTTCCTGTACTCTCTGGTGGTACAGGTGGCACAATAAGTTCCTCTACACTCTGGGACATAATCGTGGTGTTAAGTTATCGAAGCTATCCCGAATTGAATAGAATCTTCCCATTAATTGTTGACCTAATATTTACATTTTGAAGGTTCGGTCGACTGTTTAAGGGTTCGTAATGGGCCATGTGTTATATCTTGTAGTTTACATTGCATTTTATATATATATATATATATATATATACATATATACATATATATATATATATATGGGTATGAAAAGGGCAATTGAAGTGCCTACAATACTTTATCCTTCGGTATATGGGTGTAAAATAATATGCCAGACATTACTACTTCACCCAAGTAGCCAGGTAACCATAGAGCGGTGAACAAACACTTCTGAAGCCAACTGTACCGGCCGACAAATACACACTTCTGAAGCCAACTGTACCGGCCGACAAACACACACTTCTGAAGCCAACTGTACCGGCCGACAAATACAGGGTAAAGGTAAACGCTGCCCAATTTTACCTGATTTATTAATTTGTTGTCTGTTTATATTTATTTCTGTATTAGGGTTTTCTTATGGCATGTTTGTTTTGACTTACTCTTCGTTTGTGTCTATATTTCACCATTATTCTTAATATATAGTAGTGGATATTGTTAAGAAATAGTATATATATATACAGTATATATATATATATATATATATATATATATATATATACCTGTATATATATATATATAGTATATTATAATTTAGAAAATAATCGTTCCTATGATCCCACTTCAATCTTCTATGAAATCCTGGTGATAGAATGAGGGATGTTTTATTGAATGTTAAGGGGACAGTAGTTATTTTTATGGGTCTATTTATTGATATATTAATTTATTTTTTAGTTTTTGTATTGGCTAGACCTTCATAAAGCTTGAAAAACACTCCCTAGACCCCTTATTCAAGATAAATTTGTATATTTTTCGTTAGAAAAATGTCCCGGCCGAAGGTCGGTTTCTCTTAATGTTACAGGTTCGCTATCGCTCGCCAGGAAAAAATCTACACCTAAATGGCACGAAAAGTCTTAATATTGGTAAAGAAATGAGGCGAAAGGTCTCAAAATTACGAAACTAATGGAACGAACGTCTTAAGATTAGAAAGCTAATTGGGCTAAACACGAGGGAGGAGAGGGTCCAGAAAAACGAACTTCTCCCCCTTAACCTACAAACTTATTTCTGAAGACTTTCTTATAAATGGCTGGTGCAAGCCTTATAGAAAGTACTACAGAGGCTCAGTCAAAACCATATACGAAGTTTGAAAAGTATATGATGGAAACCTTACTTGGAAGTTTAAGGGGGGGGGGGGGGGGCTTTCTGGTCCGATTAGTTTTCAGATTTTAAGACGTTCGGCTTATTAGTTTGGCGATTTTAAGACCTTTCACCCCATTTCTTTGTCAATATTTATACCTTTCGTGCCATTTAGGTGTAGGATGTTTTTCTTGGCGAGCGATAGCGAGCCTGGAATTTTACGAGAAATCGGTCTTTGGCCAGGACATTTTTCTGCCGAAAACATTTACACATTCATCTCGAAGGAGAATCTTGAGGATGTTTGTTTAAGGGGGGTGACCTGCTTTTTGTTATTTCTGTCCTTTTCTCTCTTTCTCTGGCTTGTATCCATTCGGCCCCATTCGGCCAACTATTTTAAGACGTTTATCCCCATCTAGGTGTCGATTTCTTCCTGGCGAGCGATAGCGAGCCAGCATTATATGAAGAAATCCGGCTTCGCTGGAGAAATTTACAAATTTAGCCTGCTGTCTAACAAAAATAAAACATATGCTGGCTCGCTACCGCTCACCAGTAAGAAATTGACACCTGGATGGTGATAAACGTCTTAAAACAGTAGGCTGAATGGGGCCAAATGGATACAAGCCAGAGAAAGATAGAAAAGGACAGAACAAAAACAGGTCACCCCCCTTAAGCTTGATGGAGGTCTAGCAAGGAAAATATATAAATAAATAAATAAATAAATAAATAAATAGACTACGAGCGCCTTTTCACTTAACATTTATCCTTAACACTGGTCTGGCAGCTTATGTGGTCAACATTTAAAATATTTCGGTTGACTAAATTTATCTATCATCAGTCTAGTTTCCGACACCGTTACAAAATATTACAGAAATGTTGCCAGAAAAATGTTGATCATCGAATGTTGACTATAAAAGCTCTCGTGTGATACCGGCTTTAAAGAAAGCCTGGTGACGTTATATATACACTGCAGTATAGCGTATCCCTATCAAACCCCGATGGAAATCTAATTAGTACTATACCATGTTCCAAATAGCCTAGGTAGGCCAGACATCGTGACCCCTAACCTCTGTAACTCAAAAAGGGTTTGAACCATAAACAAAAGGGCTGTATTTGTCCACATCTATTCCCTGGCTGACCCTTCCCAGATGGTAGAAATATTATCTCGATTACTCTAGTCGTTTGTTAGTTTTTTAAGTTAATGTTCAAGAGTGTTGGCCTACTTTTTCTGAACAGGGTATAGCTTAGGTAACGTAGTCTAACCCAGGAGTAGCCCCAATCATACCCCGATCCTGAGAGGGCAGCACTATGATAATAGACCCCACGGGGATCACTTAATGAGGGTGACAGGACAACTTGATGTGTGTAAATATATTCAAATTGAAAGTTGCTCGCACGTTTGGGGCTAGCAACACGTATTATGAAAACATGTATCCTCTTTCATTCACTATCCCCCACTTCACTCACTTTTTCATTCACTATCCCCCACTTCACTCACTCAACCCCGTAATTTGCCGGAGGATAACAGGTTTTTCACAATACGTAGACGGAGGTCTTAAAAAAAAAAAAAAATCGAAGTCAAATTCAAATAACTTTATTTCGTAACTAAAATTAGCATATATATATATTGCAAATATATTATACATAGTGTTATGCTGGGTATACGAAGGGAATTTAACCCTCCCGAAAACTCCCCAGGTTTTGAGATGCCTGGCGCGGGGGTTCGAACCTTGGTTAGTGACCTCCCTCAGTAGGTCAACCAAGACCCGCGCGCTAACTCCCTGTACTACCGCGAACGTTCAATAGGATAGTAACATTAGTTCTACTTGAAAAAACCCCAGGTGATAGTCTCGTGGTGATTCACGTGGTGGGTTTCTTAGACTTCACCATCAACGACTATTTTACACTATCCCAAACGTCAACTCGGATAGTGCAGTATTTGGGTTGCGGGATTTTTGCGAGGGCATTACACATAGTTATGATGCATATTTGCTACTATAATAGTAATAGTTATATAATATTTTCTCTCTCTCTCTCTCTCTCTCTCTATATATATATATATATATATATATATATATATATATATATATATATATATATATATATATATATATATATATATATATATATATATTTTTTTTTTTTTTTTTTTTTTTTTTTTTTTTCTATATTCCAACTTACTTCCTCTCGGGCATAGGCTGAGAGCCTTAACATTCACCGCTTTACAATGAACAGTGAAGCCCGTGAGGTCTTGTTCCAGTCTAGGGAGTGAGACATGTGAAGCACGTCGAGTACAACGAGCACCTGCCATCTTGCCTTCACATGAGGCACGGTGCTCACTCATGGCCCGAAACGACCCCATCTCTGAAGCCACCTCGTTCCCGTGCTTCACTGTCTCACTCCCTACACTCGGACTCCCACACTTACAC
>CM064521.1:61179034-61189034 GCA_032716605.1 Paralithodes platypus | reverse complement strand
CCGTTGGTTTGGTTGATTCAAGATTTATAGATACCTGTTTATTTTTACATTATAAATCCATGTAGCAGTTATCCCAGTAATAATAATCCATGTAGCAGTTATCCCAGTAATAATAATCCATGTAGCAGTTATCCCAGTAATAATAATCCATGTAGCAGTTATCCCAGTAATAATAATCCATGTAGCAGTTATCCCAGTAATAATAATCCATGTAGCAGTTATCCCAGTAATAATAATCCATGTAGCAGTTATCCCAGTAATAATAATCCATGTAGCAGTTATCCCAGTAATAATCCATGTAGCAGTTATCCCAGTAATAATAATCCATGTAGCAGTTATCCCAGTAATAATAATCCATGTAGCAGTTATCCCAGTAATAATAATCCATGTAGCAGTTATCCCAGTAATAATAATCCATGTAGCAGTTATCCCAGTAATAATAATCCATGTAGCAGTTATCCCAGTAATAATAATCCATGTAGCAGTTATCCCAGTAATAATAATCCATGTAGCAGTTATCCAGTAATAATAATCCATGTAGCAGTTATCCCAGTAATAATAATCCATGTAGCAGTTATCCCAGTAATAATAATCCATGTAGCAGTTATCCCAGTAATAATAATCCATGTAGCAGTTATCCCAGTAATAATAATCCATGTAGCAGTTATCCCAGTAATAATAATCCATGTAGCAGTTATCCCAGTAATAATAATCCATGTAGCAGTTATCCCAGTAATAATAATCCATGTAGCAGTTATCCCAGTAATAATAGTATAAGGAATAATAGTGAACCCGGGAAAGTTGATACAGTGTAGCTATTATGTTTTGTTTTTCAATCCCTCCTTAAGAGGAGATGGGCCGTTTTATTGGTCTATTAATATATTAATTTATTTCTTGGTTTCCTCGCTAGACCTCCCTCAAGCTTAGAAAAACAACCCCTAGACCCCCTTTCAAGATAAATTTGTAAATTTTTCGGTAGAAAAATTTCCCGGCCGAAGGCCCTTTCCTCTTACAATTTCAGGCTCGCTATCGCTCACTAAGAAAAAAACGCCACCTAAATGGCACGAAATTTCTTAAAATTATAATCTCTTATTATATAGTCTTATAATCTCAAAACAAATGGGGCTTAACACGAGGGAGAAAGGGGACCAGAAAAACGGCCCATCTCCCCTTAAACCTGCTCAATCTATCCATTCGACAGGGAATGCTCAGGTCTCTGAAAAATATTTAAGATTATATATTTTTTTATTTTCAGCTGATTATAGTTATTTATTTTCAAGTAGTAGAGAAATCATGACCTCTATCTTCTGTAACTCAAAAGGGGCTGGAGAAAATTGGCGGTAAATTTCCACGTCTATTCCTTGACTGACTCTTCCCAAATGGTAGAAGTAATAGCTCGATTACTCTAGTCGTTTTTTAGTTACAGAGGTTAGAGGGCATTTTGTCTCGCCTACTTACAGCGAATAGACTATAGTAGTTGTAGTAGTAGTAGTAGTAGTAGTAGTAGTAGTAGTAGTAGTAGTAGTAGTAGTAGTGGTGGTGGTGGTGGTAGTAGTTAGTTTTGTTGTTTTCTATGTTTGCATGTTTTACATTTTAAATATATATTTTTTTATCTGAGTAAAACAAGTTAACTAATTATAATATACTTAGTTAACTTGTTTAACTTGTTTTACTCAGATATATTTGTTTTATCTGAGTAAAACAAGTCAACTAATTATATATCGGTAACATTGTGAAACATTAGAAAGCAAACAAGCCACTACAGCTTATACAGAATATAGATGAAATACAAAGCATTTGTTGTGATACATAAATGATGAAAAAGCCCAATGACCTAAATTCGCTAACTGAAATAGTAATTGTTAACACATGGCTGAATAAATATTGAGACAAAAGCATATTTTGATTGAGCCATAACAAGTATTTGATTGAGACAAAGTAACTTGATTGATACATAGAAACAAATTAATGAAGACATAAATCTAACTATTAAAAAATTATTTGATTGAGACAAAGTAACTTGATTGAGACATAGAAACAAATTAATGAAGACATAAATCTTAACTATTAAAGCGAGAAGGCCTGAATCAGCCCCCACAGATATTTCCTCCGGCATTGAATTAGGGGGGGATGGGCCGGTTTTCTGGACCACTTTCTACCTCATGTTTAGCCTCATTAGTTTTCAGATGTTAAGATGTTTGCCCCATTAATTAGTCGATTTTAAGATCTTTCGCCCCATTTCTTCGTCAATATTTAGACCTTTCGTGCTATTTAGGTGTCGTTTTTTCCCTGGCGAACGATAGTGAGCCTGTAATGTTGGAAGAACCGGCCGTCTTTTTTTTGTTTTTTTTTCTATGTGAGTGAGGGAGGCAAAAGGCAGAACTGCCTATAGCGAGTGCCTCCCCCATATTTGAAGGAGTGACGGCCAAAATCAAGGGACGTTCGAGCCAAAATGCCTGGACACACGGAGTTTGAAGCAATTTAAGTCATAGGAAGAGGGAAAGACTGATTTTGGGAGAGAGTTCCAGAGCTTAGCTGTTGAAAAGAAAGTCTGAGAGTAACGTTTCACTCTTGGGTTGGAGAGTTGCAGAGTAGGGGTGGGATTGTGTTGCAAGATGGGTACCACGTGCCCTACGTAAAGGAGGTGGTATACACTGGGAAAGCTCTGAGGAACACTGATTAATATAGTAGCGATAGAATAGCGAGAGAGATGCAGCATTGTGGCGAAGAGAGAGAGATTGCAGAGAGTTGGTGAGTGGACGGGAGGTAATGATACGAAAGGCCTTCCTCTCAATTTTGTCTAGGAGAGCGGTGTGAGAGGAACCTCGCCACACATGTGAACAATACTCAATACAAGGACGCACTATGCCCCTGTACAGAGCAAGAAGCTGTGCAGGCGAAAAGAACCCCCTAAGGCGGTTGAGCACACCCAGCTTCTGGGAGGCTGCCTTAGCAAGACTGGTAATATGGTCCTTTCAACTGAGAGCAGAAGAAAAGGAGACACCAAGAATATTGAGAGAAGATGAAGGATTGATTTTTGTATTGTTGAAGAATAAGGGATAGTCCGCAGGGAGTTCCTGAAGGACCGGAGATAGATGGAGAAATTGGGTTTTGGAAGCATTAAAGGTAACAAGGTTTTCTCTGCCCCGATTATAGATACCGGTAGTAGTTAGATCAGAATTTAAGTGTTCTATGGCTTCATTCCGTTTGTCGTTGAGGAATTGCTGGCTTGGGCATTCTAAAAAACTAATGGAGTAGTTATAAAAATTAGAAAGAGAATTGGAGATAGGACAGAGCCCTGAGGAACACCGGAGTTTATAGGGTGAGGAAGTGAGCGATGGCCGTCCACAACCGCAGCTATGGAACGGCCGGAGAGGAAATTAGAGACAAAGGCACAGATGGAGGGATAGAAACCGAAGGAGGGCAGTTTAGAATTAAAGATTTGCGCCAGACTCTATCGAAGGCTTTCGATATGTCTAGTCACTCTAGTGCAATAGAAAAAGTCTCACCAAAGTCCCGAAAGGAGGATGACCAAGAGTTTGTAAGATATGAAAGAAGATCACCAGTAGAGCGACCCTTAACCCTTGTCTAGTGGGGAGGGGGTTTGGGCTTATTTGGGCATATTCAGGCATATTCAGGCCCTCCTGCATGATAAATCAAGTATCTGCATGAAACAAAAAATATTTAGCAAAAAACTAGGCGCGAAAAGCTTCTAAATGAGACCAGAACGAGCTACGTAGCACTCTCGTGGTTCTCATACAGTAATACCAGTAACATGGGAGTTTAGCGTATAGCGGCATATTTTTCCCAGCTATGCTCACTACTGGCTACACTGCCGGCCTCTCGAGAACACAGGGAACATGAGTTAATGGGCGGCAGTAAGCCCTGGGAGTCGGCTGTCTGGCCCGCTGCGCTCCCGGCCATTTGCACTCGATTTTAACCCTTTAAAAGCCTTAATAATGCTCCTAACTTGCTGCAAATTGGAACCGGACTTAAGCCCAACCCCGATCTTTAAGGGTTAAGGAAGCCATACTGGCGATCTGAGAGCAGATTATGAGAAGAGAAATGCTTAAGAAAATTGGAAGCAAGAATAGTTTCAAAAACTTTAGAAATACAAGAGATGAGAGCAATTGGACGATAGTTGGAGGGTTGAGATCGGTCACCCTTCTTTGGGACAGGTTGAATGAGAGCAAACTTTCAGCATGAAGGGAAGACGTTAGAGGATAGACAGAGACGAAAGAGTTTGCCTAGGCAGGGAGTCAGCACGGAAGCACAGTTTTTGAGTACAACAGGAGGAATACCGTCCAGACCGTACGCCTTAAGCCCAGAGAGGGTAGAATGTACATCTTTAGAAGATATTAGGATATTAGGCATAGGTAAGAGAGAGGAGGGTGGAGGGTCTACCGAAAAATGTACAAATTAATCTAGAAGGGGGATCTAATGGATTTTTATTTTATTTTATTTTTATTTTTATTTTTTTGTCTAGGGAGGAAACTAGAAAATTAATGAATACATGAAAAAATCACCTAAAAAGTGAACCTGAATAAGCTCAAATTGCGTCCTGTGCGTGAAAGGGTAGGGGAGACCCTTGTTACAGGCAGATTTATCTTTTGTCTCATTCATATACAGTAAAAAAAAAAATATATATATATATATATATATATATATATATATATATATATATATATTACCGAAAACAATGGTAAACAAACTACCGTAACACGATTACATACAATATTTTCGCTCCCTCATGAACTGAAAAATGAAATGAAGGGAAATTATCAGCGAAAAAAGTATATTGTGGCACCGTAATGACGACCAGAATTGCATCCATCATAACTGGCCGACCTCGATAAGGGAGATTACGGCCCGGGCGACTCATTCTTGTTAATAAAGGGAGGGAGATAAAACACACACACACACACACACATATATATATACAGTATATATACAATATATATATATATATATATATATATATATATATATATATATATATATATATATATATATATATATTTACAAATTTGTCTTGAAAGGGGGTCTATGGGGTGTTTTTTTAAGCTTGATGGAGGACTAGCCAGAAAGCTAAAACATAGATTAATACATTAATATATAGACCAAAAAACAAGCACTACCCCCTTAAGTATGTTGAATCCTACCCCTTATTGCGGTGTTTTGTGATGGATATAAAGTATGTTGAATCCTACCCCTTATTGCGGTGGTTAAGGGGGTACTGCTTGTTTTGTGATGGATATAAAGTATGTTGAATCCTACCCCTTATTGCGGTGGTTAAGAGGGTACTGCTTGTTTTGTGATGGATATAAAGTATGTTGAATCCTACCCCTTATTGCGGTGGTTAAGGGGGTACTGCTTGTTTTGTGATGGATATAAAGTATGTTGAATCCTACCCCTTATTGCGGTGGTTAAGGGGATACTGCTTGTTTTGTGATGGATATAAAGTATGTTGAATCCTACCCCTTATTGCGGTGGTTAAGGGGGTACTGCTTGTTTTGTGATGGATATAAAGTATGTTGAATCCTACCCCTTATTGCGGTGGTTAAGGGGGTACTGCTTGTTTTGTGATGGATATAAAGTATGTTGAATCCTACCCCTTATTGCGGTGGTTAAGGGGGTACTGCTTGTTTTGTGATGGATATAAAGTATGTTGAATCCTACCCCTTATTGCGGTGGTTAAGGGGGTACTGCTTGTTTTGTGATGGATATAAAGTATGTTGAATCCTACCCCTTATTGCGGTGGTTAAGGGGGTACTGCTTGGGGTCTATGTTTGTATGTATTTATATATTGTTTAGTTTCCTCGCTAGACCTCCATCAACATTAAAGAAACACCCCTTATACACCAATTCAAGATAATTTTTTACATTTTTCGGTAGAAACATTCCCCAGCCGAAGACCGATTCCTCCTAAATATATGGGCTCGCTATCGCTCGCCAGGAAATAATCGACACCTAAATGGCACGAAAGGTCTTAATATTGACAAATAAATGGGGCGAAAGGTTTCAAAATCGCCAAACTAATGAAACGAACATCTAAAAATGTCAAAACTAATATTTCATATTTTTTCACCAACCAACTTTACTTCTAAACTCAATTAATGAAATCAACAAATACATGTGGCACTCCAAGGACTCGAACCTAGGATACTCGCACCGAAATTCCGCGCATTTATGCATTACGCTATCAAGACAGTTATGCCAAACATGAGGGAAAAGGGGGTCCAGAAAAAGCGACTACCTTCCCCTTAAGGGGTAGGATTACGGATGGATAGATAGATATAGGAATATGTGAATAGATATATGGAGTGAGTCCGGTAAATGGATTAGTTGGTGTTAATAGATATATGAACCTATAGATAGATTGCTATATCGGTAGTTATGTAAAAAAAAAAAAAAAACGAAGAAACCATAGATATAGCGTTTATATATTTCTTAACACACAAGACAAATATTCTGCACATTTAAAAATAATGTACTGTATATATACAGTATATGATACGATATATATATATATATATATATATATATATATATATATATATATATATATACATACATACTCAGGCACATACTCCATAACTGGGGGTGGCCAACTCGAGAGAGATCCCGATCCGAAACGAAATTTAAAGTTCTAGTTCTTAGGGTCCATGACCACTTTCGCGTTCCCTCGCCCCTTCCTCTGTCTCGTCTAAGTAAGTGAATTTGAGAAGGGGAGGAGGATTCCTAGCCTCCTGCCCGCATATAAGATATTATATAAGATATTAGTACCAACATTATGTCTAGTGGTGGATTGATCTTGGTGATCCCTATTGTAAGAAGGGTCTTTTCCTGGGTTACCTAGATGTATGTGAATTTGTGTTTTATTTGGTGTGTGTTCATTGTTTTTCAGGTGTGTTGTGTTGTCCCTACTCGGGCTTTGTCTCGAATCGGCCACCCCCAGAACAAAAGTAGAAAAAACAGAACGAATATAAATGGGGATTGGGCCAGAGTAAACAGATAGATAGATAGATAGATAGGTAGACCAACATTACATTAAATAAGATAATTATAGCCCAACCCTGAAGACACACACCTTCCATCACGCGCAGCATAAATCATTGGCGAAGATCCCCCCCACATGATGTACTACCTAAATAGAGATACTAGACAGCTCTATAATCAGGTCGGTCTCATTAAGGGGAGGTGGGTGGCCCCCTTCTCCCTCATGTTTAGCCCCATTAGTTTTCAAATTTTATGACGTTCGTCCCATTATTTTGGCGATTTTAATAGTTTTCGCCTCATTTCTTTGACAATATTAAGATTTGTCGTGTCATTTAGGTGTCGATTTTTTCGTGGCGACCGATAGCGAGCCTGTAATATAAGAGAAACTGGCCTTCGGCCGAGACATTTTTCTATCGAAAAATGTACAAATTTATCTTGGAGGGTGGGGGTGGGGTTAAAGCTTGATAATTGTCCAGGGAGGAAACTAAAAAATAAAGGAATACACGAATTAATAGACCAAACAAACGGGTCATCTCCCCTTAAATGAGAAACATATATACACCGTAACAAGTAAGAAACACACCTTCCATCACGCGCAGCATAAATCATTGGCGAAGATCCCCCACATGATGTACTACCTAAATAGAGAGATACTAGACAGCTCTATAATCAGGTCGGCCTCATTAATTTAAGGGGAGAGGGGCTATTTTTCTGGCCCCCCTGCTCCCTCATGTTTAGCCCCATTAGATTTCCGATTTTGTGACGTTCGACTCATTAGTTTGGCGCTTTTAGACCTTTCGCCCCATTTATTTGTCGATATTAAGACTGTTCGTGTCATATAGGTGTTTATTTTTTCCTGGCGAGTGATAGCAAGCCTTTAATTAAAGAGAAACCAGACATTTTTCTATCGAAAAATTTACAAATTTATCATGAAAGATTTTTTTTTTTTTTTAAAGTTTGATGGAGGTCTAGGAAAGAAACTTAAATATGATAAAAAGATACATAAATGATGAAATAAATACACCCATCCCCCCTTAAACTAAATACACCCATCCCCCCTTAAACTCTGTCTTGTTGGGGTTTCTTGCTTAGTTATCTGCTGGTAGTCCTATAACCATGGCTGGCTGATGAAGGGGCTAGTTCTGCTTGTTTTGGGGCTATTTATTCATATATTTATTTAATTTTGATTTCCTCGCTAGACCTCCATCAAACTTAAAAGAACACCCCCTCTACCCCCTTTCAAGATATATTTGTACATTTTTCGGTAGAAAATTTTTCCGGCCAAAGGCCAGTTCCTTAAAAAATTACAGGCTCGCTATTGCTCGCCAGGAAAATATCGACAGCTAAACGGCACGAAAGGTCTTAATATTGACAAAGTAATGGGGCGAAAGGTCTCAAAATCGCCAAACTAGTAAACGAACTTCTTAAAATCGCAAAACTAATGGGTCTAAACATGAGGGAGAAGGGGGTCCAGGAAGAGCGAGTAGGCTACCTCCCCCTTAAACCTTTCCTTGTAAGGGTTTCTTCCTTAGCTGTGCAAGATCCTATGATTTAGTTGATTTGTTGCCTACTTATTCCAAAATATTTATATTGAAACATATCTTACTTTTTTCTTGGGGTTGGCCGACTCAAGACAGAGCAAGCACAGGGAAAACACAAAAACAACGTAAAACAACGAACAAACAAGGAAAACAGGAAAAAACAAATAATAAAATATAATAAAAATAGAAAATAAAAATAGGAAAAATGGGGATTGGGCCTGAGCATAATTATAGATAGATATCTTACTGGTCTACTATTAAATGTAATGGACGTTTCGAAATTAAAAATGATTATCTGCAGGAAGCTAGTTTAAACGACAATAGCTCATACTCATTTCATTATTATTTAGTTCATTATTTATTATTATTTATATATATATATATATTTTTTTTTATTGAGATTGGGAAGGGTATATGAAAATCAGTGGGTTGATTAGGCCAGTGTTTAGTGTTTAAATTCCTTCGGAGGATGTTAAGATTGCCTAATGATACTTCAAATAATCTTTAATACGCGTCATATTCCTCAAGGGGTTAATTGTAGATCTGGACGAATGAATAGTTTTCTGTTTAGCAAGTTAAGTTCAGTAATTTAGTTTTAAGCTTTATTTGTTCAACCACTATGAAACCAATCTATTCTCATCTGGAGTTTACATATTTTATAATTAAGGAGAACAGTCCCATCAAACAATAAAGACTGTCATACGATGAAAACAAGTAGATGTTAGCTAAATGTAATGTCTCTAAACACGAAAATACGTAAATAACAAACAGAGAGAGAGAGAGAGAGAGAGAGAGAGAGACAGACGTCTAAAACTCATCTGACGACTTGCTATCAGAACTGGCATCTCTCAACGTTTTCAGAATTTCTAGGTTTTAGAAAGGCGTTTCACCAATTGATAAGAAAATTGGCCAATGATTATGAACAATTATCCTAAGACATTTTTCTATTCCTTTATATGAATTTGCTATGACGTATCTGCTTGAAAAGGTTATTCAATTTAGGAAAAAGACACGTTTACAATAATAGATTTGACCGATTGGCTTAATTTGCTTTGCTTGTATCATGCAGATTACTGATACATTATTGCCACATTTAGCTAAGGTTATGACGCCACAACTTTGGTTTGCAAAACGCTGTGTACAATTTGTCCTGATGGCATTAAATACGAAAAATGTGCTAGTGAAAACTGTGGTAAACATGGCAAAAATTGTGACTCAGTCATTCATGGGAGGTAATATACGACTATTGACTAGTAAATATAATATGGATGTTAAAATTATACATACAGAATGGAGTAAGACATGCAAACATCAAAATGAGACTATTATAATATGTGAACAAGTGAGAGAACTCTGTTTTACCAGGGATAGAGTTACTGGAAACCCATTGTCTAGGGAAGAATGTAAGATGATTTTTGTTTTTTTTCTTTTTTTGTGTACTGACTAACTTTTTATATATA
>CM064521.1:61158442-61178934 GCA_032716605.1 Paralithodes platypus | reverse complement strand
CCGACCCAAGCCTCTCCGGGGCCTTATGTAACATCCCGGCCAATCAGAACTCTCCTATTGCCCTAGGGAGTCCTGGAGGCGGGTTCTCATTGGCAGAAGGGATAGCGGGTGTCGTGTTGTGGGATGCAATGTTTACGTCTCGTTCTCTACCCTTCGCTAGGAGTGCACACACCCAAACACGCACACACCAACACGAACACGCACACACCAACACGCACACACCAACACGAACACCCAAACACGCACACACCAACACGCACACACAGGCAAATATAGTTGGCAAAGTAAGGGGGGGGGGCATCAAGCTGAGATTTATCGTCAATTTCCTGTGATCAACATTTGTCAGCCAACATTGCTGTGCTCATTTGCACCGGTGTGGGAAAAAAATTGAAAATGGATGAATTTAGGTGGCAGATTTATTAAAAGAAAAATTACCTCGTACTTTTCCAGACCGGTGTTGATGAAAAAGGTGAATGTGTAATACTGGATTACGTAATATTCCAGGTGTAATTATGTTAATTATGTTTATGACGAGGAAACGATTATCTTATTCTGGGATGTATAGTAATGTTATCCAGATCCTGAGTGAAGTATATAAATCAATAGAAGTATTTTAACCTTTTGAGTACCAGCGACGTGTGTTATTTTGAGTACCAGCGACGTGTGTTATTTTGAGTACCAGCGATGTGTGTTATTTTGAGTACCAGCGACGTGTGTTATTTTGAGTACCAGCGACGTGTTATTTTTTATTCCAGCTATATTTAGACGATATTATGCAGCTTAGGAAGGATCTACAGTAGTTAAAAAGGGTTGGTTGAGATAGTGTGAAGCCTTATTATTACTAAAGGTCCTTCCTAATCTGACTAAAATCGTCTAAGAGTTGCCAACATATAATAAAAGGTGCGTCACCGGTACTGTACGGGTTAATGACTTTCCCGCAACTAAACCAGGTCTGGAAAATGTGGTTATCATATTTTGTATTTGTTTTTTGTTTGGACACTAATATATCTATAACCATATTGTATATATTTAACGGTAAGCTCTGAATCAATAGATGTTCAAATTAAAGTCAATGTTAATTAGACCATATAGACAAATAGGAACACACACGCACACACACACGCACACCATCACTCTTACACACACACACACCATCACTCTTACACACACACACACACACACACACACACATACACACACACACACATGTGAAAAGAGTTGAAATTAACACAGATATATGAAAAATATAGAGAGACAGTCAAACACCCACCCCAAGGCAAAATAGAGAGGCGGATGGACTTCATCAGGCCACAGCCATTCGCCGTAATCGGTTTTCTGTTATAACTGTGGCAAACCGGCTATCTCTATAATACCTGGTGTAGAGTGTTTGCCCTAAAAGAAAAAGTAGTATAGTACTAATGAAATAGTCAAAATCAGGGGGTTGACAAATTCGGGAAGTCAAATTTGTAGTCAGAAGTAGAGTAGACAAAATCAGTTAGTTCAAATTGGGGAAGTCACATTTTGTTGTCAGATATCGAACAAGAAATCCATTAACTACGTCAAAAAGTATTGAAACATATTTAGCATGAGATAAAGTGAGGTTGAGCTCTGGGAGGCAGGGGACGCTCAACCCCCACTCTGACAGGATCAGCCCATCTCCTTGGCATCAACATTCTGGTAATAATACGTCGACATATTCAGTAGACACACACACACACACACACACACACACACACACACACACACACATACACACATACACACACACACACACACACAAAGTACAAGATTTCCTACCAACTCGATTAGTGGGTGGAACAAATTGCCAGCCGAAGTAGTGTCTGCACCATCAGTGCATAGTTTCAAAGCACGGTATGACAAACATATCTTAGGAGGCGGGAATTAACGAGCATGCTCACTCCCGCAAATACAACTACTGTAAGTACAACTAGTGTAAGTACACACATACACATACACACACACCATCACTCACCCACAAACACCATCAATCACACACACACACTCACCCTTGACACACACACACACACATACACACACACACACACACACACACACACACACACACACACACACAGCCCGTAGCCTAGTAGGTAGAGCTCTCGTCTCACACGAGGGGCCGGGGTTCAATCCCCGGCCGGGCGGAGACAAATTGGGCTTGTCTCCTTTCATGTGTTAGCCTCAGTTCACCTAGCTGTAAATAGGTACCTGGAATAAGTGGACGACGTTGTGACGTCCCATCTGGGGTTGGCAAAAATGGTACAAGGCGAGATGGGTATCATATGGTTCACCTAAGCTGATGGCTACCTAAGCCTTCGGGCGAGACGGTACCGTCTATAGTGAGAAAGGTACCATACAGATCCACCCTAAGCCTTCGTTTCCGATGTCGCCAATTGGCTAAAAATACAGACTACACACACATCCACAGCCATTCCAACGATACATACAACACCTACACATATAGGAGGCGGGAAATAACGAGCATGCTCACTCCCGCAATACAACTAGAGTAAGTACAACTAGAGTAAGTACACACACACACACACACACACACAGCAACACAAGTGTCTGGTGGTGAGTGTGTTTGTGTGTTTATTGACTTAGACGTGAGGTGTGGCTGATAGTGTTAGATAACAACTTGCATTACCCCCCCCCCCCCTCTCTCTCTCTCTCTCTCTCTCTCTCTCTCTCTCTCTCTCTCTCCTCGCTCTCTCTCTCTCTCTCTCTCTCTCTCGTCTCTCTCTCCTCTCACTCTCTCTCTCTCTTCCCTCTCTCTCTCTCTCTCCTCAACACGGCTTTCGTAAAAAACGTTCCTGTTTAACAAACCTCTTAGACTTCTTCCACGATATCCTCAACCTCTACGATGAGAGTAAAGCTGTAGATATTATATACCTTGATTTTCAAAAGGCCTTTGACAAAGTTCCCCACAAACGTTTACTGCTAAAACTAAAAGCGCATGGAATACAAGACGGTGTGTTGAAATGGATAGAAAATTGGCTCAGCGACAGAAAGCAAAGAGTAGTCATAAACGGTAAGGCATCTAAATGGACCAATGTAAGTAGCGGGGTACCCCAGGGATCGGTACTAGGACCAATTCTCTTTCTAATTTACATCAACGACATAGATGAGGGTCTCACCTGTACAATCTCAAAAATTGCTGACGATACAAAAATTGCAAATAGCGTACTCTCAAAAGAACAAGTTGACGATATGCAACACAATCTACAGTAGATAAATTGTCATGTTGGGCCCAAATTTGGCAAATGAGTTTCAATGCGGATAAATGTAAAGTACTACATATCGGATACCAATCGATATGCAACACAATCTAGATAAATTGAGAAAGCAAACTATTCGATGAATGGCACTCAGCTTAAGAATGTAAACAGAGAAACCGATCTGGGAGTAACAATATCGAGTAACCTAAAACCGCGTCAACAATGTTCAGAAGTTGTTAAGAAGGCAAACAAAATAATTGGCTTTATAGGCAGGTCATTTGAGCATAAATCCAAAGAAGTTATCCTAACCCTTTACAATTCCTTAGTCCGCCCTCTTCTGGAATACTGCTTTCAATCCTGGTGCCCTTATTACCAAAAAGATATAAACAAGCTAGAACGAGTTCAACGTAGAGTTACCAAAATGATACCTAGCCTAAAGAACAAACCATACGAAGAGCGTCTTAGAGAATTAAATCTATTTCCTTTAACCCAGCGCAGATTAAGAGGTGACTTAATTCAAGTGTTCAAAATCATCAAAGGCATCGACAATATGAACTGTAGTAAGTACTTCACATCGACCAGTCTAAGTACACGCGGGGAAACGGTTGCAAAATTATTGGTATATCTTTTCACTCACACGAATCTAAGAATTTCTTCTTCAATCGAGTTGTCAACTTGTGGAATGGGCTTCCCCGAAACGTTATAGACTGCATCACCGTTGATTCATTTAAACTCCGCCTATACAAATATCTTGCATCAAACCCGCGACTGACTGCGTTTGTAAATGAATAACTTTATTTTATCCCCCCCTCAGTTACTAACCCATCTGTCCCCTACTAACTTCCTAATCCTGTCACGGACATTAGTTCCAGGGCAGTAATTCCCTTTCCAATGTTCCCTTACCCACTCTAAACCACTGTTTGGACACTTGATCCTCAGTGTTTTGGAGGACAAGCAACCTAGAAGGGTCACTAGATCTGTTGTTGCTTGCTTTCCTCTGTACTCCTCCTCTCTCTCTCTCTCTCTCTCTCTCTCTCTCTCTCTCTCTCTCTCTCTCTCTCTCTCTCTCTCTCTCTCTCTCTCCTCCTCTACTCTCTCTCTCTCTCATGTAATCTTGAAGGGTGAGTGTGATGGAATTGCTGCCCTGGCTAGAGGAGACGCCCAATGCAAGGAGAGAAATGGGCACGGTGGGGCAAGGGTGACGAGATGATGGTATGAAAGGAGAGCAAGGGGGTAAGGGAGATGAGGGGTCAGGGGCAAGGGGAGTAATGGGCACGGTGAGGGGAGGGGGGGCAAGGGTGGCGAGTTGATGGTATGAAAGGAGAGCACAGGGGTAAGGTATATAAGGGTTGAGGGAGGGGGAAGGGGCAAGGGGAGTAAGGGGCGGGGGGGGGGGGCGGGCAAAGGTGACGAGATGATGGTATGAAAGGAGAGCACAGGGGTAAGGTATATAAGCTGAGGGGGGGGAAGGGGCAAGGGGAGTAATGGGCACGGTGGGGGGGGGGGGGGGCAAGGGTGGCGAGTTGATGGTATGAAAGGAGAGCACAGGGGTAAGGTATATAAGGGTTGAGGGAGGGGTAAGGGGCCAGGGGAATAATGGGCACGGTGGGGGGGGGGGGGGCGAAGGGTGACGAGATGATGGTAGATGAGAGCAGAGGGGTAAGGTATATAAGGGTTGAGGGAGGGGCAAGGGAGATAATGGGGTGAGGTGCAAGACAATTAATGGACAAGGGGACAATGATGAGGAAAAGGGGGCAATGATGGGGTACTAGAGGAGAGCTAAGGGGTAATGAAGCAAGGGGATGAAGGGCAATGAGGTTGTGGGTAAGGTACTTGCTTTGTAAAGGCGATGTCACACGAACAACAATTTTCCATCAATTTTAGCGAGCAATTGTTACCTGGCTGCTTGAAACTATAAATTCCCTATGAATTTAACTAGCTAACATAATTTAACTAGCTAACATAATTTAACTAGCTAACATAATTTAACTAGCTAACATAATTTAACTAGCTAACATAATTTAACTAGCTAACATAATTTAACTAGCTAACATAATTTAACTAGCTAACATAATTTAACTAGCTAACATAATTTAACTAGCTAACATAATTTAACTAGCTAACATAATTTAACTAGCTAACATAATTTAACTAGCTAACATAATTTAACTAGCTAACATAATTTAACTAGCTAACATAATTTAACTAGCTAACATAATTTACCTTCCCTCTATATTCTGATTCCAATGAAAGGGCTTTAAGGGGAGTTAGGTCGTTTTTCTATATCCCCTTCTCCCTCATGTTTAGCCCCATTAGTATTCAGTGTTTTAAGATGTTTGCCCCGTTAGTTTGTCCATTTTATTACCTTTTGCCCCATTTTTTTGTCAATATTAAGACCTTTCTTGCTATTTAGGCGTCAATTATTTTTCTGGCGAACGATAGTGAATCTGTAATTTTGGAAGAATACGCTTTCGGCCGGGACATTTTTCTACCGAAAAATGCACAAATTAATCTAGAAGGGGGATCTAATAGATGTTTTTTAAGTTTGATGGAGGTAACTAAAAATTTTATAAATATATAATATATATGAGGAAGAAAATAGGCCCATCCCCCCTTAAAATAGTACGAGCTATAAAAACTTGCTCGTTGAACATTGCCGGAAAGATCGCTCATGTGACACTGCCATTGTAACTACTGTACTGTATATCGTGCCGGTTGTTTAGGGCAAATGTATTTTTATTTTGGTTGTTTACTCTACAAGTAGCCTCGTAAAGATTATTTGGCTTGTTTACCTTTTTTTTTACTCCTTCATATTCCTTTGTACGGGAAAATTAATGGGGGATGGACCGTATTTAATTAATGGGGGATGGACCGTATTTAATTAATGGGGGATGGACCGTATTTAATTAATGGAGGATGGACCGTATTTAATTAATGGGGGATGGACCGTATTTAATTAATGGGGGATGGACCGTATGTAATTAATGGGGGATGGACCGTATTTAATTAATGGGGGATGGACCGTACTTAATTAATGGGGGATGGACCGTATTTAATTAATGGGGGATGGACCGTACTTAATTAATGGGGGATGGACCGTATTTAATTAATGGGGGATGGACCGTATTTAATTAATGGGGGATGGACCGTATTTAATTAATGGGGGATGGACCGTATGTATTAATGGGGGATGGATCGTATTTATTTGCATCTTTATGTATATTTTTATATTATTTTTTAGTTTCCTCCCTAAACCTCCATCAAATTTTAATAACATTTCCCATTAGATCCCCTTTCTAGATTAATTTGTACGTTTTTCAGTAGACGAATGTCCCGGCCGAAATTACAGGCTCACTATCGTTCGCCAGGAAAAAAATATCAACACCTAAAAAGCACGAAAGGTCTAAATATTGACAAAGAAATGGGGCAAAAAGTCTTAAAATCGACAAACTAATGGGGCAAATATCTTAAAATCTGAAAACGAATGGGGCAAAACATGAGGAAGAATGGGGACCAGAAAAACGGCCCATATCCCTTCAAATGAAAAACGAAGACGAATTAAATAGGTGAGGGTAACCAGGAAGCGAAAAGAGGAAAATTAAAACGAAGAAAACTGAAAAAAGGAGGGGGTGGAGATAGAATATGAAATGAATATGATAAGCCGAAACAGGAAGAAACGTTTGGACCAGCATAAAGGATAAACGTTTGGACCAGCATAAAGGATAAATTATCAGACAATGCAACTGAAAAGAGAAATGGTGCGGCGGGAAATTGAGGGGATGTTTGATAAGACGATGCTGAGAGAGAGTGAGAGAGAGAGTGTGAGTGAGTGAGTGAGTGAGTGAGAGAGAGAGAGAGAGAGTCAAATAGTTGCAAGAAATAGTTATTATCTCAAAGTCCTATATACTGTATATAATTTGCCTCTTATTATACCCACATTCGTGCTAAGCTTTCTTCTCTACTTCAATACACTGCTTGGAAATCCTTAGGCCACTGCTGATCAGAACATCCAAATCCTTTTCCAAGTCAGTCATTTCCAGGGTAGTCTTACTTGGGGGTTTAGAGACACAAGAGTCTAGGCTTTAGATGAACCAAAACGGCCGTGTTCCGATAATACATTTATTGATCAAAATTAGGGTTTTCCAATCTTACATACATGCACTCGATGAAGTAGGTTCTTTATGTTGCAATCAAGTATCGAGAAAGGGTGGCCATGAAAATTAAGCGTTTATCACAAATCGCTAGGTCAAGTTGCCCGAGCTTGACATCTACCAATAACATTTTCACAGTGTTTCAGGATCATGACGCGGTTTAACAGTTTATTCTGGCTATAATTAAACGATTTTATGCAGCTTAAAAAAAACTCTAGCAATCAAAGGGGTAAGTCGATCTCCAGTAACCCACTGCCTCACACAGATCCTTCTAAAGCTGAATACAATCGTCTAGAAATATTCAGAATAAACTGTCAAAATGCGTCATAATCTCCTAGGGGTTAAGCCTTACAAGATAAGATAACGTATCTCTAGTTTGTTTTCCGCCTATTAATTGGCGATTTTATTCAGATTAGGAAGGGTATATGGAAGGCACAGGGTAAATTGAGATAGTCTTTACCCTTCAAATGAATAGCCAGAAGAAACTGTCAGAATACGTCAGAATCTGCAAAGGGTTAATTAATCGAACTGCCACAGGAAACCGTTTTTATCTTTGCCCTTCAAATTCCCACAAATCCTTCCTAAACTTTATAATATGTTCTAATGATAGCCAGAATAAACTGTCGAAATGCGTCATATGGTCCTTTTCATGACGTCCTTTGCATTATGTTCTGGCAACTATTAGCCGATTTTAGTGAGCTTGGGAAGGACGTCTACCCATGAAAAGGCTGCAGACCATCTCAATTAATCCTTTTACTTACCATACATCTTTCTCAAGCTTCACAAAATTCAAAGTAAAAAATGTCATCGGCAATGAAAGGGTTAAGGGGGGATGCGCGTATATATTTCCGAATATGTATACAATTTTAGCATTATTATAGTTTCCTCCCTAGACCTCCATAAAGCTTTATAAATACCCCTGCAAGACACTTATTAGAGATAAATTTGTAATTTTTTTGATAGATTTCGGCCGGTTCCTCTTAAATTACAGGCTCGCTATCGCTCTCCAGGAAAAAAATCGACAATTAAATAACACGAAAAGTCTTAATATTGACTACAAATAGGGGCGAAAGGTCTTAAAATCGCTAAACTAATGGGCCGAAGGTCTTAAAATCCGAAATCTAAAGGGGCTAAACACGAGGAAGAAGGGGGATCAGAAAACCGGCCCATCCCCCCCTTAAACGCAAGGCAAGGCAAATATGATGATGATGCCAGGAAATCTTAAATTAATTCACGTTGGCCCGGGGAAAGAAGAAGAAGAAGAAGGGTAAAGCAAATGGGCGTGAGAGGATTGGCCGGTATTTTCGTATACGGGTCATTTCGGCAAATAGTTTTTTCGCTCATTAGATTTGTTTACATATGAAGATTTGTGTTATATCACGCTGAGAGAGAGAGAGAGAGAGAGAGAGAGAGAGAGAGAGAGAGAGAGACTTGTGTATGTTTTAACTATTTCTTCAATAATCGGTTAGTTAGGTTGTAAGTTTCGATTAGGTTATGGTATTTTATAAGTTTGATTAAGAGAGAGGTATCCTGACCCGGATTCGAGCCCACTCACTCTTAAGTATTTTTGGAAGACTTGGCCACCGTATCCACTGGACCATGATCGAGTAGGGTAGATATGTCTTGGTGAAGGTAAGATAAAATTAAATAATGCTAGACTAAGTAAAACGTGCTTTTGTAAGAAATTGAGTTTTTAACCCTTTGAGTAACAGCGACGTGTGTTATATTATAGTCTACCTACATTTTGACGATATTGTGCAGCTTAGGAAGGAGCTGTGGTAGTTAAAGTGGTTGGTTGAGATAGTTTGAAGCCTTATTATTGATAGAGGTCCTTCCTAAACTAAATAAAATAGTTTAATAGTTTCCAGAATATGATGAATAATTCGTCCCTGGTACTGAACGGGTTTACAGATATTATTATAGCTTAGCCTAGGTTTACAGATATTATTATAGCTTAGCCTAGGTTTACAGATATTATTATAGCTTAGCCTAGGTTTACAGATATTATTATAGCTTAGCCTAGGTTTACAGATATTATTATAGCTTAGCCTAGGTTTACAGATATTATTATAGCTTAGCCTAGGTTTACAGATATTATTATAGCTTAGCCTAGGTTTACATATATTATTATAGCTTAGCCTAGGTTTACAGATATTATTATAGCTTAGCCTAGGTTTACACATATTATAGTTTAGCCTAGGTTTACATATATTATTATAGCTTAGCCTAGGTTTACACATATTATTATAGCTTAGCCTAGGTTTACAGATATTATTATAGCTTAGCCTAGGTTTACACATATTATTATAGCTTAGCCTAGGTTTACAGATATTATTATAGCTTAGCCTAGGTTTACATATATTATTATAGCTTAGCCTAGGTTTACACATATTATTATAGCTTAGCCTAGGTTTTGATAGGATGTGCTTGACTCTAGTCGGTTTCATTTCACCTGGCGCAAAATTTAATCCCTGAATAGCTTTTCTTTAAGGGGAGATGGCTCGTTTTTTCTGGTCCCCTTCCTCCTTCGTGTTAAGCCCCATTTGTTTTGAGATTATAAGACGTTCGGCTCATTAGTTTGGCCATTTAAACACATTTCGCCCCATTTCGTTGTCAATTTTAAGACCTATCCTGCCATTTAGGTGTTGGATTGTTTCCTGGCGAGCTACAGCGAGCCTGAAGTTTTAAGAGGAACCAGCCTTAGGCCGGGACATTTTTCTACCGGAATAGGTACACATTTATTTTGAAGTGCGGGTCTAGGGGGTGTTTTCTAAGGTTGAAGGAGGTCTAGGGAGGAAACTAAAAAAATTGTAACGAGATACATAAATGAGCTAATAATTTTCCGGCCAGATACGAACAGACAGACTATAGGCTAGATTAGGATAAGTGGGCGAAACGTCTTGGTGGGGAATCGACCTTCGGCCAGCGAGGGCAGTCCATCACCCCGAACACAATAACTAAGGTCTCACATTCTCGTATATTCCCGGGGGTCAGGGGTCACGCGGGGATGGGTGGGTCCGCTTTGCATACGGGCGGAGGGATGGGTGTGTTGTGTAGCGTCCGTGTCGAGGGGTGTACACGTCACGGACCCTACGTGTACCCGTCGGTCTCAGTGCACCTCCGGGGGATCCGTAGGTACACTCTTGAGACACAAATCATACCCCACTATGAAACCTTCGAACTGCTTTAAGCCAAATCGCCCCCCCAAAAAAAATAAATAAATAAATAAATAAATAAATAAATAATAATAATAATAATAATGATAATAATAAATAAAACTATATATATATATATATATATATATATATATATATATGTATATATATATATATTTATATATATCTATCTATCTATCTATCTATATGCTCAGGCCCAATCCCCATTTTGGGGGTAGCCGACTCAAGACAGAGCAAGAACAGGGAAAACACAAAAACAACATAAAACAAAAAATAAACACAGATAAAAAAACACAAACTCTCACACATCCAGGTCACCCAGGAGAAGACCCAGAGACCAGGGTTACCAAGGTCGCTCCAGCACTCCCCCGGCCCCTGACCACCCGGAGAGGTTCCGATCTCGGCAGGCAGACATGCAGCGGAGCCAAAGCCACAAGCCCTCCCACCACACTTCCAGGCACACCCTTCATATTAATCGTCTCCCCGGGCCAGGCGCCTGATGGACTATTATCTAGTCCAACTTGCGCCCGACCCCTTACTCCAAATGACCACGTGTTCACTCAACTATTCACAAGCATTCTCCATTCACTCCTGTCCACCACCACCACTTCCACCACCATATATATATATATATACCGGTATATATATAACTAAATAAAACAATATTATAAACAATACTAGATAAGATATTAATGACAAGATTCCATTTAGTTCGGGAAAGCTTCGAAATAATAAGAGCATGATTTATGTTCCCGAGTGTACAGCCGTGAACAGTAATGCTTAAGGGGGGCTGGGCCGGTTTTCTGGACCACTTTCTCCCTCATGTTTAGCCCTATTTGTTTTGAGATGTTAAGATATTTGCCCCATTAGTTAGTTGATTTTAAGACCTTTCGCCCAATTTCTTTGTCAATATTTAGACATTTCGTGCTATTTAGGTGTCGATATTTTCCCTGGCGAACTATAGTCAGCCTGTAATGTTGGAAGAACCTTCGGCCGGGAAATTTTTCTACCTAAAAATGTACAAATGAATCTAGAAGGGGGATCTAATGGATGTTTTTTTTTTTTTTTTTTTTTTTTTTTTTTTTATGGAGGTCTAGGGAGGAAACTAGAAAAATAATGAATACATGCAAAAATCTCCCAAAAAGTGAACCATCCCCCTTAACCCCTTCTGTACTGGCGACGTCTATTTGTGTTTTATTCTGGCTACTATTAGTCGATTGTATTCAGTTTGAGAAGGGCATCCAACAATCAACAGGCTTCGAACTATGTCACTTAACATTTTTACCACCACAGATCCTTCTTAAACTGCATAAAATCGTCTAAATATAGCTAGAATAAAAGTAAAATAACGTCGCCGGTACAGAAGGGGTTATACAATTCCCCTTATTAGTTGTAAGTTGTGTGATTTTAAAGACGTTTGCCCAATTATTTTGGCGATTTTAAAACCTTTCGCCCTGTTTAGGTGTCGATTTATGTCCTGGCGATCGATAGCGAGCCTGTAATTCTAGGAGGAATCGGCCTTTGGCTGGGATATTTTTCTACCGAAAAAATTCCAAATTTATCTCGAAAGTTTTTTTTTATTTTTTTTATTCTTTTTTTTTTAGCTCGGTAGAGGTCTAGGGAGCAAACTGATACAAATATATATACCGGTAAAATATATATATATATATATATATTTTCTTTAATACATACGAGGTTGAAAGAAATGGCAATTTCTGCGTTGGAAATTTTATTATTCAAAGTTTCCAGGTCTCTGATGAGTTTTCGCTGGGTGGCAGGAAGTAGATGAAGGAGATGAGCAAAATTCATGGTGGTACAGGGTTACATAAATGTACATGATGATACAGGATATACGACGCGTTTCACTGGACAACCAGCATTATCAAGTAAGGAAGGAATGAAATAAAAGGTAAACAGGAAGGGTATATATAGAGGGTGGAGGATCAGAGGAGGAGGAAAACAGGGGGCAAAAGTCTGCTATTGGTGGAAGCGTAAACTAAAGCGTAAACCAATAGCAGACTTTTGCCCCCTGTTTTCCTCCTCCTCTGATCCTCCACCCTCTATATATACCCTTCCTGTTTACCTTTTATTTCATTCCTTCCTTACTTGATAATGCTGGTTGTCCAGTGAAACGCGTCGTATATCCTGTATCATCATGTACATTTATGTAACCCTGTACCACCATGAATTTTGCTCATCTCCTTCATCTACTTCCTGCCACCCAGCGAAAACTCATCAGAGACCTGGAAACTTTGAATAATAAAATTTCCAACGCAGAAATTGCCATTTCTTTCAACCTCGTATGTATTAAAGAAAATTTATTACCTGGCTTTACTAACATATATATATATATATATATATATATATATATATATATATATTATATATATATATATATATATATTATATAAGTCCTCGTAAGGGAGTGTTTGAGAACATTCCATTAGCGTGTCAGAATCTCTGGAGACAGTGCGTCACTTATCACTGGCGGTGATTATATGTACCCGCCAGGCTCAGTGCACCCCTGTGGGATCCAGGGACACTTGTTACCCTCAAACACCATGCCCTTCCTTAATACAAAACAATCCCTTCCGTTAAAGATAAGCAAATAAATAAATAAATATACATATAAATATATATAATTTAACATCACACATGTATATAACATATATATATATATATATATATATATATATATATATATATATATATATATATAGTTGTGAAGATGATAATACACATCCTTAGCCCCTTCCATCAGAGGACAGTCTCTACATTTTAGTAATGCTACTATCAGACACTCAACTTAAGGAAGACCTCTAGGAAACTAGGGTTTGCTACTTCAAATAACCTTCACTCTCCGAGTATATATACAGTATATTGTGTATATATTTGTATTTTATTATTTTTCTCCTTTTAATTTCCTCCCTAAACCTCCATCAATATATATATATCCCCCCAAAACCCTCTTCTAGATAGATTTGTGCAATACCCCGGCCAAAGGCCGGTTCCGTTTCAATTGCAGGGTCGCTACCACTCTCAAATAAACAAATCGACACCTAAATGGCACGAAAGGTCTTAAAATTTACAAATAAATGGGACGAAAGGTCTTGAAATCGCCGCACTAAAGGACCGAACGTCTTAAAATCTCAAAACTAATTGGGCTAAACAGGAGGGAGAAATTGGTCCAGAAAAACGACCCATCTCCCTTTAATATTCTTTGTAATAAGTAACACCCCGTTCTTGACATTAATCATCAATTTCAAACCCTAATGTACTTGAATAAACTAATGAAATCATATGGTCTTCCCGGGGTTCGAACTCGGGACACCACACCCAGAACATAAGCACCTAAACCATTACACCACCAACACAGTTACAAGACGATGTTAGTGTAATTAACAAAGATATAATTATAGCAGTCAAATTATGAAACTCCCTTACCTAAATGTTTAAAGTACCTTCGTTTGGTGGATATCGGTGAAGTATCAGGAGGCAATTCTTTGATACGATATCCATTCCATTGTGGACCCCTTACTGCTGAATATATTACCAAGGATTGTTTTATTTCACAGATATTAAGGGGATACTGCTTGGTTTTTGGTCTATATGTGTATATATATTTTTTAGTTTCCTTGTTAGACCTCTTATCAAGCTTAAAAAAACACCCCCTAGACCCCCCTTCAAGATAAATTTGGACATTTTTCGATAGAAAAAGTCCCGGCCGAAGGCCGATTCCTCTTAATACCAGGTTCTCTATCACTCGCCCGGAAAAAATAGACACCTAAATGGCACGAAATATCTTGAAATTTACTAAGAAATGGGCCGAAAGGTATTAAAATCGCCAAACTAATGGAAGGAACATCTTAAAATCTCAAAACTGATATGATGAACACGAGGGAGAAGGAGGTCCATAACAAGCGAGTAGTATCCCCTTAACCCATTCTGTACCGTCGATCGAAATCCTTTTTATATCATTCTTGCTACTACTATTCGAGTCTGTTTTCAGTTTAGGAAGGATCTTCAGCAATTGTAAGACTTCAACATATCTCAATCAACCCTGTTAACTACCAGAGATCCTTCTTAAGCTGCATAAAATCGTCTAAATATAGCTAGACTAAGAGATAACAGACTTCATTGGTACATAAAGAGTTAAGAAATACAGTTCCAAAGGCAAATTTATTCATGCATTCACCGAACACGCCCAGAAACACGTAAAAAGTGTTTCGATTCATGCTCGACTGACTGAGTGAATATTTGGGTTCATTACCATCCCCCGATATCTGATCTGGGTTTAAGGGGAGATAGGTCGTTTTTCTATACCCCCCTTCTCCCTCATGTTCAGCCCCACTAGTTTTCAGACTTTATGGTGTTTGCCCCATTAGTTTGTCGATTTTAAGACCTTTCGCCCCATTTCTTTGTCAATATTAAGACCTTTCGTGCTATTTAGGTGTCGTTTTTATTCCTGGCGAACGATAGTGAGCCTGTAATTTTGGAAGAACCGGCCTTCGGCTGTGACATTTTTCTACCGAAAAATTTACAAATTATTCTAATGGGTGTTATTTTAAGCTAGAGAGGAAACTAATAAAATTATAAAAACATACGTAAATGATGAAATAAATACGCCATCCCCCCCTTAATCTGTTATTCCTTCATCTCTCGGATTATCTCTTCCAAAGGTTGATTGAGTCCTGGATCAAGATGTAGCCAGAGATTAGAATGTTAGCACGAGTTCGGGGGTAAGGGAAGTAGGAGATGATTGGCTGCTGAATGTATGATTGGCACGCGAACTTAATGCAGGGTTCGGTGCTTCGGAATAGTGCTTCGTTGAATATTGGAAGCATGTTTGGATGAGGAAGATTGTGTTGTGTGTGTGTGTTAGTGTATGTATGTGTGTATGTTTGTGTGTGTGTGTGAATGAGAGAGAGAGAGCGAGAGAGAGAGAATATCACAAGCAATAGCAAGTATCTCAAGAACGGTGAACAAAAGGGTAAAGTGAAAGATGCACTCAGCGCCGCATTGAGAGAGAGAGAGAGAGAGAGAGAGAGAGAGAGAGAGAGAGAGAGAGAGAAAGAGAGAGAGAGAGAGAGAGCAATAATGAAGCAGAAACAATATAACCAGCCCATCTATCATCCGCCTGACTGCTCACCCCAATGTAATAAAAGCTCAAATAAGAATGACATGAACCAAATCAAAATTATATATGCGTGCGCGTGTGTGTGTGTGTGGTGTGTGTGTGTGTGTGTGTGTGTTGGTGGTGGGATAGGTGGAGACGCTTGGGGAAGGTGAGAGGCGAAGGAAAGAAAGAGAAAGTAAGGAAGAAGAAGGTGGGAAATAAGGATAACATAGGAGTAGAGAGAGAGAGAGAGAGGGGGGGGGGGGACTATGAGTTCGATCACTGCGCTGTTTGGTTAACTGTTTATATTCTTGTCCATGGCCTCCCAACCCATCTCTGCAGTAGCGGACACAAGAGGTGGTGTAGAGCAATATCACATTTACATAGTGAACACTCTAGTCTGTTCATTCTAGGTTGGGCAGAACTCGTAACCTCTAACCTCTCCTAACTCAAAAAGGACTAGAGTAATCGAGCAAATATTTCTACCAATTAGGAAGACTTGGCTAGGGAATAGGTGTGGAAATTGACAGCTCATTTGCTCTAGCCCTTTTTGAGTTACAGAGGTTAGAGGTTAGGATTTCTGCCCAGCCTAGAATGAACGGACTGTAGCGCCTGATCAACATATCGAGTTGTTTATACTGGTTACAGACAACACTTGCAACCACTTAAGGGTGCCCACCTCGCCTTTTTTTCTCTTTCTCTCCCTCTCCCTTTATATGGTGGAATAAAGATATTTCAAACTGCCTGCTTGCTAAAAAATTTGCTAATGATAGATTAAAATCCTCACAAAATGACGAAGAACGGGTGAAATATGTAGAGCTACGACGCAAAGCCAAAAAGTTAATTAAGCAAAGTAAAAAGACCTTAGAGTTACATATTGCGAATCAAAGTAAAACAAACCCGAAAGAATTCTATAGTTATATCAGAAAGAAAAAAGTAGTTACTTCAACTGTTGGACCGTTAGTCGATGGAAATGGAGAATACACCAAAGACGAAGTACAAATGAGTAATGCCCTTAATACCTTCTTTGCATCAGTTTTTACAACAGAAGACCTCAGTGATATCCCTACACCATCGCCGATTCAGATTGATAATTCAGATGTTCTAAGCAATATCACCGTTACAGAGAGAGAAGTATTGAATTGTTTGATAAATTCAATGTAAATAAAACGCCTGGACCTGATACAATCTCGCCTAGAGTTCTAAAGGAAGCTAAGGATGAGCTCTCCAAACCACTGAGATTACTATTCAATAAATCCTTGCAGTCTGGAACTATGCCTGATCAGTGGAAGCTAGCCAACGTAACACCGATATTCAAAAAAGGCAGCAAATCCCTATCCAGTAACTATCGTCCAATTAGCTTAACCTCAGTTGTATGTAAAATGCTAGAAACGGTCATAAGAGACAGACTCGTAAATCACTTAGAGGCAAATAACTTACTTAAAGGTACTCAACACGGCTTTCGTAAAAAACGTTCCTGTTTAACAAACCTCTTAGACTTCTTCCACGATATCCTCAACCTCTACGATGAGAGTAAAGCTGTAGATATTATATACCTTGATTTTCAAAAGGCCTTTGACAAAGTTCCCCACAAACGTTTACTGCTAAAACTAAAAGCGCATGGAATACAAGACGGTGTGTTGAAATGGATAGAAAATTGGCTCAGCGACAGAAAGCAAAGAGTAGTCATAAACGGTAAGGCATCTAAATGGACCAATGTAAGTAGCGGGGTACCCCAGGGATCGGTACTAGGTCCAATTATCTTTCTAATTTACATCAACGACATAGATGAGAGTCTCACCTGTACAATCTCAAAATTTGCTGACGATACAAAAATTGCAAATAGCGTACTCTCAAAAGAACAAGTTGACGATATGCAACACAATCTAGATAAATTGTCATGTTGGGCCCAAATTTGGCAAATGAGTTTCAATGCGGATAAATGTAAAGTACTACATATCGGATACCTAAATGAGAAAGCAAACTATTCGATGAATGGCACTCAGCTTAAGAATGTAAACAGAGAAACCGATCTGGGAGTAACAATATCGAGTAACCTAAAACCGAGTCAACAATGTTCAGAAGTTGTTAAGAAGGCAAACAAAATAATTGGCTTTATAGGCAGGTCATTTGAGCATAAATCCAAAGAAGTTATCCTAACCCTTTACAATTCCTTAGTCCGCCCTCTTCTGGAATACTGCGTTCAATCCTGGTGCCCTTATTACCAAAAAGATATAAACAAGCTAGAACGAGTTCAACGTAGAGTTACCAAAATGATACCGAGCCTAAAGAACAAACCATACGAAGAGCGTCTTAGAGAATTATATTTATTTCCTTTAACCCAGCGCAGATTAAGAGGTGACTTAATTCAAGTGTTCAAAATCATCAAAGGCATCGACAATATGGACTGTAGTAAGTACTTCACTATCGACCAATCTAATTACACGCGGGGAAACGGTTGCAAAATTATTGGTAAATCTTTTAACTCACACGAATCTAAGAATTTCTTCTTCAATCGAGTTGTCAACTTGTGGAATGGGCTTCCCCGAAACGTAATAGACTGCATCACCGTTGATTCATTTAAACTCCGCGTAGACAAATATCTCGCATCAAACCCGCGACTGACTGCGTTTGTAAATGAATAACTTTATTTTATCCCCCCCTCAGTTACTAACCCATCTGTCCCCTACTAACTTCCTAATCCTGCCACGGACATTAGTTCCAGGGCAGTAGTTCCCTTTCCAATGTTCCCTTACCCACTCTAAACCACTGTTTGGACATTTGATCCTCAGTGTTTTGGAGGACAAGCAACCTAGAAGGGTCGCTAGATCTGTTGTTTCTTGATTTCCTTTGTACTCCTTTGTACTCCCTTTGGCTTGTACCCATTTGGCCCCATTCAGCCTACTGTTTTAAGACGTTTACCCCATCCAGGTGTCAATATTTTCCTGGCGAGCGGTAGCGAGGCAGCATATATATATTTTTGTTTTGACAGCAAGCTAAATTTGTACATTTTTCGATAGAAACATTTCTCCGGCGAAGCCGGATCTCTCCATACAATGCTGGTTCGCTATCGCTCGCCACTAAGAAATCGACACCTGGATGGGGATAAACGTCTTAAGACAGTTGGCCGAATGGGGCCGAATGGATACAAATCAGGGAAAGAGAGAAAAGGAGAGAAAGATAAAACAAAAAAAAAGCCGGCGACCCCCCTTAACCCTTTCAAGATAAGATTACGCATTTCATTTTGGTTGTCTGGCTATTATTAGACGATGTTATGCAGATTAGGAAGGGTACATGGAAGGCAGAGGGTTAATTGAGTGTAGATTAGGAAGGGTACATGGAAGGCAGAGGGTTAATTGAGTCAAGAATAGAAAGGATGTGCGGAAGGCAGAGGGTTAATTGAGTCAAGATTAGAAAGGATCTGCGGAAGGCAGAGGGTTAATTGAGTGAAGAATAGAAAGGATACATGGAAGGCAGAGGGTTAATTGAGTCAAGAATAGAAAGGATGTGCGGAAGGCAGAGGGTTAATTGAGTGAAGAATAGAAAGGATACATGGAAGGCAGAGGGTTAATTGAGTGAAGAATAGAAAGGATGTGCGGAAGGCAGAGGGTTAATTGAGTGAAGAATAGAAAGGATGTGCGGAAGGCAGAGGGTTAATTGAGTGAAGAATAGAAAGGATGTGCGGAAGGCAGAGGGTTAATTGATATACAGTAGTCTTCACTCTTATTATTCCCACAGATCATTCCTAGATTGTATATAATCGTCTGAGGATAGCCAGAATGAACTGTCTAAATGCGTCATAATATTCAAAGGGTTAAGTACAATAATATTCGACATGCACTAATATATACTCAGCTGTTACGAAGATATTGTTGTGAAATATACTGTCAATTATGAAAACTTGGTATTTTTAGGATACAGAGACATAGTAGGCTACCGGTAGTTTCATATTAGGATACAGAGACATAGTAGGCTACCGGTAGTTTCATATTAGGATACAGAGACATAGTAGGCTACCGGTAGTTTCATGTTTTTCCATAAAGGGGAGATGGGCCCATTTTTTGGTATGTTATTTCAATTATTCTTATATTTCTTAGTTTTCTCGCTAAACCTCCATCAAGCTTAAAAAACACCCCCTAGACCCCTCTGCAAGATAATTTTGTACGTTTTTCGATAGAAAAATTTCCCGGCCGGAGGCCGGTTCCTCTTAAAATGTCAGGCTCGCTATCGCTCGCCAGGAAAAAATCGACACCTAAATGGCACGAAAGTTCTTAAAATTGACAACGAAATGGGACGAAAGGTGTTAAAATCACCTATCTATTGGGCCGCACGTCTTATAATCTCAAAACAAATGGGGCTTAACACGAGCGAAAGGGGACCAGAAAAACGGCCCATCTCCCCTTAACTATCGAAAAATCAGCAACAAAGGGATTCAGTTTACCATCAGCTGGACAATATAGACTATAGACACAATAAGGGCAGCCGTTGCAGAGGGCTTTAATTTCCGACATTCACCTGATGAATGATTAGATTATACAGACTAAACACACATAACAAAGCCACTCCAACAGCTTCCTCTCTCTCTCCAACACCCCTTCTCCCCTCTCTACACTCTTCAGAAAATAGGAAAAGTAGAATGTAGTTACAAGGTACCGTTGTAAAGGCTTATCCCTCAATACCTTCATCTGATCTGATCTGATAGTAACGTTTGAAAGAATGGAGCGAAGTAAAGAAAAACACCATACAAAGCTGATGGAATGGTATGACAGAGAGAGGAGGGAACTAAATGAAGGAAGATGGAAGGAAAGCAAGT
>CM064521.1:61140942-61153442 GCA_032716605.1 Paralithodes platypus | reverse complement strand
TGTAGGAAGTCTGAAAAGGCGTTTTGTAGTTTGTAAGAAGTCTGGGAAGGCGTTTTGTAGTTTGTAGGAAGTCTGGGAAGGCGTTTTGTAGTTTGTAAGAAGTCTGGGAAGGCGTTTTGTAGTTTGTAAGAAGTCTGGGAAGGCGTTTTTTAGTTTGTAGGAAGTCTGGGGAGGCGTTTAGTTTGTAGGAAGTCTGGGGAGGCGTTTAGTTTGTAGGAAGTCTGGGGAGGCGTTTAGTTTGTAGGAAGTCTGGGGAGGCGTTTAGTTTGTAGGAAGTCTGGGAAGGCGTTTTGTAGTTTGTAAGAAGTCTGGGAAGGCGTTTTGTAGTTTGTAGGAAGTCTGGGAAGGCGTTTTGTTTGTAGGAAGTCTGGGAAGGCGTTTTGTAGTTTGTAGGAAGTCTGGGAAGGCGTTTTGTAGTTTGTAGGAAGTCTGGGAAGGCGTTTTGTAGTTTGTAAGAAGTCTGGGAAGGCGTTTTGTAGTTTGTAAGAAGTCTGGGAAGGCGTTTTGTAGTTTGTAAGAAGTCTAGGAAGGCGTTTTGTAGTTTGTAAGAAGTCTGGGAAGGCGTTTTGTAGTTTGTAGGAAGTCTGGGAAGGCGTTTTGTAGTTTGTAAGAAGTCTGGAAAGGCGTTTTGTAGTTTGTAAGAAGTCTGGGAAGGCGTTTTGTAGTTTGTAAGAAGTCTGGGAAGGCGTTTTGTAGTTTGTAAGAAGTCTGGGAAGGCGTTTTGTAGTTTATAGGAAGACTGGGTTCGTCTAACTTTGAACCAAATCGTCTCATTGTATCCGTAAACTAAATCATAAATATAATTACGTCATCGGATTAAAAGGGTTAAACAAAATATAAGCCACATAGCAAAGACCCGTGAGCTTTCTGTTTAAATGATTGAAAACAAAAGTTGCTGTCGAATATTGCCGAAAACAGCTCTCGTGTAATACTAGCTTAACTATTTAATTGTGATCCGATATTTTCTAAATTGTATTTTTTAAATTCTGGATAGTTTATTTATGTATACATTATATTATTAATATTATTTATATATGTACGGTATTTATTTATATATGTACGGTATTTATTTATATATGTACGGTATTTATTTATATATGTACGGTATTTATTTATATATGTACGGTATTTATTTATATATGTACGGTATTTATTTATATGTACGGTATTTATTATATATGTACGGTATTTATTTATATATGTACGGTATTTATTTATATATGTACGGTATTTATATATATGTACGGTATTTATTTATATATGTACGGTATTTATTTATATATGTACGGTATTTATTTATATATGTACGGTATTTATTTATATATGTACGGTATTTATTTATATATGTACGGTATTTATTTATATATGTACGGTATTTATTTATATATGTACGGTATTTATTTATATATGTACGGTATTTATTTATATATGTACGGTATTTATTTATATATGTACGGTATTTATTTATATATGTACGGTATTTATTTATATATGTACGGTATTTATTTTTATGACGGGCCTTTGGAAATTAAACGCTAATAACTATATAAATGTATCCTCTGGTGTCACATATTCTTCTCTATATTGAAATACTTTAATGCTTGCCAGAATAAGTAGGATAAAAAGGCATCATCGTGATAAGAAACATACGAGACAAGCGTAGTATAGACTGTGATATCTTGATTACATTTATTTGAAGGACGAGATATAGCGATAGAGGCGAGAGGAGGAGGATACACCACTAGGAATTTCGCCCTATTTTGTTTATTGAACGACGAGATTGAGGGGAGATGGGTCGGGGTTTTTTTCGGGACCCCCTTCTCCATCATGTTTAGCATATTAGTTTTGAGATATTATGACGTTCGCCCCATTTGTTTGTCGATTTTAAAACCTTTCGTCCTATTTCGATATCAATATCAAGATCTTTCGTGCCATTTAGGTGTCGATTTATTTTCCTAGAGAGCAATAGCAAGCCTATATATTTAGAAGGAACCGTCCCAGTCGAAAAATTTACAAATTTATCTTGGGGGGTGGGGAAAGGCTATCTGTGTCTTGTTTTCACCTGAAGGGGGGGGGGGGGGGGGGTGGGGGGGGGGGGGTTTAAAGCTTGATGGAGGTCTAGGGAAGAAACTAAGAAAATAATGATAAGATCAATACAACGGCAAATAAATGCGCTCAACTCCCCTTAATCGATAGAGGCGAGGAGAGGATGATACGCCATTAGGAATTTCGCCTCTATTGACTTCTCGCGTGTATAAGAGATTGTCCATTAGTTTAGTCTGTGTGTCATAAGGTAGCCCACCTCGCTGTTTTTCTCTTTCTCTCCCTCTCTCTTTGGCTTGTATCCATTCGGCCCCATTCAGCCTACTGTTTTAAGACGTTTACCCCCATCCAGATGTCAATATTTTCCTGGCGAGCGGTAGCGAGCCAGCATATGTATATTTGTGTTTTGACAGCAAGCTAAATTTTTACATTTTCCAATAGAAAAATGTCTCCGGCGAAGCCGGATTTCTCCATACAATACTGGCTCTCTATCTCTCGCCAGGAAGAAAACGACACCTGGATGGGGATAAACGTCTTAAAACAGTAGGCAGAATGGGGTCGAATGGATACAAGCCAGAGAAAGAGAGAAAAGGAGAGAATGATAAAAAAGCCGGTGACCCCCCTTAAGCCTAAATTCAGTTGTACGGTTGGCTAAATAAGTCGTGTCGCCGCTGTCTTTACGTTTTGCTCGCTTATGCTGTATTAATGTCTGTCAGATGTTGAAAAGGGTGTGTTAATATAGGAACAGGTATTTACATCTCACTCGAACCGATGAATGAATGTTTAGATAGTACTGATACCCATTATTGCTCGAAGTATACTTGGTGCCGCGACATCACTTATTAGGGCGACTGTACAGTTGCCCAAATAAGTGATGTCGCGGCACCAAGTAGGCTATATTTCGATCAATAATTGGTATCAGCACTATATAAGTTTAAATTCATAGTTTCGAGTGAGATATACGCACATTTTCCTATCTTTACACACCCTATTCAACATCTGACAGACATAAATACAGCACACCGCGAAAACATAATGACAGCGGCGCCACGACTTATTTGGCCGACTGTACTAGGCAGGTTTTCTGGACTCCCGGTTTTTAGAAGTGACAAGAGAACCAATATATTTATACTTAATATGACATTTGTGGTTCGTGAGCCTGAAATACGGTTCTACTCTTAATATGGCTGTGTGTGTGTGTGTGTATGTGTATTATTTTGTTTTTGTTTTTTATTTTATTTTTTGTATATGACTAGATAACCAAGATTCGTTTTGGTGTGGGCTTTACCCCTCCACAGTTTTAATTTGGTGTGGATTTCCTGAGATTATTAAAAATTATGTATAATAATTTGTGAGAAAAGTTTATATATACAGTATATATATATATATATATATATATATATATATATATATATAGAGAGAGAGAGAGAGAGAGACAGAGAGAGAGAGACAGAGAGACAAACAGAGAATGTTCTAAAATTATTATTAAACTTGATTAAGCTTTGAAATAGGCGATATGGACACATAATTCTCCTTTAGCTTAAAACAATACATACATTAGCTTCTGCCCAAGAACCTGAGTATAAGTTTACCCAGGAAATTCATTCAGTGTAAAAAAAAGAGAGAGAGAGAGAGAGAGAGAGAGAGAGAGCGAGAGAGAGAGCGAGAGAGAGAGAGAGAGAGAGAGAGAGAGAGGAGAAATAGAGAGAGACAGAGAGAGAGAGAGAGAGAGAGAGAGAGAGAGAGAGAGAGAGAGAGAGAGAGAGAGAGAGAGAGAGAGAGAGAGAGAGAGAGAGAGAGGTGGCTTTGTAACACTCATAATGCGAGGCCAAATCATTGTATAATCGTCCATGAGATCCTAACATATGGAGTAATGTATAATAGCTGTCCTTTTGGAGATGGGGGAAGGATGTTTGTAGACTGACGCCTCCTAAATCCACCCCAACACGTCTAATTATTAAGCCGTATGTAACTAATTATCATACAATAATAATAACAATACATAAATACCTACATACAAATAATAATAATAATATTAATAATAATGATAATAATAAAGTGTCCATCCATACATAAATACCCTACATACAAATACTACTACAACTACTACTACTACTACTAATAATAATAATAATAATAATAATAATAATAATAATAATAAAGTGTCCATCCAGGGGTTAAGAACTAAGCACAAGAGGTCCTATAATGCCCCGTACATCAAATTGGGCGGATCCAGGTAAAGACTCAAGGGATTTTTTTTTTTTTTTTTTTTTTTTTTTTTTTTTTTTTCCCCGTCTTTGTCTTGGACTAGTTCTCCCAATTTAATGTTTCAGTTTAGTCATTTCAAACCTTTATTTAGTTGCATTCATTTCACTCCAACACCAAACACCTCCCAAAGAAATTAACCCTTTCACGCATATATGACGCAGAGGTTGCCAGATTAGCAATAAGAAATAGAGTTCTCTCAATCTTATAATTACCTCTCCAAAATTAGTTTTCTGCCCACAGCTAACTCAAAGACAACTGCAGAGATTGAAGTAACTAAACTAATGGTTTCTAAATACCCCTGATGTTAACAAAGGCTTTACAGTATCCCTAATAGGCTCAAAATCGCGTCATATGCGTGAAAGGATTAATGAAAACAAGCATGTGATTCACCGGGATTCTAACCTGGGTTACATGATTAGATTGATATCCAATATTCGAAAATGGATACTAATCGTGATCGTGTATTCAACCTTTAACTGTGTTGGTGGGGTAATGGTTTAGATGATTATGTTCTGGTTGTGATGTCCCGAGTTCGAATCCCGGGAGGACCATAATATGCTTTCATTAGTTTATTCAAGTGCATTGGAGGTTTGTAATTGATGATTAATGTTAAGAACGGGGTGTTACTTAATTACCACATATACATTTTAAACACATTAACCATTACACCATTAAGGCAGTTATAACTATAGCACATGACTACGATTAATTTATTTCACACTAGGCATTATTTCCTTTGAAGATAATGTATATACATAATCGATATATAATTGATAGCAAGAAAACTATTTGCAAACGAATCTAACAACAATAATGCAATCACATTTTGTTGAACGTGGGATAAGAGTTTATATTGCAGGAGGTAACCCAAAAATACGGCTATTTATTAAATATTAATTATTATAATTAACTTATTAATATAATAAATAATATAATAAACTTGTTAATGATCTCTCTCTCTCTCTCTCTCTCTCTCTCTCTCTCTCTCTCTCTCTCTCTCTCTCTCTCTCTCTCTCTCTCTCTCTCTCTCTCTCTCTCTCTCTCTCTCTCTCTCTCTGTCTCTCTGTCTCTCTAAACCACCCATTAAGCGTAACAACAATATAAGTCAGCTTTTAAATTATAGCACACACAGACAACGCTCTGAATTCCCGGCAAAAATTCACGTTGGTTATTATTCTCTTATGGTTTTCGGGTTTTGCAGGGTGAGAGGTCGGTTACGGTCGATGAGAGAGAGAGAGAGAGAGAGAGAGAGAGAGAGAGAGAGAGAGAGAGAGAGAGAGAGAGAGAGAGAGAGAGAGAGAGAGAGAGAATAAACATTATTGTATGCACTCAGAAGGAACGCTAGATATATCGACTGAAAGATTTAAACCACGGAGTTCTGCCTTCTGGGGTATATAAATTTATAATACAAAATTAATGTATGATCACTTCGATTTACATGTACAGTTTATTGATGTTTTTATTATATGAAATATAACTTATGTTGCATTTGAAATATATAACTTATGTTGCATTTGAAATCTGAACCGAGTTTCTGACGGACGGCACCTATACTATATATATATATAACGCCATTGCTGTTTTTCTAGTTAATATATAGTGAATATCCTAGCATCATATAAATGATTCTTTTGAAAAGTAAAAAAGAACAACAAAACCACAGCAGGTAATACAAGTTCACTTCAGTTCCTCTGAAGTCTCCGGCTTTTTTTGTTTATCTTTCTCCTTTTCTCTCTTTCCCTGGCGTGTATCCATTCGGCCCCATTCAGCCAACTGTTTTAAGACGTTTATCCCCGTCCAGGTGTCCATTTCTACCTGGCGAGCGGTAGCGAGCCAGCATTGAATGGAGAACTCCGGATTCGCCGGAGACATTTTTCTATCGAAAATTTTACAAATTTAGCTTGCTGTCAAAACAAAAAGTTATATATGCTGGCTCGCTACCGCTCGCCAGGAAAATATATACACCTGGATGGGGGTTAACGTCTTAAAACAGTAGGCTGAATGGGGCCGAATGGATACAAGCCAAAGAGAGAGAGAAAAAGAGAAAAAATGCAAGGTGGGCTCCCTTAAACATTTGTAACTTTCTTTTTAGCAGTATATATTCATTCGTAGATGTGTATGAAAATAATATGCAGTATACAGTATATATATATATATAAATAATCTTATACTATATATACTGTATATATACTGTATATATTACAACTCCTCAACAGTTTTAACCAATGCTCTAACAGCACATATGTATAAAAGCGTAAATATGAAACTCCTCTTAACCCTATTAGGTGCAGGGTGGGCCAATTTGGAGCCTCCCAGTTTTACTTCATTAGCTTGGAGATTTTAAGACGTTTCATCGCATTAGTTTGGCGATTATATAATGCTTCAACCCAATAAGGTGTCGATTTTTCCTGGGCGAGCGATAGCGAGCCCGCAATTTGAGAGAAACCGGCCTTTGGCCGTGAAATTTTTCTACCGAAAAATGTACACATTTAGCTTGAAGGGGGTCTGGGGGACGTTTTTTTTTAAAGGGGGTTTGGAGAGGCGTTTTTCCAAGTCTAGGGGGTAAACTAAAAACACATTGTTCGAAAATGTCTAAAACAAACAAAACCCTCAATAATAATGAAACAAAATACCATAATAACCCCCGAGACGTTGCACCAGATAGTGTTAACTCCTTCTGTACCGGCCCCATCTTTTTACTTTTATTGTTGCTATATTTAGAAGAGTTTGTGCAGTTTAAGAAGGATGTGTGGTTGTAAAAAGGGTTACGTCAGATAGTCCGAAGCCTGTCAATTGCTGGAGGCCCCTCTTAAGCTGATTATAATCGTCTAATAGTAACCAGAAGAAAGTTAAAAAGACGTAGCGGTAGAGAAGGGGTTACTATACGGTACGATCGCGCTAATAAGTCATGTCTCAGCTGTCATTACGTTTGGCTTGCTCTGTGCTGTATTAATGTCTGTCAGATGTTGAATAGGGTGGGAAAGTGAAGGTGCATTTTTTTTTTTTTTTTTTTTTCTATGTGATTGAGGGAGGCAAAAGGCATAACTGCCTATAGCGAGTGCCTCCCCCATAGTTGAAAGAGTGACAGGGCCAAAATCAAGGGACGTTCGAGCCAAAAGCATGGTTGTATATCTCACTCAAAAAGAATAAATCATGTGTAAATATTGCTGATACCAATTATTGATCAAAACACAATTGGTGCCGACCCATCACTTATTAGCGCGACTGTACAAGAGACAAACTAAAAGCACTGCAACGCTTTAACCCTTTGAAGCTCTGACGCATTTTGGCTATCATTAGACGATTTTAGGCAGCTTAGGAGGGATCTGTGGGTATTAAAAAAGGTAAAGACAATCTCAATCAACCCTTTGACTTCCATATACCCTTCCTAATCTAAATAAAATCGTCTAATAATGACCAGAAAAAAGAAAACAAATGCTTATTGGAGCTTGAAAGGGTTAATATACAGTATATTATTGCGAATATCCTAGCGACATATACATACTTAGACAGGCAAGTAGAGGCTAAATTAAGGGGAGGCAGTTGGTTTTTCGAGTCCTCCTCCTCCCTCATGTTTAGCCCCACTAGTTTTGAGATTTTAAGACGTTGGTTCCATTAGTTTCGGGATTTGATGACCTTTCACCCAATTTCTTATTCAATAATAGGACAATTCGTGCCATTTAGGTGTCGATTTTTTCCTGGCGAGCGTTAGCGAGCCTGTAATTTTAGGGGGAATCGGCTTTTGGCCGGGAAATTTTTCTACCGAAAAATGTACAAATCTATCTTGAAGGGGGTCTAGGGGGTGTTTTTCTAAGCTTGATGGAGGTCTAGGGAGGAAACTAAAAAAAAAAAAAAAATGAATAAATGAATTAATAGACCAAACAAACAGCCACTGTCCCCTTAAGGGGAGGTTTTTATTTGATTCCCTAGACTTCCATCAAGCTTAAAATTACTTCCCCTTGACCCCCTTTCAAGATAAATTTGTACATTTTTCGGTAGAAAAATTTCCCGGCCGAAGGCCGGTTCCCCTTAAATTACAGGCTTGCTATCGCTCGCCAGGAAAAAATCGACACCTAAATGGCACGAATGGTCTTAAAATTGACAGAAATGGGGCGAGGGTTCTTAAAATCGCCAAATTAATGGGGCAAGCGTCTTTAAATATCACAAGCAATGGGGCTAAACATGAGGGAGAAAGAGGTTCAGAAAAAAATCCTCCAGGTGGAAATCTCCCCTTCAGCAACATACGTATATATTAGATAAGCAAGAACAAACTATAAAGCAGATACAATATAATTTATGATCTCTGTAACTGTTCAGTAAATTTTTAGCAAATGACCTAGGAACTTATTTGCATATGTATATACATTTAGATAAGCAAGCGCAATATATGAAACAGATAAACTATGATCCCCATGTTTCAATATATATATATATATAGCGATGAACCTAGCAACACACACACACACACACACACACACACACACACACACACATATTGATCTGTGATCCCTGCAACTTTTCAATATATATTTAGCGAAGAGTCTAGCATTAAACACGTAGATAATCAGTTAACCCTTTGAGTACCAGCGACGTGTGTTATATATTGTTCTATCTATATATAGACGATAGTATGCAGCTTTAAAATGATTTGTGGTAGTTAAAAGGGTTGGTTGAGATTGCTTGAAGCCTTGTTATTGCTAAAGGTCCTTCCTAAGCTAAATAAAATAGTCTAGTCATAGCCAGAATATAATTAAAAGGATATCACCGGTACCGAACGGGCTAATGAGCGTGGGGGTGATAAAGAGAGGGATGAATGAACAGGAAGGAGTTAACCCAAATATTAATGATACCAACCTGGACATATACGTCAAAATACTCACACGACTGAGGCCGATAACTTTGGTACGTTATTGATCGAAATATACATGGTGCCATGACATTACTTATTTGGCCAACTGTACCTCCCATGTTTCGTGCTTATGTTATCACTTCGTGAGATAATAGAATAAAGGTAAGATGGATATTATTATTTTTGTTTTAACTATTGTGTCAAGAACATTCAAGGAAATTACATTTACCAAAAATTAAAATGCTATCGAAATACCTTAATTTTAGTGTATTTACAGTATACATATATTATTTTGTTCCCCTTCCTTCATTCATTGTCTCTTTAAAATATGTATACCTATGATTGTTACCATTGTGTAACACGCATACTGTACTCAAATATATATGCAAGTATTCTAAACTCAACCACTTAGTAAGCCCACCTTGTCTTCCATCAGCATTATATAAAACATACATTTGGGAAGATGAAAAATTCCAAGTTTGCTAACCTACGGGGAGACAAAACTGCACTTCCACTCATAAAACGTCTCTTCCATCTCCCTTCCAAACCTTTCCCATTCACTAGAATACTTCCTTTCACAAAACGTTTCTTCCATTCACAAAACGTTTCTTCCACTCACAAAACATTTCTTCCATCTTCCATCCAAACCTCTTCCATTCACAAAACTACTTCCATTCAAAAAACGTTTCTTCCATTCACAAAAACAAAAACAACAACTACCGTATATAAATTACAGCAACAAGAACAACGATAACAAAAATAACTACAAGAACAATAACAACAACAAAAGCACCCAAAATTACAATAACAACAACAGCAGCAACAACAGCAAAATCAACAAACAACAAAAACAACAATAACACCAGCAAATAAATTAAAAAAAAAAAGAAAAAAAAAAGGAACATCAACAAGATTCACACCAGGGTCATAACTCAAGACCTCAAATTGCAAGAAGTTATAAGTTATCATGATCCTAAGTGTGTTGACCATGTTTAGGCAAGGCTGTGTTGGCATATATCAGTCAAAGTAGTAGGCCATTATGATGCTAACTCACCCCGGATAGTAAGAATAGTATAGATAGCAAGAAGGGGAATAGTATGGGTGTGCCTTCATCAGCTTTCCTTAAACAGCATTTTTTTTTTCTGATCTGGCGTTGTAGTGAAGTGTTGATATATAATTTTTTTTTTTTTCTCATTTTTTCTTTGGGGGGGGGGTTCTGTGTGTGTTATCAAACTAAAAAAGAAAGAAAACACACATATATATATATATATATATATATATATATATATATATATATATATATGTATATATATATATATAATATATACTGTATATATATATATATATATATATATATTATATAATATATATATATACATATATACATATACATATATATACATATACATATATATATACATATATATAATCATATTTTATTTTATTTATTTTTTTCTATGTGATTGAGGGAGGCAAAAGGCATAACTGCCTATAGCGAGTGCCTCCCCCATAGTTTTGAAAGAGTGACAGGGCCAAAATCAAGGGACGTTCGAGCCAAAATGCCTGGACACACGGAGTTTGAAGCAATTTAAGTCATAGGAAGAGGGAAAGACTAATTCTGGGAGAGAGTTCCAGAGCTCAGATGTTGAGTAGAAGAAAGTTTGAGAGTAACGTTTCACTCTTGGGTTGGAGAGTTGCACAGAGTAGGGGTGGGATTGAGTTGCAAGACGGGTACCACGTGCCCTACGTAAAGGAGGTGGTATGCACTGGGATAGCTCTGAGGAACACTGATTATTATAGTACGATAGAATAGCGAGAGAGATGCAACATTGCGGCGGAGAGAGAGAGATTGCAGAGAGTTTGGTGAGTGGACGGGAGTTAATGATACGAAAGGCCTTCCTTTCAACTTTGTCTAGGAAGCGGTGTGAGAGGAACCTCCCCATACATGTGAACAATACTCAATACAAGGCCGCACTATGCCCCTGTACAGAGCAAGAAGCTGTGCAGGGGAAAAGAACCCCCTAAGGCGGTTGAGCACACCCAGCTTCTGGGAGGCTGCCTTAGCAAGACTGGTAATATGGTCCTTCCAAATGAGAGCAGAAGAAAAAGAGACACCAAGAATATTGAGAGAAGATGAAGGGTTGATTTTTGTATTGTTGAAGAATAAGGGATAGTCCGCTGGGAGATCCTGACGGGTAGATAGATGGAGAAATTGGGTTTTGGAAGCATTAAAGTTAACAAGGTTTTTCTCTGCCCCAATTGGAAATAGTATTTAGATCAGAATTTAAGAGTTCTATGGCTTCATTACGTTTGTCGTTGAGGGATTGCTGGCTGGGGCGTTCTGAAAAACTAATGGAGTAGTGTAAGGTTGAGTCGTCTGCGTATGAATGGATGGGAATTAAGGTACAGTTAAGGAGATCATTTATAAAAATTAGAAAGAGAATAGGAGATAGGACAGAGCCCTGAGGAACACCGGAGTTTATAGGGTGAGGAAGTGAACAATGGCCGTCCACAACCGCAGCTATGGAACGGCCGGAAAGGAAATTAGAGACAAAGGCACAGATGGAGGGATAGAAACCGAAGGAGGGTAGTTTAGAAATTAAAGATTTATGCCAGACTCTATCGAAGGCTTTCGATATGTCTAGTGCAATAGAAAAAGTCTCACCGAAGTCCCGAAAGGAGGATGACCAAGAGTTAGTAAGATATGAAAGAAGATCACCAGTAGAGCGACCCTTAAGGAAGCCATACTGGCGATCTGAGAGCATATATATATATATATATATATATATATATATATATATATATATATATATATATATATATATATATATATACCTACCTTCGAGATTTATTTGTAAATTTTTCAGTAGAAGAATGTCCCGGGCACCCACCAGTACCAGTGAGAGCCTTTTCCTGATATGCTGGCAACTAGTGGACGATTATATTCAGCTTAGGAAGGACATGTAAGAGAGGAGAATGTCACCCGTGGCACCAAAACGTGGCACCAAAAATGGCGGAGGATGAAAAAAAAAAAAAAAAAAAAAAAAAAAGGATATATATCGCTCTCGCTCTCTCTCTCTCTCTCTCTCTCTCTCTCTCTCTCATATATATACTCTAGGAGTCTATCTATCTTTGATGGGTCCGGTTCTATAAACAACAGGCAGAAGAATTGTGAAACGAATAAATGTTAGTTCTTGTGTGTCAAATTATTTTATGACCTTTCTTAAGGGGGTAGTGCTTGTTTTTTGTTTTCTTCATCTACTGTATATGTATATTCATCAATTTATGTTTGAGTTTCCTCGCTAGACCTCCATCAAACCTAAACAAAACACCTAGACCC
>CM064521.1:61120942-61133442 GCA_032716605.1 Paralithodes platypus | reverse complement strand
GTTATATATATTCTTACACTTATTGGGTTGCATACTTATATCTATGCATTCCCATCTATCTATCTATCTATTTATCTATCTTTATCTATCTATCTGTCTATCTATCTATCTATTTATCTATCTATCTATCGATCTATGTTCTCTCCATCTAATTATCAGCCCAGCCTCCCAACCCCCGATTTATCTTAGGCTTCGATCCCTTAATTAAATTGTAACTTATAATTGGCCCGGCCCCCCATAGATTTATTATACTTGCTGCCCCGTGACCAGACCGAGAGAGGTGCTAAATCACAGGTGCCGGGCCCGCTTGGAAATATTGGAATCTCATTTATTACGGGGTGGAGGTAATGAGGGAGGAGGTGGGGGTGGGGGTGGAGGTGGGAGGTGGGTGGATGTGGGGGTGGGGGGAGGAGGTGGATGGATTTGAGGGAGGAGGAAGTAGGTGGATGGATATGAGAGGATGGAGGATGTGGTGGATAGTTATACAAAGGAATACAAAGGAGAACAAACTGCAACAGACCTATTGGTCCTTACGGGGCAGTTTGGATACCTAAAACTACTAATCTACTGACTACGAGGTAGAGAAAAGGATAGCAAAGAAGAAGGCTCCTCCTCACCCACCACTCCCTCCAGCTAATGCTGGCATGGAAACAGATAGGAAAAATACCATGCAGTATTGAAAAACTGACACGGAAATTCGAACAGGACAGGGAGAAAAAAGAAGTTGATTTGTAATCTAAGCTAACTCTATTTACTACAATTCTGAAAGGGAACAGATGTATGAAAATCAATATACATTGCGGTATGCGTTGACATTTCGTTGCGCGTTATTCTGAAAGAAACTGTGTTAATCGGGGGTTATTTGCCATGTGTTTATCCAGATGGTTCTTAAATGTTTCGACAGTATTACAGTTTACAATGTTCGAGGGTAGTCTGTTCCAATTATTCACAACGCGGTTGAAGAAGAAATGCTTCGCCTCGTGAGAATGAAAACGCTTGCCTATAATCTTATAACCATTGTTTCTCGTGTTTGCTTGATTGATCGTAAATAATTCGCTTATATTTAGGTTGCTGAATCCCTTGAAGATTTTGAACACCTCTATTAGGTCACCTCTCATTCTGCGCTTTGTTAAGCTAAACAAATTTAGTTCTTTTAAGCGCTCTTCGTACGGTTTATTACGCAATCTAGGTATCATTTTAGTGACTCTGCGTTGCACCCTTTCAAGTTTATTTATGTCCTTTTGGTAGTACGGTGACCAGAATTGCACGCAGTATTCGAGATGGGGACGCACCAATGAGTTGAATAGAGTAAGTATGATTTTTTCTGATTTGAATTTGAATGTTCTGCCGATGAAACCCACCAATTTATTAGCAGTTTTTATTACCTCTGTACACTGTTTATTATAACTCCCAGATCCTTTTCATTATTTGTATTTGATAGTTGAATGTTGTTCATTGAGTAATCTTTTTTAGCGTTGTTACTACCGATGTGTAATACTTTGCATTTTTCTATGTTGAATTTCATTTGCCATTTTTCTGCCCAGTTTTCTAAAGTGTCTAGGTCACCTTGTAGTTTTTGCCAATGTACTGTTGAGGTTACTTTATTAGTAATTTTTGTATCGTCAGCAAATTTCGAAATTTTGCATTCTATTCCTTCGTCTAAGTCTTTATGTAAATTATAAAAAGAATAGGACCTAATACCGAACCCTGGGGAAACGCCACTATTTACTTTGCACCAATCCGATTCTTCACCATTTATTACAACTCGTTGTTTACGGTCTGAGAGCCAATTTTCGAGCCATTTCAGAGTTTTTCCTGTTATGCCATGAGCTTTTATTTTGTCAATTAGTCTCTTGTGGGGTACGGTATCGAAAGCTTTCTGAAAATCGAGATAAATTATATCAAATGCTCTATCCTTATCATATGATTTTGTAAACATCATTGAAGAAGTCGAGTAAGTTTGTTAAGCATGAACGTTTATTTCTAAAACCGTGCTGAGAATCTTTTATTAAATTATTTTCTTCCAAATGTTTTACTATTTTGTCCCTTATAATGGTTTCCATTAATTTGCCCGTTACCGAAGTTAAGCTAATTGGTCGATCAGTTGCCGGGAGAGGAATTATTTCCTTTTTTGTATATGGGTGTCACGTTAGCTAGTTTACATTCGTTTGGAACTATCCCAACATTCAATGATTTGTTGAAACAGATTTGCGAGTGGGTTTAATAATTCGTGTTTTGCTGCTTTTAGGATCCTTGGGGATATTTTATCAGGGCCTGGGGTTTTATTAACTTTCAAATTGTTGATTGCGAACAGGATATCGTCTTCATAAATCGTAAAGTTTTCGAGCTCAGTGCCATTTGATTGATTCGTAGGGGTAGGTCGGTTACCGGTAGTATCTTCCGACGTGAAAACTGATGCAAAATAGTTAGTTAGGATATTCGCCATTTGTACTTTGTTATCTGTATGATCTCCATTTTCCGCAACAAGTGGGTCTATTGTTGAAGTTACCGTTTTTCTGGTTCTTATATAGCTGTAAAATTCTTTCGGATTGGACTTGCTGGAGCTGGCAATATGAAGTTCCAGATTCTTCTTACTTCCTTTGATGAGATTTTTGGTTGTTCGACGCAGTCTATCGTGTTCTAATTTATCGCTATTATTCTGAGTTGCCTTATATTTTTGGTATGCCTGCTTTTTTACTAAGAGGATGTTTTTTATTTCATTATTCCACCATTTTGGCTTATATTTGCCTGCTGGGCGCCGGTTTCGTAGAGGGATGCTTGTATTTATTGCTTTGTTTAGGTTATTAGATAATATGTTCCATAATCGATTTACATCATGAGTTTCGGTCATTTCACTCCAGTCAGTATTGGCAAGATGCCTTCTAAGTTTGTTAAAGCCGGCCCTTCGATAATCTGGTACTTTTTCCGTGCTCACGTTTTCTTTGTCATTATTTACTTTAATGTTAAAGGACACTATCCTATGGTCACTAGAGCTAAATTCCGGTCCGATTTTAACGCTATTTACCAGTCTTTCATTTGTCGTTAGAATAATATCCAGAATGTTATTTCCCCTCGTTGGGTGTTCTACGTGTTGATAAAGGGCACTTTCCTGAAGATTAGCATATAGATCATGTCCCGCGTGAGCATTTAGTGGTTCGCCCCATGTTGTGGACAGGCAGAGTGAAAGCGCCAAATATTACTGCTTCTTCCTGACAACTTATTTCGGCTCTTTGAGCATAGAGTTTCTCGTCAGTATCGGGTGATTGTGCAGGAGGCCGATAAATTAGGCCAATTATTATCTTGCTTGCTTGATTATTTATTTGAACGTAACTAGTATCAATATTATTTATGGCAGGTTTGGTTACCTTGAGTGCTTGAGGAGTACTTTTGACATATAGCAGAAAACCCCACTCCCATTCTTTGGGATCTTCGCAGCTGAAGGGAGTAGAACCTGGTTTTGCGTTTTCCGCCATAAAATCACGCTTTTCCCGTGTTGATCCAAGATTCTGAAACACCGATTATATCACATTCCTCCATACATGCAAGTGCTTCCAGGTCTTCGAATTTATTGCGTAAGCTGCGTGCATTAACGTAGCAGGCCGTGATATTATTTTGGATAGAGTTTACATTTGATATGGGGTAGTTTATGTCGCTGCTACTGCCCCTGCTCGGTTGTCGTTTTTTGATCTGAAAGTGCAGACTGCATCATGTAGGAGTCTGCCTAGGCGTGCTCCTCCGGCTGAATTCAAATGGCAGCCATCATCCTGAAAGAGAATGTGTTGATTGTAGAAATGGTCCCAGAGATTGAGATATTCGACATCTTCCTGTGAGCAGAGGGATTTAAGTCTGTTATTAGTACTGAACGCCTTATCGTAGAAACCCGGACACGGCATCGATCTTGGGAAGAATGCCTGAAATGATTATGTTACATGACTTACTCTTGTAACGCTGGATTGCCTTACGGTATTTTTCCATTAGTTCCTCTGATCTGGTGCGCATTACATCGTTCGACCCTGCGTGAATCACGAACAGGGTGTTCTCGTCAGCGTTGATGGTGACATCGTCGAAGGCTGCTGTGATGTCGTCCAAACCTGCACCCGGTATGCAAAAACGCTTTCTGTGGTTTGGGACTCTTCCACAGAACTCTTCAAGTTGTCCTCGTAAGATGGAGTCTCCAATGAGCCTGGTCTCCTCAGTTTCGTCTCCTGTTTCTGTCAGAATCTGGTATTTATTAAATGTTATGACGAAGGAGGAGGAGGAGGTGGATGGATATGAGGAAGGAGGAGGAGGGGGTGGATGGATATGAGGAAGGAGGAGGAGGTGGATGGATATGAGGAAGGAGGAGGAGGGGGTGGATGGATATGAGGAAGGAGGAGGAGGGGGTGGATGGATATGAGGAAGGAGGAGGAGGAAAGATATGAGGAAGGAGGAGGAGGAGGAGGAAAGATATGAGGAAGGAGGAGGAGGAGGAGGAAAGATATGAGGAAGGAGGAGGAGGGGATGGATGGATATGAGGAAGGAGGAGGAGGAGGTGGATGGATATGAGGAAGGAGTGGATGGATATGAGAAGGAGGAGGAGGGGGTGGGATAGATATTAGAGGAGGGGGTGGATGGATATGAGGGAGGAGGAGGAGGTGGATGGATATGTTGATTGTGGAGGGGGTTAATGGATATGAGGAAGGAGGGGGTGGATGGATATGTGGGAGGAGGAGGAGGTGTGGATGGATGTGAGGAAGGAAAACGAGGAAGAGGGAGGGGGAGAATCGGTGGATGGGAAGGGGAAGATAAGAGAGAAGAAGAAGAAGAAGAAGAAGCGTAAGGAAGAGGAAGTGTAAACGGGATGGAAGATTAAGAGCAGAAACCAGACGAAGTTGGCCGAAAATATGAAACAAAATAAACACACTTTAAAAATTGAGGTATAAACGTGAAAAATTGGATGGGAATGAATAACTAAAAACAAATATTATATAACGCTAATATAAATCAATGTATATGGAGAAAATAAATCTAAAAAGTAAATATAAATAAATGCGTATGGGCAATTACGCTTAGACAACTCGTGTACGCATTAATCTTTGGGTTTGACAGGAATCGCCAGGCTTCAGTTCTTCCCATCCTATGTAACTCTGTAACATAATTTACCATATTTACTTAAGAGGGGGGTAGTGCTTGTCTTTTGGCCTATATTCACAATTATTTTCACCAACCCACCAATTAATTTACAAATAAAGCTAACTAATGAAATCAATGAAAGTAATCAATATAATATAATAATATTTAATTATATATATTTTGTTTTAGTTTCCTAGCTGGACCTCCATCAAACTTTTAAAAACACCCCCTAGACCCCTTTTCAAGACAAATTTGTAAATTTTACTACCAAAACATGTCCCGGCCGATGGCCGGTTTCTCCTAAAATTACAGGCTCGCTATCGCTCTCCTGGAAAAATCGACACCTTAATGACGTGAAAGGTCTTAATATTGACAAATAAATGGATTGAAAGGTCTCAAAATCGCCAAACTAATGGAACGAACGTCTTAAAATTTCAAAACTATTAGGGCTAAACATGAGGGAGAAATGGGTCCAGAAAAACGAACCATCCCCCCTCAACCCCTTCACCACCATTACGTAATTGTCATCATATTCTGTTTACCATTAGACGATTATCTTTAGTTTGTATTCTACCTCTCAATGGGTAAATACGATATCAATAAACTCTCTTAATAGCATAGGTCCTTCTTACGCTACATAAAATCATATAATATTTGCCAGAATCAGAGGTACTAAGGCGTCATGGTGCTGAAGGGGTTAAGGGGTGTTTTATTTATGTATTATGTTTATTTTACTCTGCTCCCTAGACCTCCATTAAGCTTATAAAATACCCCAACATTCCCTTTCGAGTTAAATTTGTATATTTTTCGGTAGAATCATATCCCGACCGAAGGCCAGTTACTCCTAAATTGCAGGCTTGCTATTGCTCGCCAGGAAAAAGTCGATACCTAAATAGCACAGAAGGTCTTTGATAAAGAAAATGGGCGAAAGGTCTAAAAATCGCCAAATTCCAAAACTAATGGGGCTAAGCATAAGAGAGAAGGGGGTCCAGAAAAAGTAACACCCCCTTAACTGTGATTCGTGTGATTTCGCTTGTTTTCTGGACTGAGGGCTGTGGCATACCGACACGTGTTCTAGGTGTTTGATAGACGCGTTCCCAGATGCCACACGTCCGACAATGTTCGTCCGATTTGCGTGATTTATGGATAAATATGGGCGATAATGACCAGCCAAAACATTATCAGTATAATATATAATGCTCTGAATAAATATTGACATTGTCTTATGATTTTCTTAATAGATACTATGGCCCCATAATCTAGTCATATGCACAATATTTCTCCATGACCCAACCCAGCAATACAAAATACTCACTACCCAGATACTTTATTTGATTCAAGACCCCAATAGCCTCAGGTCATACTCTCATACACTTTACTGCCTCATTTAATGAGTGACTAATTTATGTGTGGTTTGTCCCGAAATCAATGCAATAATGCAATATATATATATATATATATATATATATAGTGTAGGCGAAACGTTGTACAAATATAACGAGTAAATATGGAGAACTACGGAGATGTCTTCACTCACCCTTCTTTTGTAAGAAACAAAAAAAAAATATATATATACGGTATATATAATTATATATACCGGTATATATTTTTTTTTCTATGTGATTGAGGGAGGCAAAAGGCATTACTGCCTATAGCGAGTGCCTCCCCCATAGTTGAAAGAGTGAAAGGGCCAAAATCAAGGGACGTTCGAGCCAAAATGCCTGGACACACGGAGTTTGAAGCAATTTAAGTCATAGGAAGAGGGAAAGACTGATTCTGGGAGAGAGTTCCAGAGCTCAGCTGTTGAGTAGAAGAAAGTGTGAGAGTAACGTTTCACTCTTGGGTTGGAGAGTTGCACAGAGTAGGGGTGGGATTGAGTTGCAAGACGGGTACCACGTGCCCTACGTAAAGGAGGTGGTATGCACTGGGATAGCTCTGAGGAACACTGATTATTATAGTAGCGATAGAATAGCGAGAGAGATGCAACATTGCGGCGGAGAGAGAGAGACTGCAGAGAGTTGGTGAGTGGACGGGAGTTAATGATACGAAAGGCCTTCCTTTCAACTTTGTCTAGGAGAGCGGTGTGAGAGGAACCTCCCCACACATGTGAACAATACTCAATACAAGGGCGCACTATGCCCCTGTACAGAGCAAGAAGCTGTGCAGGGGAAAAGAACCCCCTAAGGCGGTTGAGCACACCGAGCTTCTGGGAGGCTGCCTTAGCAAGACTGGTAATATGGTCCTTCCAAATGAGAGCAGAAGAAAAAGAGACACCAAGAATAGTGAGAGAAGATGACGGTTGATTTTTGTATTGTTGAAGAATAAGGAATAGTCCGCTGGGAGATCCTGACGGGTAGATAGATGGAGAAATTGGGTTTGGGAAGCATTAAAGTTAACAAGGTTTGCTCTGCCCCAATTGGAAATAGTGTTTAGATCAGAATTTAAGAGTTCTATGGCTTCATTACGTTTGTCGTTGAGGGATTGCTGGCTTGGGCGTCTGAAAAACTAATGGAGTAGTGTAAGGTTGAGCCGTCTGCTTATGAATGGATGCGAATTAAGGTACAGTTAAGGAGATCATTTATAAAAATTAGAAAGAGAATAGGAGATAGGACAGAGCCCTGAGGAACACCGGAGTTTATAGAGTGAGGAAGTGAACAATGGCCGTCCACAACCGCGGCTATGGAACGGCCGGAAAGGAAATTAAGACAAAGGCACAGATGGAGGGATAGAAACCGAAGGAGGGTAGTTTAGAAATTAAAGATTTATGCCAGACTCTATCGAAGGCTTTCGATATGTCTAGTGCAATAGAAAAAGTCTCACCGAAGTCCCGAAAGGAGGATGACCAAGAGTTAGTAATATGAAAGAAGATCACCAGTATAGCGACCCTTAAGGAAGCCATACTGGCGATCTGAGAGCAGATTATGAGAAGAGAAATTAGAAATTTGGAAGCAAGATATTCAAAAAACTTTATATATATATATATATATATATATATATATATTATATATATATATATATATATAGTATACAGAGAGGAGAAGAGAGATGGAGAGAGAGAGAGAGAGAGAGAGTAATAATTATGTGCAACAAGGAGGTGTATAATATGTAGACCCGCCGTCCTATACAACCTCACGCTCCCTCTATAAACCTGCCTCTATGTACCACCCTAATTATTTACTATAGTTAGTGGCCGGGGTACAAACACGCACATACACATATTTTCTTACACAAGTATTGGTGTGTGTGTGTGTGTGTTTGTGTATGTTTGTGTATGTTCTAGCCCTCCGCTTGATGTGATACTGATCTGAAGGCTAGCCTGAGAAGGTGTTTGGGTGTGCTTCCTTCCCCCCCCCCCCCCCCCTCTCTCTCTCTCTCTCTCTCTCTCTCTCTCTCTCTCTCTCTCTCTCTCTCTCTCTCTCTCTCACACACCTGGCTCCAACACCTATTTTATCTTTGCAACTTCCACATGAATATACTCAACTAGAGAAAGATAGTATTCAACCCATCGATTCTACTCGGTCTTTCCAAACTGTATCAAAATCACCAGTAACAGTAATACCGCAAACAAATCACCAGTAACAGTAATACCGCAAACAAATCACCAGTAACAGTAATACCGCAAACAAATCACCAGTAACAGTAATACCGCAAACAAATCACCAGTAACAGTAATACCGCAACAAACCACCTTAGTAATACCGCAAACAAAGCACCAGTAACAGTAATACCGAAACAAATCACCGTAACATAAACCGCAAACAAATCACCAGAAACAGTAATACCGCAAACAAATCACCAGTAACAGTAATACCGCAAACAAATCACCAGTAACAGTAATACCGCAAACAAATCACCAGTAACAGTAATACCGCAAACAAATCACCAGTGTCAACAAATCACCGTAACAGTAATACCGCAAACAAATCACCAGTATACCGCAAACAAGTACAATAATAGCAACAAGCACCTAGTCACCAGTAACAGTAATACCGCAAACACAATTGTTATTGATTGATTCTGCTATCGAAATTTACGAAATTTGCATGAAGGGGGTTTTGGTTGAATTTTGTTGTTTAGTTTGAAGGAAGTCTGGGAAGGCGTTTTTGTTAGCCTATAATACAATTATCTATAATGGCAAAAAAACAAAACAAAATAAAAATAAAAATCCTCAATAAAAATTAATGACAATGTAACAATAACCCCCCAGCCGCCAGTCCAGTTAGTGTGAACTATAGCGATGAAGCACTACACCGTGACAGTTTCCAGTCGTTTTCGGTCACCGTGTTGCTGTTAGTAACCCCCCCCCCCCCCCCCCCCCCACACACACACACACATTCCACCTTCATAATAATGTAATGATTCTCTCTCTCTGGTTTTCACTTTACTTCTCTTAAAACTGTTGACGGCTGACTTTTTTAATCCGGGAGTACAGGACGACCTATCGAATACTGTAAACTAATCTTAAATTGGCTCCCCATAGACGGCGCTGTGGAAAACTCTCTCTCTCTGGTTCAAATGACGTCATGCGCACCAGATCCGAAGAGTTGATGGAGAAATATCGCAAGATGATCCAGCACTACAAAAACAAGTCAAGGAATATCATCATCTCAGGCATTCTCCCCAAGATCGACGCACCTGACAAATTCTACGACAAGGCCTTCAGCACAAATAGCCGACTAAAATATTTGTGTCTGAGGGAAGAAGTTGAATTCATCAACCTCTGGGACAACTTCTACAACCAGCCTACTCTGTGCCGCAAGGATGGCACTCATCTAAACCCTGTGGGTTCAGCACGCATGGGTCGTCTCCTACACGAAGCAGTCCGCAGCCATGGATCAAAAAAACGCCATCCGAGAAGAAGCAGCAGTGACATAAATCATCCAACGCCAAGAAAAAAACAGAGGCAACCGAGGACCACCAGCGATAAGGACCGAAGACAGCGAGGACCGAGGACAGCCATGAACATAATTGTAGATCCGACAAGAACCAAAAATATTATTAAAGAGCGTTCCGTGAGTTCTAAAATAACAAATTTAAAGGTTTTCTATGCAAACGCTCGTAGCATACGCAATAAATTTTCAGATTTAGAGGAACTAGTGTTTACAGAAAATTATGATGTGATTGGCATAACAGATTCTTGGCTCAATACAGAAGATAGAGACTTTTTAGCAGAGTATTCACTTCCCGGGTATGTAATGTTTGAGAAAAGCCGAATAAATCGAAATGGAGGTGGCGTTTTACTTTATATCAAAGAAAGTCTTAACCCTACCCTCTGGTCAAAACCTCAAATTGTGAACGTCCACGCATCTTTTGTGCTAATAAAGAATAATAAAGGTACAAAAAAATACTTGCATTAATATACAGACCTCCAGCTCAATCAGTGCAAACTGACCGAGAAATTTACGAACAAATTGCAGATGTAAGTAACTCACAAGATACCGTAATTTTTGGCGACTTTAATTTACCTGTGACCAAGTGGGGCGATACTCTTACTTCACACTCCGGACATGACTTGTATACGAACTTGCAAGAGAGTTCGCTTTATCAATTTGTTCGAACGCCGACCCGTGGTAATAACGTTCTTCACATTGTACTTGCAACAAAAGAAGAATTGATAGAGAATTTGAATGTTGGTGATGAATTCAGTAACAGCGACCATCGTACGATAACTTTCACTTTAAAGTTTACTAGTAACGAACCAAATAGTAGCATCGAAAAAGTCCCTAATATCAAGAAAGCAAACTTCCATAAACTTAGAGCTATGTTTAAAGAAACTGACTGGATCTTTTTAATTTTTTCACAATAACGACATAAATACATCTTGGAAGTTATTCGAAACACTTACCTAAAAGCATGTGCAAGGACTGTATAACCATCGGACGCAAACTACTGGCGTCCAGGGGGGCCATAATAATAGAGCGCCAAATGGGTGGAAGGTAAAGATACTTTCAAACTGGCCTGCTTGCTAACCACAAAAAAAAAATTGCTAATTGATAAGATAAAAATCCTCAACCAAATGACGAAAGAAAAGGACCGTGGTGAAATTTGTAGAGCTACGGGACGCAAAGCCAAAAAGTTAATTAAGCCAAGTAAAAAGACCCTAGAGTTACATATTGCGAATTCAAAAGTAAAAGACAAACCCGAAGAATTCTATAGTTATATGTCAGAAAGAAAAAGTAGTTACTGTCAACTGTTTGGACCGTTAGTCGATTGAAATGAAAATGGAGAATACACCAAAGACGAAGTACAAATGAGTAATGCCGCTCAATACCTTCTGTGGCATCAGTGTTTGCAACAGAAGACCTCAGTGATATCCCTACAACCATCGCCGATTCAGATTGATTTAATTCAAGATGTTTCTAAGCAATATCACCGTTACAGAGAGATGAAGTATTGGAATTGTTTAGATAAACTCAAAGTGGTAAATAAGAAACGCCTGGACCTGATTTACAATCTCGCCTAGAGTTCTAAAGGAAGATAAGGGATGAGCTCTCCAAACGCACTGACATTACTATTGGCATATAGAAGTTACTTGCAGTCTGGAACTATGCCTGATCAGTGGAAGCTAGCCATACGTACACACCGTAGATTCAAAAAAGGCAGCAAATCCCTACCCAGTAACTATCGTCCAATTAGCTTAACCTCAGTTGTATGGCTAAAATGCTAGAAACGGTCCAGTACGAGATCAGACTCGTAAAAATCACATATTAGAGGAAAATAACATTCTTAAAGATACTCAACACGGCTTTCGTAAAATAACGTTCCTGTTTAACAAACCTCTTAAGACTTCTTCCACGATATCCTCAACCTATACTACGATGATGGATAAAGCTGTAGATATTATATAACCTTGATGTTTCAAAAGGGCCTTTGACAAAGTTCCCCCACAAACCGGTGACTGCTAAAACTAAAAGCGCATGGAATACAAGACTGTTGTGGTGAAATGGATAGAAAAATTGGCCCCCTCAGCGACCAGAAAGCAAAGAGTAGTCATAAAAACGGTTTACATGCCAGTCTAAATGGACCAATGTAAGTAGGCGGGGTACCCCAGGGATTCGGGGTTACAATAGAGACCAAATTCTCTTTCTAATTTTACATCAACGAACATAGATTGAGGGTCTCACCTGTACAATCTCAAAATTTGCTGACGATACAAAAAATTGCAAATCAAATAAGCGTAATATCAAAAGAACAAGTTGACGATATGCAACACAATCTAGATAAATTGTCATGTTGGGCCCAAATTTGGCAAATGAGTTACAATGCGGATAAATGTAAAGTTACTAGCATATCGTAATACCCTAAATGAGAAAGGGGGGGGCAAAACTATTCGATGAATGGCACTCAGCTTAAGAATGTAAAACAGAGAAAAACCGATCTGGGATAAC
>CM064521.1:60985218-61120842 GCA_032716605.1 Paralithodes platypus | reverse complement strand
TCACATAAGTTCTGTTCCTCTCCGTGATCTTATACATGGAATTATAATGATTGAATGACGAGTGTAGTTTCTCAGAGGGGGACCACCTCGTTTTTTTTTCTCTCTCTCTCTCCCTCTCTCTCTGGGTTGTATCCATGCGGCCCCATTCAACCTACTGTTTTAAGACGTGTATCTCCATCCAGGTATCGATTTTTTCCACTCGCCAGCATACTTTTTAAAATGTTTTTGACAGCAGGCTAAGTTTGTACATTTTTTGATGGAAAAAAAAGACTCCGGCGAAGCCGGATTTCTCCATACAATGAGGGCTCGCTATCACTCGCCAGGAAGAAATCGACACCTGGATGGGGATAAACGTCTTAAAACAGTAAGCTGAATGGGGTCGATTAGAGAGAATACCATTATAAAGACGTCGCCGGTACAGAAGAAGTTAAGACGTCGCCGGTACAGAAGAGGTTAATGAGAATGATTTACCTTTGATTATTAACTTTTTATAGTTTTTCCCTTCCACTAAATGGGTTTAAGGGGAGATGGGCTGGTTATTCGGGTCCCCCTTCATCCTCATGTTTAGTCCCATTAGTATTAATATTATAAGACGTTTTCCCCATTAGCTTGTCGATTTTAGGACCTTTTGCCCCATTTCTTTGTCAGTATTAAGACTTTTTGTGTCATTTAGGTGTCGATTTTTTCCTGGCGAGTTATAGCGAGCCTGTATTTTAAGAGGAGCCGGCCTTTGGCCGGGAAATTTTTCTATCGAAAAATTTAAAAATTTATCTTGATGGAGGATCTTGGGCTTTAGGGAGGAAACTAAAAATAGTAAACAGATACATAAATGAGCGTCTCTCTCTCTCTCTCTCTCTCTCTCTCTCTCTCTCTCTCTCTCTCTCTCTTTCTCTCTCTATCTCTCTCTCTCTCTTTCTTTCTATCTCTCTCTTCTCTATCTCTCTCACCTCTCTCTCTCTATCTCTCTCTCTCTCTTTCTCTCTCTCTCTCTCTCTCTCTCTCTCTCTCTCTCTCTCTCTCTCTCTCTCTCTCTCTCTCTCTCTCTCTCTCTCTCTCTCTCTCTCTCTCTCTCTCTCTCTCCCTCTCTCTCTCTCTCTCCCCCCCCTACCCCTACCCCCAGCTTAAATACTTTGTTTCAATATGATGACGTTTTGCTTTATTTTATAGTCTGGGCATCTATCATTTGACGATTATATTCAACATACGAATGACCTGTGGGTGTCAGAGACATGAAGTAAAATAGGTTTTTAGCCCAGTTGGGTTAAGGGGAGGTATTTAGTTTGTTCCCTAGACCTCCATCAAGCTTAAAATTACACCCCCTTGAGTCCCTTTCAAGATAAATTTGTACATTTTTCGGTAGAAAAATGTCCCGGCCGAAGGCCGGTTCCTCTTAAATTACAGGCTCGCTATCGCTCGCCAGGATAAAATCGACACCTGAATTGCACGAAAGGTCTTAATATGGGGTGAAAGTTCTTAAAATCGCTAAACTAATTGGGAAAACGTTTTATAATATCAAAAGCAATGGGGCTAAACATGAGGGAGAAAGGGGTCAAGAAAAAAATCCCTCAAGTGGAGATCTCCCCTTAAAGAAGTTTGACTAAGCTGAATGTAATCATGTTTTGTTGGTAACTAACATTGAAACAAGCGTAGACCATCTCTTAGAAGGATGTACAGCATTCTCTATTCACCAAAGCCGGTATATATCACACGAGCACTTCTTCACTCAACATTTGTCCTTAACACTGGTCTGGCAGCTTATGAGGTCAAAATTTAGAATATTTCGGTCACCTGAATTCATCTATCAACAGTCTAGTTCCCGATACCAGTGCCAAATACTCAAGAAATGTTGCCAGAAAATTGTTGATCATCGAATGTTGACTACAAAGTTAAGCCGGTATCACACGAGTTCTTTTTCCCTCAACATTTATCCTCAACACTGGTCTGGCAGCTTATGAGGTCAACATTTAAAATATTTCTTTTGCCTAAATTCATCTGTCATCAGTCTAGTTTCTGATACCGGTGCAAAATATTCCAGAAATGTTGCCAGAAAATTGTTGATCATCGAATGTTGACTATAAAAGCTCTCGTGTGATACCGGCTTAACTTTGTTTTAGCCAGAAAACAATGAACAGGTTGATATTGCATGGATAAAATCAAGTATGTAATCCACATCCTGTATTTCTGTCCATTTGCTTGCCTTTTCTTTCACTATTCGCCCATCTTTATTTACATCCTATACCCTCTGTCCATGTTTTGGCTTTTCTGTCACTGTTCATCTTTAGTCACATCCTGTATTTCTGTCCATTTGCTTGCCTTTTCTTTCACTATTCGCCCATCTTGTTATATCCTTTTCTGTCCATTTTGTTTATTATATATTATTATATTTTATTTTGTTTTCTTTCTCTGTCCGTCCATCTTGTCATATCCTTCTGTCCACTTGTGTTCTACATATTATTTTGTTTTCTGTATCCGTCGATCTTTATCCACATCCTGTATTTCAGTCCCTTTTGTCTTGTTTTATGAGTTTTTTTTCTTTTCTTCATCTGTTCGTTCATCTCGTGTGTGTGTGTGTGTGTGTTTTTTGTTTTTTTTGTTTTTTTTTGTTTTGTGTTTTGTGTTTTTTTTTGTTCTGTCTGTTCGTCTCTTGATATCCTTTTCCCAGGCACTCATCTCCCACAGCTCGGGCAGGTAAAGTATTTCCGCTCCTTGTGAACTGCTGGGGTCAGGGGTTCAAGGGATCTGGTGCATGGGCTCAGGGCTGGGAAGAGGCACTTTCAAAACACGCTGGGAGATGAGGCTTACGGAGAGTTACGAGGAAGAGTTAGCATCTCAGAGACGTCGCGGTCCATTCCGGGGAAATACTCGACGTGGAAAAGGAGAGATTGTGTAGTATACTACACAGATTGCTACACACATTCTTGAGTTGCTCTACTGAAGAAGGAGATAAAGAGAGAGAGAGAGAGAGTGCGTGTGCGCAAGTGTGTGTGTGTGTGTGTGTGTGTGTGTGTGTGTGTGTGTGTGTGTGTGTGTGTGTATTAGTTACACAGATCTTGCATAGACCTTGCAGTCCTTACTAGGGAGTACGGCCTTTAAACTTAAAACAAGCAAACATGTAGATGTTACTGAAATGAAGACAAGGGCACTAAGGCAATGAGAGAGAGAGAGAGAGAGAGAGTGAGTGAAAGAGAGAGAGTGAGTTAAAAAGAGAGTGAGAGAGAGAATATAAAATAGGTTAACCACTTCATTACAATGACGCAATTGTAATTCTATTTTGGCTAATGCTGGACGATTTTACTCGGTTTACGAAGGGGTATAAAATATCGGATAATTCTGATTTCCACACGTTGTCCTAAGCTTAAGGGGGATGACCTGCTTATCTTTGTCTCTGTGGGTTGTATCCATTTGGCCCCATTCAGCCTACTGCTTTAAGACGTGTATCCCCATCCAGGTGTCGATTTATACCTGGTGAGTGATAGCGAGCCACCATATTTTGGATAATGAGTTAGACAGCTGGCTAAATTTGTACATTTCTCGATAGAAAAATGTTTCCAGCGAAACCGGACTTCTCCATAAAATACTGGTTCGCCATCGCTCGCCAGGAAAAAATCGACACCTCGATGGGAATAAATGTCTTAAAACAGTAGGTTGAATGGGGCCGAATGGATACAACTACGAAAGAGAAAAGAGCAGGTCACCCCCTTTAAAGCCGGCGTCACACCAGCAAGTATACCAGCTACATGTATCGGAGTCTGGAATCTGCTACAAGTTATCCTATTATTATTGTTTTTATTATTATTATTATTATTATTATTTTTTTTTTTTTTTTTTTTTTTTTTTTTTTTTTTTTTGCTGGTTATTGGTATATATAATATGACTGTACGCGATTATTGTGTCCTAGTTACCAAACATGGAATGACAAGGACGTTACCGGTACTGAACGGGTTAATGTTATCCCTTTGAGTACCAGCGACGTGTTTTATTTTATTGTAGCTATATTTTGGTGATATTATGCGGCTTAAGGGGAGGGTTTTAGTGTTTCCTAGATTTCCATCAAGCTTGAAATTACACTCCCTTGACCCCCTTTCAAGAGAAATTTTTACATTTTTCGGTAGAAAAATTTCCCGGCCGAAGGCCGATTCCTTTTAAATTACAGGCTCGCTATCGCTCGCCAGGAAAAAATCGACACCTAAATGGCACTAAAGGTCTTAAAAGTTACATAAAAGGGGTGAAAGTTCTTAAAATCGCCAAACTAATGGGGCGAACGTCTTAAAATCTCTAAAGCAACGGGGCTAAACATGAGGGAGAAAGGGGTAAAGAAAAAATCCCTCAAGTGGAGATCTCCCCTTAAGAAGGATCCGTGGTATATACAAGGGTTGGTTAAGATAGTTTGAAGCCTTAGTAATGCTAGTGGTCCTTCCCAAGTACTGAATGGGTTAATGCTATGCCGTTTATGAGCTAGTTGTCGGCGAACTGTTGATTTGGACTGGTTAAAAAAAAAAAAACTTGCTCTGGAGGTCAAAGGTCAGAGGGTGGAGTTTGACCGGGTGTGTGCGTTCCCAGGGTCATCTATTGGTAGCGTCCAGTTTTATTGTTTTGTTTTGTTTAATAGCTGCCATGTTGAGTCCACTTGGCGCTGGCTTTCATTTTTATATTAGTCTGGCCCTCGCTCGTAGATTATATTCAACTTAACCCTCTAAGTACCAGCGACGTGTGTTATATTGTATGCTAGCTAGATTTCCACGATATTATGCATTTAAGGAAGGATCTATGGTAGTTAGAAGGGTCGGTTGAGATAGTTTGAAGCCTTATTATTGCTCGAGGTCCTTCCTAAGCTGAATAAGATCGTCTAATAGTTGCCAGAATAGGATCAAAGGTACGTCCCTGGTACTGGATGGGTTAAGGGGACAGTGATTATTGTTTTTGTGTCTATTTATTTACATATTATGGATATAATTAGTTTATTCATTGGGGTTTGTAATTGATGATTAATGGTAAGAACGGGGTGTTTCTTATTCATGCATTTGTATTTATTTATTAATTCATATATTTTTTTTATTTTCCTCACTAGACCTTTATCAACCTTAAAATACCACTCCTTAGACCCCCTTCAGGTTAAATTTGTACATTTATTGATAGCAAAATGTACTGGGCAAAGGCCGGTTTCTCTTAAAATTATAGGGTCGCTATCGCTCGCCAGGAAAAAATCGACACCTAAATGGCACGAAGTCTTCATATTGATATAGAAATGTGGCGAAAGGTCTTAACATCGACAAACTAATGGGTCAAACGTCATAAAATCTGAAAACTAATGGGGCTAAACATGAGGGAGAAGGGGGACCACAAAATTAGCCCATCTCCCCTTAACCCTATTTTATCTGAGGGTGGTTTTTTGGGACCACCCCTGTTTTACCCCATTAGTTTGGCGATTATAAGAGGTTTCATCCCTTTAGTGTGTTTATTCTCAAACGCACCATCTCAATCACGTGTAATTTGTTTCCGGGGGTGAGACAACGAGCCTTCACATTTCCACCGGGATTCGAACCTGGGTTATCACACAGATTTGTAAACACTGTAACCATTACACCACCAGGACGGTTAAAGGTTTATGCACACGCCTACGACTTATTATCCATTCTCGAATACTGGATATTAATCTAATCATAACACAGTAGGCTGAATTGGGTCGAATGGATACAAGCCAGAGACGAGATTTTATGCACCGTAGGAAGAATATATGGGACTAAGCTGGTTAATTAATCGAGCTCAGACGGTATTGTGCAGCATAATTTACTGGTTCGGCTCAATGGTTTAAGGAAGGGGTTTAGTTTGCTCTCTAAACCTCTATCAAGCTTAATAAACACACCCACAAGACCCCCCTTCGATATAAATTTGTAAATTTTTCGATAGAAAAATTTCCCGGCCGAAGGCTAATTCCTCTTCAAATACAGGCTCGCTATCGCTCGCCAGGAGAAAAATCGACACCTAAATGGCACGAAAGGTCTTAATATTGGCAACAAATTGGGGCAAAAGGTCTGAAAATCGCCAAACTAATGGGGCGAATGTCTTGTAATCTCATAACTAATAGGGCTAAACATGAGGGAGGAGGAGGACTCGAAAAACCAACTGCCTCCCCTTAAGCTGGTGCACATCCATGCTGGTCCTTCCTAACAGTAGAGCCCCTCCGACGTTTGGGCAGTTACGCCGGTATCACACGAGCACTTTTTCCCTCAACATTTATCCTTAACACTGGTCTGGTAGCTTTGGAGTTAAACAATTATGATATTTCTGTCATCTAAATTCATCTATCATCAGTCTAGTTTCCGATACCAGAGCAAAATATTTCAGAAAAGTTGACAGAAAAATGTTGATCATCAAATGTTGACTATGAAAGCTCTCGTGTGATACCGGCTTTAGTGTGGTGTTTTGGGTTTAATTTTTATTAACCCCTTCTGTACCTGAAACGTTAATTTAACTTTATTCTGGCTACTATTAGACGATTGTATTAAGCTTAAAAAGGGCCTCCAGCAATTAACACATTTCGATATATCACACTTATAACCATTTGTACTACCACAGATCCTTCTTAAACTGCACAAAATCGTCTAAGTATTGCTAGAATACACTTAACAAGACGTCGCCGGTACAGATGGGGTTAAATATCACAAAGCCTCATTATTAAAGGTATACCAAAGGGTGCCTACTGTAAGAGAGTTTGTTTTATGGACTCCCTATAGACGTGTTCCAGGATATTCGTCTTCTTTCTTAACTCTGACCAGTAAGGGGACAGTGGTTATTTTGGGGGGTCTATTTATTTATATATTAATTTATTTTATAGTTTCCTCCCAAGACCTCCATCAAACTTTAAAAAACAAAAAACATCCATTAGATCCCCCTACGAGATTAATTTGTACATTTTTCGGTAAAAAATATCATGACCGAAGGTCAGTTCCTCCACAATTACAGGCTCGCTATCGCTCACCAGGAAAAAAATCGACACCTACTGTAAATGGCACGAAAAGTCTTAATACTGACAATGAAATATGGCGAAAAGTATTAAAATCGACAAACTAATGGGGCAAACGTCTTAAAACCTCAAAACTGATGGGGATAAGCATGAGGAAGAAGGAGGTCCATAAAAAGCGACTACCTCCCCCTTATGTCTAGACCACTAAGTTCCTTGTTTGAGTATGTTTTTGTTGTCCCGAATAAGTATACATTTATGCAGTGGATCTCGGCCGAGTTTTTGTTCCACTTGTACACTATATCCGTCTTCTTCTTCTTTATTCTTCTTCTTCTTCTTTCTTCTTCTTTTTCTTCTTTATTCTTCTTCTTCTTCTTTCTTCTTCTTTTTCTTCTTTATTCTTCTTCTTCTTCTTTATTCTTCTTCTTCTTTATTCTTCTTCTTCTTCTTCATTCTTCTTCGTCTTCTTATTTTTCTTTTTCTTATTTTTCGTTTTATTTTTATTTTTATTTTTTTTATTCTTTTTTTTTATTTCTTCTTTTTATTTGTCTTCCTCTTCTTCGGCTTCTGCTTCGTCATTTTGTTTTTGTTGTTGTTCTTTGTATGTCTCTCTCTCTCTCTCTCTCTCTCTTGACGCGTTTTGGGCGTCTTCTCAACGATGCGGTGAAGGATTTTCGGAGAAGAAATCGACTCAGCACAGGACAACCAGGAAGGAGGACCGAAGACAGCGAGGACGGCAATCTACAAAGGAATTAAATACTAATCCGTCAAGAACCGCGAATTTGGATAAAGCTCCACCAACACGACCCAAATTCAAAACCGTCAGGGATAACGACCGAGGACCGAGGACAGCCATGAATGTAAATGTAGATCCGACCAGAACCAAAAATTCGATGAAAGAACGATCTGCGAGTTCTAAAACCGCAACTTTAAAGGTTTTCTATGCAAACGCTCGTAGCATACGCAATAAATTTTCAGATTTAGAGGAACTAGTGTTTACAGAAAATTATGATGTGATTGGCATAACAGAATCTTTGGCTCAATACACAAGATAGAGACTTTTTAGCAGAGTATTCACTTCCCGGTTATGTAATGTTTGAGAACAGCCGAATAAATAAAAATGGAGGTGGCGTTTTATTTTATATCAAAGAAAGTCTTAACCCGACCCTCGTGTCAAAACCTCAAATTGTGAACGTCGACACATCTTTTGTGCTAATAAAGAATAATAAAGGTACAAAAATAATACTTGCGTTAATATACAGACCTCCAGCTCAATCAGTGCAAACTGACCGAGAAATTTACGAACAAATTGCAGATGTAAGTAACTCACAAGATACCGTAATTTTTGGCGACTTTAATTTACCTGTGACCAAGTGGGGCGATACTCTTACTTCACACTCCGGACATGACTTGTATACGAACTTGCAAGAGAGTTCGCTTTATCAATTTGTTCGAATGCCGACCCGTGGTAATAACGTTCTTGACATTGTACTTGCAACAAAAGAAATTGATAGAGAATTTGAATGTTGGTGATGAATTCAGTAACAGCGACCATCGTACGATAACTTCACTTTAAAGTTTACTAGTAACGAACCAAATAGTAGCATCGAAAAAGTCCCTAATTTCAAGAAAGCAAACTTCCATAAACTTAGAGCTATGTTTAAAGAAACTGACTGGAGCTTTTTAATTAACAATAACGACATAAATACATCTTGGAAGTTATTCGAAACCACTTACCTAAAAGCAGTGCAAGACTGCATACCATCGAAAATACGGCGTCCAGGCCATAATAATAAGCCCAAATGGTGGAATAAAGATATTTCAAACTGCCTGCTTGCTAAAAAATGTGCTAATGATAGATTAAAATCCTCACAAAATGACGAAGAACGGGTGAAATTTGTAGAGCTACGACGCAAGCCAAAAAGTTAATTAAGCAAAGTAAAAAGACCTTAGAGTTACATATTGCGAATCAAAGTAAAACAAACCCGAAAGAATTCTATAGTTATATCAGAAAGAAAAAGTAGTTACTTCAACTGTTGGACCGTTAGTCGATGAAAAAGGAGAATACACCAAAGACGAAGTACAAATGAGTAATGCCCTCAATACCGTCTTTGCATCAGTTTTTACAACAGAAGACCTCAGTGATATCCCTACACCATCGCCGATTCAGATTGATAATTCAGATGTTCTAAGCAATATCACCGTTACAGAGAGAGAAGTATTGAATTGTTTAGATAAACTCAAGGTAAATAAAACGCCAGGACCTGATACAATCTCGCCTAGAGTTCTAAAGGAAGCTAAGAATGAGCTCTCCAAACCACTGACATTACTATTCAATAAATCCTTGCAGTCTGGAACTATGCCTGATCAGTGGAAGCTAGCCAACGTAACACCGATATTCAAAAAAGGCAGCAAATCCCTACCCAGTAACTATCGTCCAATTAGCTTAACCTCAGTTGTATGTAAAATGCTAGAAACGGTCATACGAGACAGACTCGTAAATCACTTGGAGGAAAATAACATACTTAAAGATACTCAACACGGCTTTCGTAAAAAACGTTCCTGTTTAACAAACCTCTTAGACTTCTTCCACGATATCCTCAACCTCTACGATGAGAGTAAAGCTGTAGATATTATATACCTTGATTTTCAAAAGGCCTTTGACAAAGTTCCCCACAAACGTTTACTGCTAAAACTAAAAGCGCATGGAATACAAGACGGTGTGTTGAAATGGATAGAAAATTGGCTCGGCAACAGAAAGCAAAGGGTAGTCATAAACGGTAAGGCATCTAAATGGACCAATGTAAGTAGCGGGGTACCCCAGGGATCGGTACTAGGACCAATTCTCTTTCTAATTTACATCAACGACATAGATGAGGGTCTCACCTGCACAATCTCAAAATTTGCTGACGATACAAAAATTGCAAATAGCGTACTCTCAAAAGAACAAGTTGACGATATGCAACACAATCTAGATAAATTGTCATGTTGGGCCCAAATTTGGCAAATGAGTTTCAATGCGGATAAATGTAAAGTACTACATGTCGGATACCTAAATGAGAAAGCAAACTATTCGATGAATGGCACTCAGCTTAAGAATGTAAACAGAGAAACTGATCTGGGAGTAACAATATCGAGTAACCTAAAACCGAGTCAACAATGTTCAGAAGTTGTTAAGAAGGCAAACAAATAATTGGCTTTATAGGCAGGTCATTTGAGCATAAATCCAAAGAAGTTATCCTAACCCTTTACAATTCCTTAGTCCGCCCTCTTCTGGAATACTGCGTTCAATCCTGGTGCCCTTATTACCAAAAAGATATAAACAAGCTAGAACGAGTTCAACGTAGAGTTACCAAAATGATACCTAGCCTAAAGAACAAACCATACGAAGAGCGTCTTAGAGAATTAAATCTATTTCCTTTAACCCAGCGCAGATTAAGAGGCGACTTAATTCAAGTGTTCAAAATCATCAAAGGCATCGACAATATGAACTGTAGTAAGTACTTCACTATCGACCAATCTAATTACACGCGGGGAAACGGTTGCAAAATTATTGGTAAATCTTTTAACTCGCACGAATCTAAGAATTTCTTCTTCAATCGAGTTGTCAACTTGTGGAATGGGCTTCCCCGAGACGTTATAGACTGCAGCACCGTTGATTCATTTAAATTTCGCCTAGACAAATATCTCGCATCAAACCCGCGACTGACTGCGTTTGTAAATGAATAACTTTATCCTCCCCTCAGTTACTAACCCATATGTCCCCTACTAACTTCCTAGTCCTGCCACGTTAGTGGCAGGGCAGTAGTTCCCTTTCCAATGTTCCCTTACCCACTCTAAACCACTGTTTGGACACTTGATCCTCAGTGTTTTGGAGGACAAGCAACCTAGAAGGGTCACTAGATCTGTTGTTGCTTGATTTCCTTTGTACTCCTTTGTACTCTCTCTCTCTCTCTCTCTCTCTCTCTCTCTCTCTCTCTCCTGCCTTCATCTCCTATTATCGGCTTGTGTTGATATGATGCACCCTCAACTCCTCCTGATCCAAGCACCCTCTTATTCTATACCTTACCTTACCTTACCTTAATTACCTTACCTATATTCTTACCTTATTCTATATTAACTCAAGGTAACGTAACTTGTCAGGGGTATTTTATTTTTTATTTTTTATTTTCTCTATTATATTATTTATATATATATATATATATATACAGTATATATATATGTATATATATTTATATATAACATATATATATATATATATATATATATATATATATATATATATATATATATATATATATATATATATATATATAAAAGAGAGAGAGAGCGAGAGCGAGAGAGAGGGAACCACAAATACATGGAATAAGTAAATTTCTTGTACTCGTTAGGAAAATGAAACACGGAGCTGCAAGCTTTCGTATGTATTCCAAACAGGTTAGTGTGTGGGTCCTAGTTCCAAGACATCTTCCGGCAGATAGAGAAGAAAGGGTAGGAGTCAACTTATCTCTCCTAACCCGTGACAGTTACCAATCAGTAAGAGAAATTGAATTGATTCTAGCTGCAGAGGGATTCAACTTGCCGCCAGTTGTAATGAAACCGTATATTTCTGCACTCCCAGCACTGCAAATCTGGTCAGAAGATAGTCTCCTACCCTTCCACCCAGACAAATGCAAACATCTTAAAATATGCGGAAGCTAAAAGTGTGCTAACTTTCGAAAAACGTGTGCTAACTTTCGAAAAACTCAACATCTTAAAATATGCAGAAGCTAAGAGTGTGCTAACTTTCGAAAAGCTCTTGGACAAATTCTGGAAAGACCAACCCATGAAATATAATATTGAGGAAAAGATAAATTCCACCTCGAGCCACCACATCAGTGTTAAGGGGAGATGGGTCTTTTTTCTGGTCCCCTTTCTCCCTCGTGTTAAGTCCCATTTGTTTTGAGATTATAAGACATTCGGTTAATTAGTTTGGCGATTATAACAGCTTTCGCCCCATTTTGTTGTCAATTTTAAGACCTTTCGTGCCATTTTGGTGTCGATTTAAGAGGATCTGGCTTTCGGCCGGGACTTTTTCTACCGAAAAATGTACAAATTTATCTTCAAGGGGGCTCTAGGAGGTGATTTTCTAAGCTGGATGGAGGTCTAGCGAGGACATTAGGAAATAAAGGAATAAATGAATTAATAGACCAAAAAATTGGCCCATCTCCCCTTAACTCAGGGGATGATGACCAAGATCTGGACATAGAGGATTAACAAGACATGCGTCCAGTATCGCCGTAAGGTAAGGTGGGCTCAAACTGTATATATTCGACATATATAATAGTTACTCGTGGAATTGTCATTTTCTATGAGATACAAAACAAAGAAAACTATCTTTAAATGGGTAACAATTTTGAGATTTGCACAGACGCAGCGAATAAGACGAAAAACTCCACATTGATACGCCATATGTATTTGCGAATACATACAGTACACACACACACACACTGATAATATTGAAGGGTCGGCATTTCAGTGGTGTACGGGCGTGTCGATTTTAAAATTGCCTACACTAAACAAACAATATTTTGCCAAAAATATTGTGATATACCGATTTGGTTGGTACACAATCATGCTGTCAACTTTAGTAACCGGATTTTAAATACAAAACTGATTTGTTAGCGATTATTTGTATCGATTCCCCACCACGATTATAGCGTAGATCGTGTTTTGTGTACTTTATTTATTTATTTTGTATGTTCCTTCTCCACCTACCTTAAATACGATGTTAATCAAACTGCAGCTATTTACATAATGAAAGGAACATACGTCGGTTAGTGGAAATTACAACTTGTCATATAGTGGTGTGTATATTTGACATATAAAATAGTTACTCATTGAATAGCCATTTTCTAGAAGATATATAACAAAGAAAACTATCTCTAAAGCGGTAACCATTCTGAGATTTGCACGCTTGCAGCGAACTATACTGTAGACGCTATATTTAGAAGATTTTATACAGCTTAGGGTGGATCTCTAGTAGTTAAAAGGGTCGATTGATATACTTCGAAGTCTTACAATTACTTTAGATCCTTCCCAAACTGAATAAAGTCGCTTGGTAGTAGCCAGAATAGAATAAAAAGGATGTCAACGCTACAGAAGGGGATAATATTTGTTCTTAATATTTAAACTAGATAAAACAAAAAAATAATGGAATTTTATTATTACCAAAGGCTAAACATGATAATGTGTCTCGTATTATGACCTATTACTGGATGAGAATTGCTCAAAAATGTTGCCGGAAAACAGGCGTGTGTGATACTCCCCTTTAGTTTGTCTGACCCCCGAGTTGAACCAAGATGACCAGACGATAATTGCTCCAAAATAATTGCCGGAAAAAGGGCTCGTGTGATACCGGCTTCAGTTTTTCTCTCCCCCGAGTTGAACCAAGATGACCAGGTAGGTTACCACGGTGTTCACGATCTGGAAATTAAGTAGATAAATATACAGTAAGATATATATATATACAGTATATAGATAAATATAGTCCATGAAGTCCAGTAAGGATTTATGGAAGTTAAAAAGGGTGAACTGAGATTCTTGGAAGCCTTTTAATTGCCGCACGTCCTTCTTGAGCTGAAAAAAAACCCTAATAATAGCTAACATATAATAAAGAGTAAGACCCGGTAGTGAAGAGGTTAATTATTAGTAGGGCAAACATTCTGGAACCCCCCCCCCCCAACCTCGGAAACTAAAAAATTGCTTGAAGAAATCGGCTCTAAAAAAAATTCACACCTATTCCTTGGCCGACTCTTCCCAAAAGATAGACATCTTAGCCTGATTACTCTAGTCGTGTTTTAGTTATATATATATATATATATTTTTTTTTTTTTTTTTTTTTTTTTTCCAAATCATAATGAATATACAATAAGTGGAAATGGGCCAGTGTGGGTATTGTGGAGGCAGATGCAGATGCAATTGGTTATTTTCTTTTCGTGTAGTCTGTTTCTTTTCAACTGACGGTAAATTGCAAAGTTCCCATCAAGATGTATCAGTTATTTTGAAGATTTTGTATTGAAATAGGGTGTTAACTATATAAACCTGGTATTGCCTTTTTATTGCAAGATGTCCTGCCTAAACTGAATAAAAGGATCTAGCAACAGCCAGAATACAACGGAAAGACGTCACTCGTACTGAAATGGTTAACCCCCTCACTATCCTGTGGATCCGAGGGTTGCCGTTTAGCATTCAAATATAGAGTTATCTCAATCTCATTATTACCTCTCCAAAATTAGTTTTCTGCCCACAGCTCACTCAAAGACAACTGCAGAGGTTGAAGCAACTAAACTAAAGGTTTATAAACACCCCTGATGGCCACAAAGGCTTTTAATTAAGCATTATAACTAAAACTTGCAAAATAAACAAATCAAAACTGGGACGACACAAGATAAAAGCAAAATAACTCATCAAAATCGCTATGTGGAAATAATGCTTAATAAATTCAAGTTTTGAAATAAAAGTACACAATCCACCATATAAGGTGTACATCACTACATGAGCAAGTTAATCTGTTTCCCAAGCAAACTAATCGCACACACAACAACGCACTATCGTCACGTTCAAGGAATTAGTCGATTTGGGAAGTCCGGGACGTTCTCGTAAATTTTACTAAATTCTGTGTGAATAAAGAAACTACAGTTTATATCAAAATGCTATATTAAAATTAAATCTGCAATTTGACAAGATATTAACAATAGTAGGCTACACAATACATACAGCACTCACTAACGATAGTGCTATCAGGTAGGCACCTATCAGCATAGCAAGGACAGGTGACCCATACCAATTACTACCCTACAAATAACCTACATTTATCGTACAAATAAATTAAGGAAAGGGCGCAAATCACGTCCTGTGCGTGATAGGGTTAAATTCATCCTGTGTGCGATATTATTGTAAACTGTACTTACTGCGAGGAGAGCGCCGTAATCCAGACAGTACCAGCCACACACACTGAACCTCCGTAGCTCTCCCAACCCCGTCACCACCTCACCGATCTGTAACGGGGACATGGCCGTATTTATTGGCTTATTGTTTTACCTTTTTATTGTTTTTTAGTTTCCTCCCCAGACCTTCATCAAGCTTAAAAAGACACTCCATAGATTAACCCTCTTCAAGATAAATTTCCAAAATTTTCGATAGAAAATGTCCTGACCGAAAGCCGGTTACTCTTAAAATTATAGGCTCGCTTTCGCTCGCCAGGAAAAAATCGACACCTAAATGGCACGAAAGGTCTAAATAATATTGAAAAGTAAATGGGGTGTTAAGTCTTAAAATCGCCAAACTAAGGGGCCGAACGTCTTAAATTCTAAAAACAACAACACTGGGCTAAACAGGAGAGGGAGTCTGGTCAATAAGTTGTAGTTATTAGCATGATATCCATTATTCGATAAATGGATATAAAATCTTAGTCATGTACTTATCCTTTAATCTTGATGGTGTAATGCTTCGAGTAAGTTCTGTATGTGGTAACCCAGGTTCGAATCCCGGTAGGATCACATGTTTTTATTAATTTCATTGGGAAGTGTTTGGTGTTAGGAGTGAAATAAATAAATTAGATTATTATTATTAGTTAAAGTGTATTCAAGTGTACTCAGAGGGTTAATTGAGTCCTGGCTATTATTATACGATTTTATTCAGATTAGGAAGGGTGTATGGGTTAATTGAGACAGTTTTTACCCTTTTAATTCACACAAATCCTTCCTAAGCTGTATAAAATCTTCTACTGATGGCCAGAATAAAGGGTTAAAACGCGGCCTAATCCTCAAGAGGTTATAGTGTGTTCAAGCTAACCTGGCAGAAATTGAACACTTGCAAGTTTCGTTCTATAAGGAAATTGGAGCTGTAGATATAAATGTTCATCTGATTGTCCTGCTAAATACGGTTGTAGTAGATCTCTAAACACATAAAACCTAATTCAACATACTCTTTACCCATCAGAAACCTGCATAATTATTGCATTTATATTTACTATCGATATCTACAGCTCCAACTTCCTTATAGCCTGAAACTCGCAAGTGATCAATTGGTAATGCTGCCTTTCTATATATTTGTACAGGCAGTATTATTAAGGGGGGATGGTTCACGTTTTGGTCGATTGTTTTCATTTATTTAATATTGTTTCTAGTTTCCTCCCTAGACCTCAATCAAACTTTTAAAAAAACAAAACAGGATCCACTTTCAAGATATATTTGTAAATGTTTCGGTAGACTAATGTCCCGGCTGAAGGCCGATTCCTCCTAAATTACAGGCTTGCTATCACTCGCCAGAAAAAAAAATCGACACCTAAATGACATGAAAAGTCTGAATATGGACAGAGAAAAGGGGCGAAAGGTCTTAAAATCGCCAAACTAATGGGCCAAACGTCTGATAATCTGAACACTAATTGGGCTAAACATGAGGGAGAAGGGGGACCAGAAAAACGACCCATCTCCCCTTAAATAATGGCGGCGTCACAGGAGCTGTTTAGGAAGTATAGATAAATGCCCAAATTTATTTCGAAGGTGGATCTTGGGAGTATTTCGAAGGTGGATCTTGGGAGTATTTTTTAAGCTTGATGGAGGTCTAGAGAGGAAACTAAAATACAATTAAGATAAGTGAGTGAGAGCACACGGGTTGGTTGAGCTCCTCAAAAGAGGGGATTTTCGGAGGGATATCGTGGGGCTAAGTGACCCATATACGTATCAGAAGATCGGCGATGATACGGTGTTTCGGCACATAGTAAACAGAACGTGGTTTCTTGTTTAAACATCGCCCACAAAGCATATTTAGTTTAATCTTGAGAGTGTTATTACCAGTATCAGTGAGGGGACAAGGAGCCGTCGGGCACTAGCCCAGCCCTGCCCAGGCACCATAAACCCCCAGCAGTAACCACAAGGTGAGTGAAGTAACCGTTTATAGGGCAGGCAGTTTCACCCTTATGGTTCCCCACCATAGGCCTTATCTTCCATCTACCCCAAGGACCTGACCCTCGGTCTTTCAACTTCTCAAACAATTCTAACCATTATGAAGTACTTGCTATAAGGTCCATTTTCATCTCTCTCTCTAACCATTCTCTACTCTCGTCTCTCTCTTCTCTCTCTCTCCTCTCTCTCTCTCTCTCTCTCTCTCTCTCTCTCTCTCTCTCTCTCTCTCTCTCTCTCTCTCTCTCTCTCTCTCTCTCTCTCTATCTCTCTCTCTCTCTCTCTCTCTCTCTCTCTCTCTCTCTCTCTCTCTCTCTCTCTCTCTCTCTCTCTCTCTCTCTCTCTCTCTCTCTCTCTCTCTCTCTCTCTCTCCTCTCTCTCTCTCTCTCTCTCTCTCTTCAATCACCGCACTTAACCGTCTCATTGTTATTATTTTTTGGTTTTCTATAACTTCAGACCGCTTTTTATCATTTTAGTTATTTGTTTTCCCCTAACATCTTTCAATACCCAACCAGGCCAGCCCCCTCTCCAGCTCGCTTTCTTTCTCCCTCGCCCCCGCCCCTGCTCTCTCTCTCTCTTAACATGTTGTACAATTTAAGCATTTTTCCATAACTGCTGTCCTAGATTCGGTTACCCACTCAGATCCTGGCTCTCGCTCACTCTCTGGCTCTCTCCCTATCTTGATGTTGACAGCATTATTATATCCTAAGCATTTATTAATACTCAACATCAGGGTGGCGTCGCCAGTGTAAGTAATCATAGGATATAATTGGCATGCTTCCCTTCATTCAGTTAGATCTTTTAGTTGTACCGGTGCCCAATGCCGAGGATTTATACATTTAACCACTTAGCTTTAGGAGAAGCAGGCCAATTGCCCATCAGAAAGGTTGACTATGATATGTGTGTGTGTGTTTTTTTTTTTTTTTTTTTTTTTTTTTTTTTTTTTTTTTATTTTTTTTTTACATATCCCATCAGAAAGGTTGACTATGATATGTGAATTTTTATGCATCCAGCCAATTATACATTAATAACAACAGCAATAATCTAGATATGTGCCAGGAGAGATTTCCCGGGGTTTCTGAAACAAGGGAGACATGGCAGAGATGGAAGCACCACGGGAAGATCAGGAGGTCGGCTTGGTAGAGGCAGAGGAACGGATAATCTTGGAAGACTATGGCCTAGCAGATACTAAGTGTTTTAAGTGCAGAAAAACCAATGCAAGAAAGAATTCGCGAAAATGTTCCGGCTGTCTTAGATCTATTCATTTATCTTGTGCTAAGCTGACAAAGAAAACATCAGGAGAACAACCAAACTGGAAATGTCTCGCATGCCCAGGGCCCACTGCAGAGCCAACCGGGGCAACACCGGCAACACCGGTCGCCGACTTGACCCAACTTGTGACCAAATGGAAAGCGCGGATCCAGGTCCTTGCCCGGGTACCTAAAGGAGCCAGAATCCAAGTGGCGGAGGCCCTTACAACCATCATAAAGCAGGCCCTACAGCTCAAGACACCCCTCGCATGGGCACGGCTCCTGGGTTTCTCCTATAGGGCCCTCCGAAAACCACCCAGAACCAACATACAAGACCATCTTCAGGTTTCACTAGCCACCAGAGTGAAACATCAAGTAGCACAGTATATGGATGGAAACAAACTGGTGGAACCCCCCGAACAGCAACCAAACAGGGCCCAGAAGCAACAGGACAATGAAGAGGAAGAGGCTGAACAGCTATGTAAGAGGGTCGCGGCGAAGCTGGCGGATAGTGACATCAAAGGGGCCGTCAGACTGTTGTCCTCTTCAGGTTTTGCTGGTCAAGGCACCGAAGTTGTTGAAGCCCTACAAGAAAAGCACCCACCTACACCTTGGGACCTAAACCTCCCCCCTGCCCCAAATGACCAGATGCGCCAACCTTTAGTTGTCACGAAGGAGCAGGTGGTTGCCGCAGTGACTTCATTCCCAGCAGGCTCAGCTGCGGGCCCAGATGGTATCCGACCCGCCCACCTCAAAGGCCTCTTGGGTCAGGGATCAGGAGCTGCTGGGGAGGCACTCTTGGAAACCCTCACCAAATTCATCAACATGGTTTTAAGAGGGGAAGTACCCGACTGTGCCACACCCCTATTTTTTGGGGCATCACTCTGTGCACTGGCAAAAAAAGATGGCGGTGTGCGCCCAATAGCAGTAGGGAACACCTTCCGCCGCCTTGCCACAAAGGTGGGTTTGAAACCACTCTCGAATGGCCTAGGTCAACACTTAAGACCAGTTCAACTAGGTTTCGGAACTCCAGGGGGGTGTGAAGCTGCTGTACACGCAACACGCACCTACCTCAGCCAAGCCCAAGAAAAACGAGTGCTTCTAAAGATTGACATGCGGAACGCATTCAACAGCATTCGCAGGGATGTCTTCCTCCGTGCAGCTCAAGAACACATCCCCACTCTGTACCCCCTACTTTGGCAGGCTTATTCCAAACCTTCAATCCTGATTTTTGGCGAGACGGTAATCCCATCAGCGACTGGGTTACAGCAGGGAGATCCAGGTGGTCCTGCTCTTTTCTCAATAGGGGTGGATGCAGCAGCTAACAAAGTAAGGTCAGAACTGAATGTATGGTACCTGGACGATGCAACCTTGGGTGGGTCAGTAGAGAACGTTCTAACCGACCTAAATAACATCGTAACTGACCTCGGCCAGGCTGGGCTAGTGATAAATGACACCAAATGTGAACTTGTCCTCCTCAACCACACACGTGAACAAGGAGAAGAGACTCAGGCCCTGTTTCGAGGCATATTGCCAGATGTAAAGATCCTTCAGGAGCACCAGCAAACCCTATTAGGTTTCCCACTAACTCTGGCAGCAATCCCACCAGCACTTCAAGTTAAAAAGGAGGAGCTTCAACGTCTCGTGAGTCGCCTGATACACATCGATGCCCACTCAGCTCTGGCCCTGCTCAAGAACTGTTTCTCCATCCCAAAACTCCAATACCTCCTGCGCACATCGATGACTTACACGAACAATGGTGGCCTCCAAGAATTAGACAGCATAATCCGAGAAGCAGTGACCAGCATCACCAACGTGGAATTTAAAGAACGGACCTGGACACAAGCCACCCTTCCTGTCCGCCTCGGGGGCTTGGGCATACGGAGAGCCTCGGATATTGCCTCCCCAGCCTTTATCTCTTCCCTCATCGCGACCAACGACCTTGTAGTGTCCATCCTTTCTTCTCAACCCGGAATGACACTTAATGGGGACGTAACAGCAGCGATTAACACCTGGAAGGGAAGTACAGGAGTAGAGGAGGAGCCTCAGGGTACCTCCAGGAGCAAGCAGAAAGCGTGGGATACCATCTCGGCGAAGAAAACTCAAGAAAATCTCCTAACCAATGCAGACCAGGTTGCAAAAGCACGCCTCCAGGCAGCCGCCCGTTCGGAGAGTGGCTTGTGGTTACACGCCATCCCCATCCCACCTCTTGGAACTCACTTGGATGCTGAAGCGCTCCGGGTTGCCATCGCGCTCAGAGTGGGTGCGGCAGTTTGTCACCCACACACTTGCAAGTGTGGTGGGGGGATGGATGCTCAAGGTCACCATGCCTTGTCATGTAATTACAACGCAGGCCGCCTGCCAAGACACTCTGCACTAAATTATGTCATAAAACGGGCCCTGCAGAGTGCTAACCGTGCATCAATCCTCGAACCACATGGACTTCACAGAGAAGACGGCAAACGGCCAGATGGGATGACCACTTTCCCTTACAAGAATGGCCGGTGCCTCGTGTGGGATGCCACATGTGTTGACACTTTCTCCACAACCAACATCGCCAGAAACGCCGACGAAGCAGGTGAAGCCGCCCGGATAGCAGAAAATAAAAAGCGAGAAAAATATCAAGCCATCGCCAGAAATCATCAGTTCGAGCCCCTGGCATTCGAAACTTCAGGAGTCTTCGGCCCTACCACCCTTGAGATGGTGAATGAAATAGGCCGTAAAATCAGAGAAGTTTCAGGAGAACCCCGGGAAACCCTCTGGCTCAAGCAAAGACTAGGGATGGCTATCCTCCGGGGCAATGCCACCAGCGTCATGAGCTCAGTTCGACAGGACTGGGTCATGCCACTGTGTGAGGCCCGGGCAGGAGTGGTGTATCCATAGTCTTTCCACAGTAGGGTAAAACAAAACATAAACTTTATTTGTATGTAACATGTGTGATGCACATAAATAAAAGGGGATGTGTCGGATGGTTGAAAGCCACAGTTGCTCGCGCGTTTGGGGCTAGCAACACGTATTATGAAAAACATGTATACTCCTTCATTCACTGTCCCCCCCTTCATTCACTCAACCCCACAATTTGCCGGAGGATAACAGGTTTTTCACAATACGTAGACGGAGGTCTTTTAAAAAAAAAATATTAAGATATACTAAAATAAATTAAATAAATAATTAAATAAATAAGAATATATGTATATTATCTCCCCTTAACCCGTTCAGTGCCGGTGACATAATTATTATTTTAATCTGACAATGATTAGACGATTATATTCAACTTGGGAAGGACCTGTAGCAATGATAAGGTTTCAAACTATCTCAACCAACCCTTTTAACTACCACAGATCCTCCTTAATCTGCATAATATCGTTTAAATATAGCTAGAATAATATATAACACGTCGCTGGTACAGAAGGGGTTAAGCACTTCTATCTATCGCCGGACGCTGTGATCCCCAAAGGGGTGGCCACGAACGAAACGGCCCCATGCTCCTCAGTCCCCAGTCAGTCGACGCCCCTCCTCCCATCCAGCACCGCCTTCACTCATATACTTCTTTACACCATCCTTCCACCTCTCATTTGGTTTACCTCTCCCTCTCTGTCCTTCCACCTCACTCTCGTACACTCTCTTGGTCATTTTCTTACTTCCCATGCGTTCCAGATGGCCGAACCATTTCAAGGTGTTCCTTCTCACACTTTCCAGCATATCTACATCCACACCACACCTCTTGTACTTCCTCATTCGTCTGTCTATCCCTCCATGTAACTCTGCATGCACTTCTCAAGTAACTAATTTCCACCCCTCTCACTCTTGGTTTCAGTCTCATCACCAACGTCCATGCACCGACCCCGTAAGTCAATGTCGGGATTACCACACTGTCATGCAAGGACTTCTTTACTTCCATGCTGACCACCCTATTTCTTGTTACTGCTTTCAGCGTTCCTACAACCCTCTTCCCCTGTTGCACCCTCTCCCGCACTTCTTCATCCATACTCCCATCTTTACTCAACGCACTGCCCAAATACTGAAATGAGCTGACATTCTCCATAACCTGACCGTTCAACTTTACCTCACACTCTATGGCTGCACCCCTCTCAAAGACCATAACCTTGCTGTTCCCCACATTTACCTTCAGATTCCGTTTTTCACACACTGTTCCAAACATATTTACCAAACCCTGCAACTCCCATTCACTATCGCTCATCAGAACTGTATCATCAGCAAACAGCAGAACAGGCATCTCCCATTCGTTTCCTTCCCTTATCAGAGGTACACCAACATCCACTGCTCTTCCTTGTATTTCTTTCATGACTCCATCCATATGTATATTGAACAGCCATGGGGACATCACACACCCTTGCTTTAACCCAACATTCAGATCAAAGAACTCGCTCTGCTCATTCTCCACACATACTGACGCCTTTGCACCCTCATACATGCTCTTCACTGCTTTCAGCAACTTGCCGTCTACTCCGTATATTCCCAGTACTTTCCACAAACCTTCTATTGAACCACTATAAATATTTCACACTGTTCTCACCTTGTTTCTAATCTTGAAGGAATGGGGGTCCGTGCTGCAATTTAGGTCCTTCAAGGCTCTCATCATCCGTTCCACCTGCAAACAATCAAATTCAAGGCTTCGATGATTATACAAGTAGTGGAATAGATAGGAAGGTTAAGGGGAGATGGGTCGTTTTTCTAGACACCCTTCTCCCTCATGTTTAGTCCCAATAGTTTTAAGATTTTATGACGTTCGACCCATTAGTTTGTCAATTTTAATTCTTAAGTATAATAATATAATTGTGTTGTTGTTTGAGATAATAGGGAATTCCATACCTGCGTGACGAAGTTGTTCCCGATACGGCAGAAGCGCAGGATGAAGGCGTAGCTGATGCACAATAATATGAAGCTGGTGCCGTAGGCCAAGGTACCGGTGAGGATAGCGTAAGAGGAGGACACGGCCACCACGATACTCAGCAACAGGTACACGCTGGTGAACAGGAAGTAACAGTCCATCGCCCGGGCCCTCAGATCATCTACCTGGACACAACAACTTATTGGATCACAGTTATATCAAATCTGGTTCAACTTGAGCCAGCCAAACCTGACCGCAATCATCCAACCCAGTACAACCTAAACTTAACAGTCCCATCCCAACATTACTAAACATAGCCAAACTCGACCCATCTTATCCTATCACAACCTACCAATCCCATCCCAACCTTACTAAACCTAGCCTAACTCAACCTATCTTAATATTCCAAGAAATGTGGCTACAAATCTAAACTATTCTTCCACATCCCACTTCTGATGTCACCCTAGAGAACGAAGAAGACAAATTAGAGCAACGAACTTACTTGTTGCCATGCTCTATGAAGGTAAACCAGTAATTTAACCCAAATCTGAATCTTATGTAATACTATGTCGTAAGTCAAAGGAAATAATATTTTCTATCTATCTATTTATTTACTCAGGCCCATTCCCCCCTTTTTTTCTGGGGGTGGCCGACTCGAGACAGAGCCAGAACAGGGACAACACAACATAACAGATAAACAATGAACACACAAAAACAAAACACAAATTCACACACATCTAGTATTTGAGATCGCTCTTTCATTACCTTTTGTATTTTACAGTGGAGAACATGGAGTGCTGAGATAACAGAGTCTGAATGATCCTCTTCATTGTTAGGGGGGCAAGTGGAGATGATCTTGAGTGTGGTGTCAAGAGCCGAGGTCAGTTGTCCTGAGAGCAGGTCAAAAGTCTTGGCTGACAACTCCACTGGTAGAGTGATCACAAGATAATACCCGGGAGCAAAGAGTACCGTAAAACCAAATTCCACGGGAGAGTTTAATCTCATGATGTTAACGGAAAAGAACGTAATAAACCCCATCATGGCTACATATCCGGCAACAAATGCAAGCGTGTTCATATTCTTCAGCCATTTTGTTTTAGGGTAGCAAATTGGCTCCATGTCTGAACTAAAGTCGGCTAACATATTGGCCAATTTGTTGCCGCTGACCATCATGAGCGTCGGGGATGTGGTGAAGGAGAACAAGAAGAAGCAAGCACTGTAGATGAAGGTCTGGTCCCCCACACCATTCGTCATAAACATCAGGATCAACAGCTTCATCACCATAAATCCGATGGCTATTAAGTTGGTTTGGATGAAGATGGACCACAGACACAGGGCGATGCTGAACTTTGGCTTGATCCGAGAACCGGATATCCTGTAGGGGAAGCTGCCCGTAACCTGCAGGCCCAGTATCAAGAACCGCCAAGGAAGGGGCCCATAGTAAGTCTCCTGTGGTAGTGACATCCTTCTGAAATCTATTAAACATGATATCATATTTAGAATTGGTATGAGGAATGCCTTTGTGTTACTTTATAGATTGGTGCCATCCATCCTTAGAAATCCTATCTAAACTAATATACGGAGCGGTCGCGAAACATTTGCCAATAGGCATTATATCAAATTTGTATTTATGTATAATTATACTCAGGCACATACCCCATAGCTGGGGTTGGCGGGCTCGAGACAGAACTCGAACAGGAGCAACAAAATATAATAATGATAAAATACACACACATCTAGATCATGCAGGAGAAGGCCCAGAGACCAAGGCCCTTTTGGGGTCCCCAGCAAAGACTCCCAGTTCCCAGACCTCTCGGAGAGGTTCTGGTCTCAGCAGGCAGACACGCAGCGGAGCGCACCACAATCACTTCCAGGCATGGCCCTTCATATCTACACCGGCTCCCCGTGCCAGGCACCTGACAGACTATTATCTAGTCCAAATGGCGCCCGACCCCCACTCCCTATGACCGCGTTGTCACTCATCTCTTTGCAATCATTCTCCACTCATTCCTATTCATCACCACTTCTCTTGCCTGTTGTTCTTCAGTCATCTCTCCATCTTCTAACATTTGTCTCACACCATCTCTCCATCTCCTCTAAGGTCTTCCTCTCAATCTATTCCCCCTTCTTTTTTACTCATATATTCTCTTTGCAAGCGTTTCATCTCCCATTCATTAAACATGTCCATACCAGCATAGCACCCTTCTTTCCACTCTGGGTCACGATAAGGGTTCCTGTTGTCCCACTCTCCTACGTAACTCTTTATTTATCAATCTGTCTCTACACGTTACTCCACACATACTCCTCAAGCAGCTCATCTCCATCACATCCAACCTTCTTTTCTCTTGTATAATTATTCAAACCCCATGTCTCAGCCCATGTATCACTATTGCTGCAACTATCCTTTGGTACATTGCATTTTTAGCTTTCATTACGAGATTTCTCACCTTCCACATATTTCCCATTGCTGCGAAAACCATGTATAGAACACGGCATCACATGATATTCACGATATTCATTTGTATAAAATGCATGGAATTCAAATGTTTCACGATCGCTCTGTATATAGCCTGATAGCAAGTGGTGCAATAATATATTAATTATAAATACTTAAATACTTAATTGAGTTTGTCAACTCAATATCATTCTTGTTTTCATTACTCCGAGAATTATTTTCCAAAAGCTGAACAAAGTAAGCTAGGTGCTGATGAAGGCGTTGACCCCTTCAGTACCGATGATGTACTTTTCATTATATTCTGGCAACTAATAGACGATCTTGTTCAGCTTAGGAAGGATGTCTACCCATTATTAAGCTACAGACAATTTCAGTTAATCCCTTTAGCTACCATAATTATATTCTTCCTAAGTTTCATAAAATCGTCTAAATGTAGCTGCAATCACATAAAAGAGACGTCACCGGTACAGAATGGGTTAACCCCTTCAGCACCATAACGCCTTTTTACCTTTGATTCTGGCTAAAGATAGAAGGTTTTATGCAGTTTAAGAAGAACCTATGTTACTAAGAGGGTTGATTGAGACCGTATTGACCTATTTGGATCATATACTGTAGGTAGATTACAAACTCAAGAACATCGTCCAATGGTAACCAGAATATGATGAACATGACGTACTGGTGCTGGTGAAGGGGTTAATATGTTAAGGCAGCCCACCTCACTTTTTTCCTCTTTCTCTCCCTCACTCTTTGGCTTGTATCCATTCGGCCCCATTAAGCCTACTGTTTTAAGACGTTTACCCCCATCCAGGTGTCAATATTTTCCTGGCGAGCGGTAGCGAGCCAGCATATACAGTCTATATTTTTATTTTGACAGCAAGCTAAATTTGTAAATTTTTTCGATAGAAAAATGTCTCCGGCGATGCCGGATTTCTCCATACAATGCTGGCTCGCTATCGCTCGCCAGGAAGAAATTGACATCTTGATGGGGATAAACGTCTTAAAACAGTTAGCTGAATGGGGCCGAATGGATACAAGCCAGGGAAAGAGAGAAAAGGAGAGAAAGTTAAAACAAAATCCGGTGACCCTCCCTTAATATGCGTACAGGGTGTTGAGTGGATGGCTGGATGTGGACTAAGAAGGCTAACAGGGGAGCGACCTCGGGCGTTTGTTCTAGGGGGTGCGCAAACACAGGCAATCAATTAGACCTCCTAAAGCCGGTATCACACGAGCGCTTTTTCACTCAATATTTACCCTTAACACTGGCTTGGCAGCTTATGAGGTCCACATTTATACTATTTCGGTCACTTAAATTCATCTACCATCAGTCTAGTTTCCGATACCAGTGTAAAATATTCCAGAAATGTTGCCAGCAAAATGTTGATCATCGAATGTTGACTATAAAAGCTCTCGTGTGATATCGGCTTTAGCTTGTGTGTGTGTCTTGACCTTACCCAAGTCAACGGTATTGTTTGTTATGTGATGAGTTTATCGATTTGGAACAATAATAAGGACAATGCTAGTAAGGGCCTGTGTTAATCAATTATTATGTTTTTTTTTCCACCAACCAACTTCACCTCTAAACTGAATTAATGAAATCAACAAATACATGTGGCACTCCAAGGACTCGAACCTAGGATACTCGCATCGAAATTCCGCGCAATTAATGAAATCAACAAATACACGTGGCACTCCAAGGACTCGAACCTAGGATACTCACATCGAAATTCCGCGCACTTATGCATTACACTATCATCCATTCCTTTGTATTCCTTTGTAAGGGATTATCTTCTGATTTTCTGCACACCTGTGAATTTTAGTAACCAATGTTTTATATAGAATATAATTCTCCTGGATACACCGGGGTTTGATCCCGTGAACGTATATTTAAAAGTCTAGTACCGTAACCACTCAGCTGCAATTTCCCTAACTGGATGAAGTAAGTATTGTTTTGGTATTTGTTGGGTTTTTGATGATTTTCTTTATGATTTTCTTTTCATCATTTTGTCTTGATATTGCTTTTAATATTTTTGTTTCCATTTTCTTGCTTTTTGGTTTTCCCTTGCTTTTGTAGTAGTAGAAGTAGTAGTAGTAGTAGTAGTAGTAGTAGTAGTTCTTGTTGTTGTATTAAATGTAATTGTTTTCTTACCATCGTCATCATGTTCTTTATTTGCTTGGGCTGTTGTATTGTCCTTGTTGTGTGTGTGTGTGTGTTTTTTTTTTTTTTTTTTTATAGTGTTGATGATTTAAGTATTTTTGTTGTCTTTATTTTTGTGTAGCTTTCGTTCTGGATATTTATAAAACAAATTGTTGCTGATTTTGTTGTTGCTTTAGTTGTTGTTGGTGTTGTTATTGTTATTGTTGTTGTTGTTGTTATTGTTATTGTTATTGTTGTTATTGTTGTTGTTGGTGTTGTTAATGTTATTGTTGTTGTTATTCTTATTGTTATTAATGTGTGCTCTGTTTTTTTAGTTGTTAGTATTGCTGTTGTTGCTGTTGTTAGTATTGTTGTTATTGTTGTCGTTGTTATTGTTGTTCCCCAGGCTGTCTGGCCGAACAGCCCCAAGGTCCCGAGCAAGTCCAAGGCCATAAACGAGCGCCCCCACAAAACCTTCCCTGCTTACCACTAATAAAGCCCGGGTGACCGAAGCCACTCCAAGGCGGGGAGCTGAGGAGGGTGCGGAAACACCTGTGAGACCAAAGCCCCACCCAAGGCCTTGTGCCCCTCAGCAATTATGAAGAGAAAGTTGAGGGGCTAAGGAAAAATGTGACGCTTTGGCTCCCAATCTGCCAATCTCTAGGTTGGCAGTAGGGAGGTCAATCCACGGAAGAGACGCCGTCACTTGAGATCTAGAAAATATATAAGTAAAACGAACAGTCAGAGTAAGCTATGGGTATGGCAGAGATCGCTCAGCTCTCACTCTGATAGACCAGCCCATCACCAATGTTGTTGTTGTTTTTAGCATTGCTGTGTTATTATTATTATTGTTATTTCTTTGTGCTCTGGTTTTGTTGTATTAGTTTTGGTTGTTAGTGTTGTTGTTGTTGTTGTTGTTAGTGTTGTTGTTGTGGTTGTTGTTGTTGTTGTTTGTTTGTTTGTTTGTTTTATTGTGTGTTCTGGCCACCAATTTGCAAGAGGATGACCAGGTAAGTCGCCACGGTGCTCGCAATCTGAAAGAGAATAATATTAGTGGTTGCATATTATTATAGGGTCATCATACCTATTCTTGATAATTAAGGGGGTCACCGGCTTATTTTATCTTTCTCTCCTTTTCTCTCTTTCCCTGGCTTGTATCCATTCGGCCCCATTCAGCCAACTTTTTTAAGATGTTTATCCTCACCCAAGTGTCTATTTCTTCCTGGCGAGCGATAGCGAGCCAGTATTGTCTGGAGAAATCCGGCTTTGCCGGAGACATTTTTCTATCGAAAAATGTACAAATTTAGCTTGCTGTCAAAACAAAAATATATATATGCTGGCTCGCTACCGCTCGCCAGGAAAATATTGACACCTGGATGAGGGTAAACGTCTTAAAACAGTAGGCTGAATGGGGTCGAATGGATACAAATCAAAGAGAGAGGGAGAGAAAGAGAACAAATGCGAGGTGGGCTCCCTTAAGGAACACCCCGTTCTTGACATTAATCCTCCATTACAAACCCCAATGTATTTGAATAAACTAATGAAAGCATATGATCCTCCCGGGAATCGAACTCGGGACATCACACCCAGAATATAAGCACCTAAACCACAACACCACCAACACAATGAATATGACAAATTTAGTAGTTAAGTACGATTATAACAATACAAATGAATCCAGCAAATATTATCATTGAATCAATCTGTAATTACAAAATAATTAATTGAATACTAAAAAAATGACTGCATAATTGATTAATTTACTTATATTAATTAATTTGAGATTAGAGTTGAAGCTCTTCTAAATACATTTTATAGTGCAGTACTCTAATTTCAAAGTACTGTATGTAGAATATTATCTACTATTTTCTTAAACTGTTCTACTGATGCAGTATTTATCATTTCTGAGGGAAGTATTCTGCAGTATTTATCATTTCTGAGGGAAGTATTCTGCAGTATTTATCATTTCTGAGGGAAGTATTCTCCAGTATTTATCATTTCTGAGGGAAGTATTCTGCAGTATTTATCATTTCTGAGGGAAGTATTCTGCAGTATTTATCATTTCTGAGGGAAGTATTCTGCAGTATTTATCATTTCTGAGGGAAGTATTCTGCAGTATTTATCATTTCTGAGGGAAGTATTCTCCGGGCAGAACAGATAATGTACGTGAAAACTAGTCCACGTATACAAATACTTGTATGTATGTATGTATGTACTCAGGCCAGTTCCCATTTTTTTATTTATTTTTTTTATTTCTGGGGGTGGCCGACTCGAGACAGAGCCCGAATAGGGACAACACAACAGAAAATAATGAACACCCAAAAACAAAACAAAAATTCACACACATCTAGGTCACCCAGAAGACCCAGAGACCAGGGATCACCAAGGTACCAACATTCCCCCGGCTCCCGACCACGAGTACTTTTTTTTTTTTTTTTTTTTTTTTTTTTTTTCTCAAATCTAATTTCCAGCTATGCCTGCGTTGTATTCATCTTGAGATAAAGCATTTTATAATACACCAGACCGAATCCTTTTGGTACTTCGAGAGAGTGATGTACACAGAGTTACACAGATACTCAGGCCACACGGACCTTGCTGTCCCTACTTGGTGGCCCGGCGTTAATACTACTAGACAGGAACAGTTTATAGTTGAAGAATAGGGCAGCAACGTAGAAAGCTCTCTCCCCAGCCTCGAGAGAGAGAGAGAGAGTGTGAGTGTGAGTGTGTGAGAGAGACACAGAGAGAGACAGAGAATGAGAGAATGAAAAAAAAGTATCCATTGGACTTACCGTGACGAAAGTAGAGTAATCCAGACAGTACCAGCCACACATGCTGAACCTCCTCATGTCATCCATACCCACCATCACCTCCGTCACCTAAATAAAGAAAATATACAAAATAATAACCTGAGGAGAAGGGGGTTTGTATGCATTCTGTCTAAGTTTACCCTGAGAATATAAACACCATGTGAGGAGGAGGGAGTTGTGTTCAGTATCTAAGTTTACCCTGAGCATATAACCACCATATGAGGAGGAAGGGGTTGTGTTCAGTATCTAAGTTTACACTGAGAATATAAACACCATATGAGGAGGAAGGATATATATTCATTCTGTCAATTGTTCCAAGGTTTTATTTATCAGTTGATTTACCCTACACCTGAAACAAAACATCCCCTAGACCCCCCCCCCCCCCATTAAGATAAGATTGTACAGTTTTCGGTAGACGGTTTCTCTAGAAATTACAGGCTCGCTATCGCTCGCTAGGAAAAAAATCGACCCCTAAATGGCAGGAAAGGTTTTAAAATTGACAACAAAATGGGGCGAAAGGTGTTAAAATCGTCTTAAAACCTCAACACTAATGGGGCATAACACGAGGGAAAAAGTGGTCCAGAAAACTGGGCCATCTCCCCTTAATTGAGATAGCTTGTCCAATTGACCACTTGCGAGTTTCGGTTTATAAGGAAGTTGGAGCTGTAGACATCGATAATTAACAGAAATATGACCTAAATTGCGGTTGTAGTGATTATATAAATACATAAAACCCAATTCAACATACCTTTTATCCATTAGAAACCCACATTATTATTGTATTTCTGTTAAATATCGATGTTTATGGCTCCAACTTCCTACTAGCTTGAAACTCGCAAGTGGCTAATTGACTTACCCTATACCTGACCGCTGGGCTGATGCTGACACACTTCAAGTCCTTCAGGGAACCCAGTGTAGCTTCAACCTGGAGGGAAAATATGTATTACTCCATATGTATTGGATTACCTTGTGTGGTTATCGTCAATTAAATCATCCAAAATATGTATTATTGTATATGTACTTGATTACCTTGTATGGATATCGTGAATAAAATCTTCCAAAATATGTATTACTCCATAATTTATGTATTTGATTATCTTGTGTGGTTATCGTGAATTGAATCTTCCGAAATATGTATTACTCTATATGTATTTTTACAGTCATGGTCATGCATACATGAACACCTTCTTATGATATACACATGACGGTGAGCATTAACTAGTGAACCACAATAGTTGGATGTATATGATCCAAGAAGTGTATCAAAATAGTAGTAGTCATTCCCTAGGCTGCCTGGCCGAACCATGGAGGTAAGATATATCTTACCTCCATGGGCCGAACAGCCCCGACATACAGTATGTATCAAAATAGTTAAAATGGTTAAAATATCATAACTAATGGGACTAAACACGAGGGAGAAAGGGGTCTAGAAAAACTACCCATCTCCCCTTAACTATTAAGCCCCAATAGTTGGATCACCATTGTGTCATAATTGCGCTTCCAAAAATTGTCCAGAAATTTTTGATCACGACTATACCTGGTTGCTGAAGAGGTGGCCCATGCGACACAGGCGGATAATGGCAACTATACCTGGTTGCTGAAGAGGTGGCCCATGCGACACAGGCGGATAATGGCGACTATACCTGGTTGCTGAAGAGGTGGCCCATGCGACACAGGCGGATAATGGCGACTATACCTGGTTGCTGAAGAGGTGGCCCATGCGACACAGGCGGATAATGGCGACTATACCTGGTTGCTGAAGAGGTGGCCCATGCGACACAGGCGGATAATGGCGACTATACCTGGTTGCTGAAGAGGTGGCCCATGCGACACAGGCGGATAATGGCGACTATACCTGGTTGCTGAAGAGGTGGCCCATGCGACACAGGCGGATAATGGCGACTATACCTGGTTGCTGAAGAGGTGGCCCATGCGACACAGGTGGATAATGGCGACTATACCTGGTTGCTGAAGAGGTGGCCCATGCGACACAGGCGAATAATGGCGACTATACCTGGTTGCTGAAGAGGTGGCCCATGCGACACAGGCGGATAATGGCGACTATACCTGGTTGCTGAAGAGGTGGCCCATGCGACACAGGCAGATAATGGCGACTATACCTGGTTGCTGAAGAGGTGGCCCATGCGACACAGGCGGATAATGGCGACTATACCTGGTTGCTGAAGAGGTGGCCCATGCGACACAGGCGGATAATGGTGACTATACCTGGTTGCTGAAGAGGTGGCCCATGCGACACAGGCGGATAATGGCGACTATACCTGGTTGCTGAAGAGGTGGCCCATGCGACACAGGCGGATAATGGCGACTATACCTGGTTGCTGAAGAGGTGGCCCATGCGACACAGGCGGATTATGGTGACTATACCTGGTTGCTGAAGAGGTGGCCCATGCGACACTGGAGGATAATGGTGACTATATCTGGTTGCTGAAGAGGTGTCCCATGCGACACAGGCGGATAATGGTGACTACACCTGGTTGCTGAAGAGGTGTCCCATGCGACACAGGCGGATAATGGTGACTATACCTGGTTGCTGAAGAGGTGGCCCATGCGACACAGGCGGATAATGGTGACTATACCTGGTTGCTGAAGAGGTGGCCCATGCGACACAGGCGGATTATGGTGACTATACCTGGTTGCCGAAGAGGTGGCCCATGCGACACAGACGGATGATGGTGACGCAGCCGGAGAAGAGGAGCACGAGGGTCATGCCGTGCACCAGGTTCACTTTTATGATGGCATACGAGGAGCAGATCACCATCAGGGTATCCAGCAATAGAAGGATGGTCACCATCACAAACAGGTACTCAGACACCTTCTCCCGGCTCTTTTCAACCTGGATAAATAAGTAACACCCCGTTCTTAACCCTTTCAAGATCCAAGACGCATTTCTTTTCTATTTTGTGGTAGTTATTAGACGATTTTATTCAGGTTAGGAAGGGTATATGGAAGTCAGAGGGTTGATTGAGATAGTTGTTACCCTTATAATACCCACAGATCCTTATTAAGCTGCATAAAATCGTCTAATGACACCCATAATAAACTGTTAAAACGAGTCAGAGCTTCAAGGGGTTAACATTAATCATCAATTACAAACCCCAATGTACTTGAATAAACTAATGAAAGCATATGGTCCTCCCGGGATTCGAACTCGGGACACCACACCCAGAACATAAGCATCTAAACCATTACACCACCAACACAGGGATAATTTATCGCCAAGTATTCCTAATGCTCTCTAAGACAAATGTTGAACCCTTTTGAATCCACGAACAGCATAAGCGAACCGGCCTTCAATTTGGAATTATTAGGACACAAATTATTGATAGTTTAAATGCCAGTATTGTTAAGGGGAGATATCTACTTGAGGGATCTTTTTCTGGACCCCTTTTTCCCTCATGTTGAACCCCAATGCATTGGAGATTTTAAGAAGTTTAGCCATTTTAAGAACTTTCGCCACATTTCTGTCAATGTTAAGACCTTTCGTGCCATTTAACTCGATTATTTCATGGCGAGTAATAGCGAGCCTGTATTTTAGGAGGAATTTTTCTACCGAAATATGTACAAAATGTATCTTGAAAGGGGGTCTAGGGGGTGTAATTTTAAGCTTGATGGAGGTCTAGGGTATAGACTAAAAACCTGCCCTTAAGGTTTTTAGTGGCTGAACTTAACTAGGAAGTAAAAACACTGGTGATATGCAGAATAGGGTTTATTTATACACTATAGTGTATTTTTTCCCAGCTGATGGTAAATTGAATCCCTTAGTAGTTGATTTCTCGATACTTAACCCTTTCGCTGCGGGTGACGTTCTGGAGTGTTTTGGCAAGTTACAGCAATTTCCAGGCTTTAAAAGCCTGTAAAAAACGTAAAAATCGAGTGTCAGTGGGCGAGAGCATGAGGGGCCCACCTCCGACCCTCAGAGCACCGAGCGGCTCACTGAGCTAGGCTGTGTCTCGCGCGGGTCTCTCTCTGCTTCTCTCACCAGTGTAGCCAAGCGAGCGAGTGTTACATAATAGCGGGGTTCCCGCGTTTCACTGGGACCACTGCGGATGAACCAGACCATGTACAGGGTCCGTTCTGGTGTCATTTTGAAGCTATTTTCGTCTAGTTTTCGGCAGAATACACTTCATTTAATGCAGATGCTTGATTTATCATTCAGGAGTGCCTGAATATGCCCTAAATAGCCCAAACATAGCCGCAGCCAAAGGGTTAATGGAAATATATGAAACTACTATAGCTGTGTGTTGTATTAATGCCAAATTTTCATAATTAACATCATATTTCGCTACAAAATCTACCTTCTAGCTGAGTAACAAGGATAGAAACATGACAATTTACCCTCAGCTGGAAAAAAATAGAGCATAGAAAACATACACAATAAATTAACAGATACAATCACAATATGCAAAACAAGTTATTAACCCTTTGAGTACCAGCGACGTGTGTTATATTTTATTCTAGCTATATTTAGACGATATTATGCAGCTTAGGAAGGATCTGTGGTAGGTAAAAGGGTTGTAGTCGAGATAGTTTAAAGCCTTATTATTGCTAGTGGTCCTTCCTATGCTGAATAAAATCGTCTAAATATAGCTAGCATGAGATATACCACACGTCTCTGGTACTCAAAGGGTTAAGAACATAATTATACAACAGTGTGTTGGTTTGGTAGCTGGGTGGGGGTTGGGGGGCGAGTCCCGTTAAGGGGGGGTGACCTGCTTTTTTTCTCTCTCTGAGTTGTATTCATTCGGCCCCAATCAGCCTACTGTTTTAAGACGTTTATCTCCATCCAGGTGTTGATTTATACCTGGCGAGCGATAGCGAGCCACCATATTTTCGATAATGAGTTAGACAGCTGGCTAAATTTGTACATTTCTCGATAGAAAAATGTCTTTGGCGAAGCAGGATTTCTCCATAAAAATATTGACACCTGGATGGGGATAAATGTCTTAAAACAGTAGGCTGAATGGGGCCGAATGGATATAACCAAGAAAGAGAAAAAAGCAGGTCACCCCCCTTAACTGTATTGGTCCCCTGGGGAATTGGTCCTAGCGCCAACTCACTCTCACTTACTCGTTTTCGCTCTCTCTCGCTCTCGCTCTCGCTCTCGCTCTCGCTCTCGCTCTCGCTTTCTCTCTCTCTCTCTTTCTCACTCACACACACTCTCTCTCTCTCTCTCACGAATGGTACGTTACAGAATGAAGTCTATTGGAATTGGAATTGGAATCTATATAATATTTACGGTTGTCTGTCTGTCTGTCTGTCTGTTCTTTATAGGCGGCCGCAGTTTTTAAGCTAGAGCGTTCATACTTGGTGTGCATAGTAAGGGGGTCCCTAGGCAGGTCTTAGTGAAAAAAAAAAGAAAATCCCCAGGTTGAAAGGGACGGAGAAAATGGGCGCGAAATCGGAAAAAGGGCCGATTGGGGCAGGAGGCCTCCGATCGAAAAGGTATATGGAAAGTTGTTCGCAGCCCCCCAAAATGGGGGTACGGATGAGGTCAGATCCAAAATCGGAGGTCATTTAACGGCCGAAATCAAGGTTGCCGTTTAATGAGGCACAGGGAGGTCGAGGCCGGTGATTATGGTAGTATTGATGATGGTGATTATGGTAGTAGTAGTGATGGTGATTATGGTGATTACCCGGGCAACGCCGGGTACCCCTGCTAGTATATAATATAAAAGGCACTTTCTGTGTTTTCTGTCTGTTTGTCTTCTGTTTGTTCACGAACTACTCCCTCAGTTTTCAAGATGGAGAGCCCATACTTGGCATGCATACTAAAGGGGTGCCAGAATAGGACGCAGCAAACCCCCCCCCCCACCCCCCAAGATAGACAGCCCATACTATGATTTTTCCCCGGGCAGCGCCGGCTACCTCAGCTAGTAGTACATAAAGATGGATAATATTTTCAGTATTTTGGTACTTTGTGGGAAAGTTTCACTCCATAATAGTGTGCTTGGGGGGATTGTTTTGAATTTCCAGATGTGCTCAGTCATTCTCTATACATCTAGGTTTTGTTTTGTCTTTCAATTTTACCTGGCAGTGAAAAACCATGATACCTGTCGCAGTTTTGTTGATCCCCACTGTTTCTACATAGGAATGACTCACCCCCCCCTATAAACAGTAAACAGTATAATAACTGATAAGGTGTGGTACTTACAAACGAAATGTTACTTCATTGAAAATTACAGTATTATATCAGCTCGCAGTGTCTGCTTATTCTTAAATTTAACGTGCATTTTGTATCTAGTAGATTAAGCAGAAAGATGTCATGATTTTTCATGGCAACAATTGTATTGTTATGCATATTCCATCTGAAGAGAAATGTCAGTGTGTTTGAGTGTTTTATGTGTATTAAGAGTGTGTGAAATCTACTCAACACAATGGAATGTTAAGTTTTGTGAGTTCGATATAGAAACTGGACACTTACCTTGCGAACTTCACACTCAAACTCAGTCAGAGCCAGGATTAAGATGTCCGATGTCTCGTCATTATTCTGGCTATTCTTGACAGAGCAAGTTGTTAGCAAATTGGTGGAGGCGCGCAATAGTTGCTCAGTCAGTATCTTGCAAAGCTTTGTGTAGAGCTCCAAAGGGATGGCCAGATATAAATAAAACCAAAGTCCCATAACAGCTATGAAAGTTAATTCTGGGAACGAAGTTAAGCCACTAATATTAATGACGTACCATAAACTAGTAAATATCATGATAGAAGCTCCTATTATATGTCCAAGTGCCTTAGTACTTCTGTACCATTTTATCCTAGCCTTGTCATTAGAGCTTTTCTCCGATGCCAATGTGGTCAGAATGTTCGCGAGGTCTTTGCTCTTTGTCATCAGGATAACTGGACATGTGGACCCGAAAGCCATCCAAAGGCAGACACTGGCCATAAAAACGTTTTGTCCGATCACCGTGGTTCGTAGACTAAGAGGGCCGAGTCGGGCAATCATGAACATCCAAGCTATGTTGGACACATGGATGAAGATGGACCATAAGAACAGGACCAGGCTGAACTTGGGTCGATCACCAGTTTTGGGGATCGCATAAGGGAATGTTCCGATCAGCTGTAGGCCTAGAATTATAATAGTCCAGGATATGGCACTACAGCTGATCTCCTGCGGCAGACGCATCGTGTTTGTTTAATCAGAAAGATGAGTATAATACTAGCTGATGCTTTTTATTTATAGAATCGGTAAGTGTGTTTATTGGCAAAATAGTATCAATGACACCGCCTTTTTGGCGGTCTAGTGGTTATATGGTTTAGCTTCAATCTTGGAGTCTGGTAGCTTGAAGCGAAGGTTCAATACCCATACGGGACCATTTCATTTTGCATTTTAGATGCTCACAATGAAAGGTAGTCCAATTACCCAGCTTAGTTTTTTCTAGAAAATTAGAGGTTGGAGAAAGTATCCGTCATCAACTTAATACATATGTCAGTTTCTGTATTAATAACCACAAGTCGTACATTTGAAAACAGAAAAACGGGTAAGGGCCTTTCTTTTGATTATAATTTAAGGTGTAACTGCTTTAACACTGCAAATATTAGATGTAGTGATAGCAATGGCAATATCAGAAAAAGTTTTTCAAATTCCTTAGAACCACCTGATCCTTATTTCGACGCAGCTGCTCAATAAGACGGAACATTACGACTGGCAACAATCCATAATGCCTGCTGATGATGATGGGGTGCCTCTTACTACATGCTTCACCGCCCCTTCCTGCCTCAATCATTAATTAAGGGGAGATGGGCCGTTTTTCGGGACCCCTTTCTCCCTCGTGTTTAGCCCCATTGGTTTTCAGATTTTAAGACGTTCGGCCCATTAGTTTGGCAATTTTAACACTTTCGCTTCATTTCGATATTAATTTTAAGACATTTTGTGCCAATATTGACTGTCGATGATTGATGATAAAAGCTCCCGTGTGATAGTCTTCAGAGTCAAGTTTGTGAGAGTCAACAAGGATCTGTGTACTGTCTATTAACAATTATTATCCCCTTCTGTACCGGCGACGTCTTATTATTATTATTATAGCTATATTAGACGATTGTGTGCAGTTTAAGAAGGATCTGAGGTAGAAAAAAGAGTTAAGCGATGTGGTCCAAAGCCTGTTATTCGTTGGAGGCCCTTTTTAAACTGAATATAATCGTCTAATAGTAGCCATAATAGAGTAAAAAAAACGGCGCCAGTACTGAAAGGGTTATCTTAGCTTGATTGCCCGTTTTCTTTGTTTGTTTACATACTCGCGCGCGCTAGCAGAGAACGTCAGGTGTGTAAATATTTGAGCTGCATTTATATACTTTTACATTTATATACTTTTACATTTATATACTTTTACATTTATATACTTTTACATATACTGTATATACTTTTACATATATATACTTTTACATTTATATACTTTTACATATACTGTATATACTTTTACATGTATATACTTTTACATTTATATACTTTTACATATAATACTTTTACATTTATATACTTTTACATATACTGTATATACTTTTACATTTATATACTTTTACATATAATACTTTTACATTTATATACTTTTACATATACTGTATATACTTTTACATTTATATACTTTTACATACATATACTTTTACATATACTGTATATACTTTTACATTTATATACTTTTACATTTATATACTTTTACATACATATACTTTTACATTTATATACTTCTACATATATATACTTTTACATTTATATACTTTTACATATACTGTATATACTTTTACATTTTTATACTTTTACATATACTGTATATACTTTTACATAATTATATATACTTTTACATATAGCTAACATATAATTTACAACTCAAAACATGTCTGTCAGAGTTAAGGGTTAATTTTTCTGGACCCCTTCTCACTCATGTTTAGCCCCATAAATGTTTAGATATAAGGACGTTCGCTCCATTAGTTGGGTGATTTTAAGACCTGTCGCTCCATTTCTTTATCAATTTTAAGACCTTTCGTCCTGTTTAGGTGTCGATTTCTTCCTGGCGAGCGATAGAAAGCCAGCAATTTAGGAGGGATTGGCCTTCGGTCGAGGCAACCTTCTTACTGAAAATGGCACTCATTTATCTCAAAGGGCGATCTTGGGGGCATTGGTATATTTATAATTTGATGGAGGTCTAGGGGGCAAACTACTGTATATATATATATATATATATATAAGTGTGTTTATTCTGTAATTATAGAATGATACTGTGACATCCTAGTTTCTTATTTTTCTGTTAATTATCAAGAAACAAGTTGCTAATGGAGTAAAGTTATACAATTTTACAGAGACATCACTGTTTCATTTTTTTTCTTGTAATTATCGACAAATCAGTTGATAGTGGAGTAAATTAATGAAAGTAAACATATGAGCCACCGGGATTCGAACCTGAATTACCACATACAGCTTTTTAAACACTCTAACCATTACACCATCAAGGCAGATAAGTACATGTAATACGGCCTTGGGGCCTTGTAGTGCCTGGTCCATATATTAGATATAAACATAAACATATACACAACATAATTATATTGTTGACAACTGGTCTGGCAGCTTATGTGGTCAACATATACACAACATAATTATATTGTTGACAACATCTCTCTTCCAGTTGTTTAAGGGGAGGTTTTTAGTTAGTTCCCTAGACCTCCATCAAGCTTAAAATTACACCCTCTAGGCCCCCTTTCAAGATAAATGTGTACATTTTTCGGTAGAAAAATGTCCCGGCCAAAGGCCGGTTCCTCTTAAATTACAGGCTCGCGATCGCTCGCCAGGAAAACATCGACACCTAAATTGCATGAAGGGTCTTAAAATTGACAGAAATGGGGCGAAAGTTCTTAATTATGGTGCGAATGTCTTAAAATATTAAAAGCAATGGGGCTAAACATGAGGGAGAAAGGGGTCCAGATAAAAATCCCTCAAGTGGATATCTCCCCTTAAGCCGGTATCACACGAGCGCTTTTTCACTCAACATTTATCCTCAACACTGGTCTGACAGCTTATGTGGTCAACATATAGAATATTTCGGTTGCGTAAATTCATCTATCAGCAGTCTAGTGTCCGATACCGTTGCAAAATATTCCAGAAATGTTGCCAGAAAAACGTTGATCATCGAATATTGACTATAAAAGCTCTCGTGTGATACCGGCTTTAGGTCAGCAGTTTATAGCTTGGTCACTTAAGGGGAGATGGGTTTCTGGTCCCTTTCTCCACCAGGTTTTGTCCCATTAGTTTTCAGATTTTAAGAAATTCGACCCATTAGTTTGGCAATTTTAGGACTTTTCACCCCATTTTGTTGTCAATATTAAGACTTTTCGTGTTATGTAGGTGTCATTTTTTTTCTGGCGAGCGATAGCGAGCCTGTAATTTAATGAGAAACCGACCGGGATATTTTTCTATCGAAAAATTTACAAATGTATCTTTAAGGGGGGTCTAGGGAGTGTTTTTTAAGCTTGATGAAGGTCTAGCGAGGAAATTTAAAAATATATGAATATATACAAAAATAGACCCCCCAAAATAACCACTGTCCCCTTAAGGCGGCTTTAAGCCGATTTCGTAAGCCGATTCCAATCTTTTTCCGGTAACCAGAATACAAGACAAAGGCACATCACAGCACACTGAATTACCACTTGCGAGTTTCAGGCTATAAGGAAGTTGGAGTTATAATTATCGATATTTAACAGAAGTTACTGCTAAAATGCGGTTGTAGTACATATATAAATACATATATAAATACATATATAAATACATATATAAATACATATATAATGCATATATAAATACATATATAAATACATATATAAATACATATATAATACATATATAAATACATATATAATACATATATAAATACATACAACTAAATTCAACATACGTTTTATCTATTAGACATCTACTATATTATTATATTATTGTTTAATATCGAAGTTTACGGCTCCAACTTCCTTATAGCCTGAAACTCGCAAGTGGTGAATTGGTGAATTGTATTATGTCGACTGATGTCCCACTTGCATGAGGATGACCAGGTTAGTTACCACGGTACTCACAATCTGAAATAAAGTGTAATTTAATCAATTCTTCTCAGCATGGATTCACTCAGGGACGTTCTTGCCTTACTAATTTACTTAGTTTTTTCTCAGAGGTATATGAAGCAGTAGATAATGACAAGTCATATGATATAATATATTTAGATTTCAGTAAAGCTTTCGACAGAGTCCCCCATGAGAGATTGATGAGAAAGGTTGAGGCGCATGGAATAGGTGGGGCGTTGTTGGGATGGATTAGGTTATGGCTAATTGGTAGGAAGCAGAGAGTCCGCATAAATGGTACTAAGTCAGAATGGGGAGCAGTCAAAAGTGGTGTCCCCCAGGGATCTGTATTAGGCCCTCTGTTGTTTGTTATATGTATGAGTGACCTTGATTTGGGTGTAACTGGTGGGATGGGTAAATTTGCGGACGATACCAGAATGGGGAGAACAATTGATTCGGATGGAGATATAGAGTGCCTCCAAAGGGATCTAGATACCTTACACGAATGGTCAGTGGATTGGCAGATGAAGTTTAGCATTGACAAGTGCAAGGTGTTAGGGATGGGGAAGATGCATACAAATGTTGAATGTAGACTAGCTAATATGGAATTAGAGAGCTCGAATTGTGAGAGGGATCTGGGTGTGTTTGTTAGCAATGATTTGAAGCCTAGACAGCGGTGTGTGAGCGTTCGAGACGGGGCAAACAGGATTCTCGGGTTCATCTCTGGGAGTGTGAGTGACGGAACTGCTGATGTTGTCTTGGAACTTTGCTTGTCATTGGTGAGACCCCATATGGATTGTGCTGTTCAGTTTTGGTGTCCTTATTGCAGAATGGACGTAGATTCATTGGAGAGAGTGCAGCGTGGAGTGACAAAGGTGATCCATAATATTGGAAATCTTCCGTATGGGGAAAGGTTGAAGAAATTAGGCTTACATTCGTTAGAGAGACGCAGAGTTGGAGGGGATATGATAGAGGTGTTCAAGTGGGTTAGTGGGATTGACGGGGGGGACATGACAAGTGTGCTGGGGCTCAGTGATGGCGAGGGAACTCGTGCCAATGGTTTCAAGTTGGATAAATTTCGTTTCAGAAAAGATGTGGGCAAGTATTGGTTTGGTGGCGGAGTTGTGGATGGGTGGAGTGGACTACCAGGTGCTATAGTGGGATTAAAAACGGTGGGGAGCTTTGAGATGGGATTGGATGGGCATGTGGACGAGGGGGGTTGGGTGTGAAGGGGGATCAGCAGGGTTGGGCCAATCGGCGCTCTGCGGACCCCCGTAGTCCTGCGTTAGTCTCTGACCGTTTTGGTGGGATGATCCTCGGGGTGTTGGAGTGTTGAGCCTATAATTGGGCTTTGTAATTGGACTGGGGTTGTGTGGGACAGGGATCTGCCTTGCTTGGGCCGATCGGCTTTCTGCAGACTCCCATTTTCTTATGTTCTTATGTTCTTATAGAATACGTTTTATAATGCGTTTTTACGTTCTAGTTATAGGCCTACGTTTTTAATAACTAGAAAAAGAGGACTTCGATTAAACAATTACGTAAATGTGTACTATAGCTTTGGGTATTTATCAAGGAAACCGGCCACAAATTTTCCTGGAAATTTGGAAGTCACCCATTAAATGAACATAGCCTAACCTATACATCATATTAATATATGATTCAACTTTCGGAAAAAACGTTTTCAATTACGTTGAAAAAGTTAATATTTACCTCCTGTTATCCACAGCCACAACTGAAGATTGCGGAGTAAATACCGTAGATTTTTAGGCGACCCTCAACCTTTTATTAATTACATACCAAACCAGCGAGGGGGTGGGGGCGGCAGCCCCCACCTAATATACTAGGTTAAGAACATAAGAGAATGGGAGTCTGCAGAAAGCCGATCGGCCCATACAGGGCAGATCCCTGTCACACCCAACCCCAATTACAAGGCCCAATTTACTAATACTTTGAGTACTGACCCCACCAAAACGGTCAGAGATTGACACAGGATGGCGGGGGTCTGCTGAGCGCCGATTGGCCCACACCTGGTAGATCCCCCTCACACCCAGCCCATCTCGTCCATGTGCCTATCTAATTTTGTCTTGGGGCTCCCTATCGTTCTTGATCCCACTATATCACTTGGTAGCCTGTTCCACCCATCTGCAACTCTGTTGCCAGACCAATATTTGCCTGTATCTTTTCTGAAACGGAATTTATCTAGTTTGTAACCATTTGTTCGGGTTCTTTCGCTATCACTGAGCTTCGGTACATTTTTCATGTCTCCTTTGTTTGCCCCACTGAACCACTTGAACACTTCTATGATTCTATCATATCCCCTCTAACTCTGCGTCTTTCTAACGAATGTAATTCCGATTTTCAAAGAAGGTGATAAATCAATAGCATCCAATTACCGTCCCATTAGTCTCACTTCAATCATAGGAAAGCTACTAGAGTCAATTATTGCTAGGAAAATGAGAAACCACTTAGAAACATTTAACTTAATCAATTCTTTTCAGCATGGATTCACTCAGGGACGTTCTTGCCTTACTAATTTGCTTAGTTTTTTCTCAGAGGTATATGAAGCAGTAGATAATGACAAGTCATATGATATTATATATTTAGATTTCAGTAAAGCTGAAAAGCAATCAATTAGACCACCTAAAGCCGGTATCACACGAGCGCTTTTTCCCTCAACATTTATCCTCAGCACTGGTCTGGCAGCTTATGAGGTCAACATTTAAACTGTTTCTGTCACCTAAATTCATCTACCATCAGTCTAGTTTCCGGTACCAGTGTAAAATATACCAGAAATGTTGCCAGAAAAATGTTGATCATCGAATGTTGACTATAAAAGCTCTCGTGTGATACCGGCTTAAGAGAGATCGGACAATCTGAACAAATAAAGGAATTACATTATAATCTAGATTGCTAGTTGTCCGCAGAAGACCTATCTGATCAATCTATCTATCTATTGCCGGACGCCTTACTCCCCTTAATGAGGGTGGCCATACACAGAAGGCCCCCAAGCGGACCTATCCCCTTGTAAGAGGGACAACCCGAGCCAGTTTACTGAAGGACTTACAGGATTGACCACTCAATTTAGGATCCGTCTGACTCCGAGGCCCTCTATATATGTGTCTTGTTAGCACTATTTTTCTACAGTTGTATTCGGCTAGTCCATCCACAAACCTGCCTTACACTTAGATAAGCAGTAGGGTTTTGTATCAGGTTTACTCCCCTAGACAGGTTGCCGACCAAGGCTGATGAGTCCCATCCACCCGGATTTGTATAAGGTAGTCTCCCCTAGATGGGTTGCTGACCAAGGCTAACGAGTCCCATCCACCCTATTTGATAATGAATATAATTATTTATATTGATTAATTGCATCTGATTGCTTGACATAGAGACCCTATAATAACAGAGATCTTAACCCTTTGCGTACCAGCGACGTGTGTTATATTTTATTCTAGCTACTGTAAGTTTAGACGATACTATGCAGCTTAGGAAGGGTCTGTGGTAGTTAAAAGGGTTGGTTGAGATAGTTTGAAGTCTTATTATTGTTAAAGGTCCTTCCTAAACTTAATAGAATCCTTTAATTACGTCCCTGGTACTGTACGGGTTAAAATCTGAAGACATAAAGCAGACCCATTACTAACAGGTCTGAAATAACATATATATATATACATATATATAAAAAAAAATCTTGTGTCATAAATGCTATGATTGTGACATCTAAATGCTATGGCTGTGACCTATGAATATGACTGTGACTTCTAACTGCTCTAACTGTGAATTATAGCTCTACTACACTATAAACGCTATAACTACAACTTACTGCCAGTAGTGTGGTATAGTCCAGAGGGTAACAGCTGGCGATGGTCACACACCGTAGTTCCTCCATAGCTGCCACCGCCTCATTCACCTTATTATAATTATCAGATATTAATGGGTAGATATGTTAAGGGGAAGGGTATATTTGTAAGTTGATTATTTTATATATATTTATTATTGTTTTAGTTTCCTCTCTAGACCTCCATCAAACTTAAAAACAACATCCATTACATCACCCTTCTAGATTAATTTGTACATTTTTCGATAGAAAAATGCCGAAGGCCAGTTTACTCTTAAATTACAAGCTCGCTATCGCTCGCCAGGAAACAATCGACACCTAAATGACACGATCAGTCTTAAGACTGACAAAGAAATGGGGCGAAAGGTCTTAAATTCGCCAACAAATCTGCAAACCAATGTAACAGCAGCCGATGGTCACACACCCGTAGTTCCTCCACCGTTGCCACCACCTCACTCACCTTATACAAATATATTATGTTATTATACGGCATTAATGATTAGATAAGTTAAGGGGGGATGACCGTATATATTTGCTAAATTATTATTATATATATTTGTATATACTGTATATATGTATATACTGTATATTTGTATATACTGTATATTTGTATATACTGTATATTTGTATATACTGTATATTTGTATATACTGTATATTTGTATATACTGTATATATGTATATACTCTATATTTGTATATACTGTATATACTGTATATTTGTATATACTGTATATTTGTATATACTGTATATTTGTATATACTGTATATTTGTATATACTGTATATTTGTATATACTGTATATTTGTATATACTGTATATATGTATATACTGTATATTTGTATATACTGTATATTTGTATATACTGTATATTTGTATATACTGTATATTTGTATATACTGTATATATGTATATACTGTATATACTGTATATATGTATATACTGTATATATGTATATACCGTATATTTGTATATACCGTATATTTGTATATACCGTATATTTGTATATACTGTATATATGTATATACTGTATATTTGTATATACTGTATATTTGTATATACTGTATATTTGTATATATTGTATATATGTATATATTGTATATATGTATATACTGTATATATGTATATACTGTATATTTGTATATACTGTATATACTGTATATTTGTATATACTGTATATTTGTATATACTGTATATATGTATATACTCTATATTGGTATATACTGTATATACTGTATATTTGTATATACTGTATATTTGTATATACTGTATATTTGTATATACTGTATATTTGTATATACTGTATATTTGTATATACTGTATATATGTATATACTGTATATTTGTATATACTGTATATATGTATATACTGTATATATGTATATACTGTAGGTTGTATATACTGTATATATGTATATACTGTAGGTTGTATATACTGTATATATGTATATACTGTATATATGTATATACTGTATATTTGTATATACCGTATATTTGTATATTTGTATATACCGTATATTTGTATATACCGTATATTTGTATATACCGTATATTTGTATATACCGTATATTTGTATATACCGTATATTTGTATATACCGTATATTTGTATATACCGTATATTTGTATATACCGTATATATGTATATACCGTATATTTGTATATACCGTATATTTGTATATACCGTATATTTGTATATACCGTATATTTGTATATACCGTATATTTGTATATACTGTATATTTGTATATACTGCATATTTGTATATACTGTATATTTGTATATACTGTATATTTATATATACTGTATATTTGTATATACTGTATATTTGTATATACTGTATATTTGTATATACTGTATATTTGTATATACTGTATATTTGTATATACTGTATATTTGTATATACTGTATATACTGTATATTTGTATATACTGTATATTTGTATATACTGTATATTTGTATATACTGTATATTTGTATATACTGTATATTTGTATATACTGTATATTTGTATATACTGTATATACTGTATATTTGTATATACTGTATATTTGTATATACTGTATATTTGTATATACTGTATATTTGTATATACTGTATATTTGTATATACTGTATATTTGTATATATTGTATATTTGTATATACTGTATATACTGTATATTTGTATATACTGTATATTTGTATATACTGTATATTTGTATATACTGTATATTTGTATATACTGTATATTTGTATATACTGTATTTTTATATATACTGTATATTTGTATATACTGTATATTTGTATATACTGTATATACTGGATATTTGTATATACTGTATATTTGTATATACTGTATATTTGTACATACTGTATATTTGTATATACTGTATATTTGTATATACTGTATATACTGTATATTTGTATATACTGTATATTTGTATATACTGTATATTTATATATACTGTATATTTATATATACTGTATATTTGTATATACTGTATATTTGTATATACTGTATATTTGTATATACTGTATATTTGTATATTTGTATATACTGTATATTTGTATATACTGTATATTTGTATATACTGTATATTTGTATATACTGTATACTTGTATATACTGTATATTTGTGTATACTGTATATATGTATATACTGTATATTTGTATATACCGTATATTTGTATATACCGTATATTTGTATATACTGTATATTTGTATATACTGTATATTTGTATATACTGTATATTTGTATATACTGTATATTTGTATATACTGTATATTTGTATATACTGTATATTTGTATATACTGTATATTTGTATATACTGTGTATTTGTATATACTGTATATTTGTATATACTGTATATTTGTGTATACTGTATATTTGTGTATACTGTATATTTGTATACACTGTATATTTGTATATACTGTATATTTGTATATACTGTATATATGTATATACTGTATATTTGTATATACTGTATATTTGTATATACTGTATATTTGTATACTGTATATTCGTGTATACTGTATATTTGTATATACTGTATATTTGTGTATACTGTATATTTGTATATACTGTATATTTGTATATACTGTATATTTGTATATACTGTATATTTGTATATACTGTATATACTGTATATTTGTATGTACTGTATATTTGTATATACTGTATATTTGTATATACTGTATATTTGTATATACTGTATATTTGTATATACTGTATATATGTATATACTGTATATTTGTATATACTGTATATTTGTATATACTGTATATTTGTATATACTGTATATTTTTAGTTGCCTCTCTAGACTTCCATCAAACTTTAAAAACAAAAACAATATATATATGGAGTGAGGAAGTACATGAACGAAGGCGGTGTTGGTTGGGGGGAGGGGCGTCGACTGACTGGGGACAGAGGTGCATGGGGGCGGTTCGTTCGTGGCCACCCCTTCGGGGATCACGGCGTCAGGCAATAAATAGATAGATAGATATATATATATATATTTATTTATTTATGAGAGTTCCGTATGGAGCTCAGTGGTCTGGTTAATCTGCTCTACATAACTAACTAACTAACTATATATATATATATATATATATATACGGTATACATATATATATATATATATATATATATATATGTTTCTAGTCTCTCAGTGGGGATGAAACATTTAGTGGCTCACGTGTATTTGTGATATATTCTCAATATATATATATATATATATATATTTATATATATATATATATATATATATATATATGCTGCATATATATATACTGTATATACCTATATATACAGTATATATATATATATATATATATATATATATATATATATATACAGTTATATATATATTTTTTTTTATCTCACCCCATTTCTGACGCAGGTGTTGTACATCCGGCACCTCAAGTCCTTCAGGTCACCAACCATCTCCCCAACCTGGTAGGGGAAAAATAATAGGCCAAATTATTCTCTCTCTCTCTCTCTCTCTCTCTCTCTCTCTCTCTCTCTCTCTCTCTCTCTCTCTCTCTCTCTCAATGTTTCTTAAAACAATAAAATACTTTGCAACATGAAGAACCGACAACGATTTTTGCGACATCTCAAAATAATAATAAGTGTTTCATTGCATAAATATGAAACATAAATATAGTACCTTCATATTTTCCCATCAAGTGTCGAGAAATCAGTAGTTAGGGGTTTTAAATTACCGTCAGCTGAAACAATACCTACTATAGTACCAACCTAACGCTAATACGTCATGTCACAGCTGTCATTACGTTTGGCTCGTTCTGTGCTGTAATGATGTCTGTCAGATGATGAATATGGTTGGTATGTGTAGGAACGTATTTGTATATCTTACTCGAAACAAATAATCAAGTTATAGATATTACTGATACCAATTATTGATCAAAATATACTTGGTGCTGAGACATTACTTATTTGGCCGAGTCTACCTGTGTGATGAAGAGGTGCCCTAAAGACTATGGCATCCCAGCGTACCAACCTAGTTTCTGTCCCGTAACTGTGAAATGAAGAGGTGTCTTAGAGACTATGGCATCCCAGCGTACCAACCTAACTTCTGTTCCGTACCTGTGAAATGAAGAGGTGTCGAGACTATGGCATCACAGCGTACCAACCTAACATCTGTTCCGTACCTGTGAAATGAAGAGGTGTCTTACAGACTATGGCATCCCAGCGTACCAACCTAACTTCTGTTCCGTACCTGTGAAATGAAGAGGTGTCTTAGAGACTATGTCATCCCAGCGTACCAACCTAACTTCTGTTCCGTACCTGTGAAATGAAGAGGTGTCTTAGAGACTATGGCATCCCAGCGTACCAACATAACTTCTGTTCCGTACCTGTGAAATTAAGAGGTGTCTTAGAGACTATGGCATCCCAGCGTACCAACATAACTTCTGTTACGTACCTGTGTGATGAAGAGGTGTCTTAGAGACTATGGCATCCCAGCGTACCAACCTAACTTCTGTTCCGTACCTGTGAAATGAAGAGGTGTCCTAGAGACTATGGCATCCCAGCGTACCAACATAACTTTTGTTCCGTACCTGTGAAATGAAGAGGTGTCTTAGAGACTATGGCATCCCAGCGTACTAACATAACTTCTGTTCCGTACCATTGTGATGAAGAGGTGTTTTAGAGACTATGGCATCCCAGCGTACCAACATAACTTCTGTTCCGTACCTGTGAAATGAAGAGGTGTCTTAGAGACTATGGCATCCCAGCGTACCAACCTAACTTCTGTTCCGTACCTGTGAAATGAAGAGGTGTCTTAGAGACTGGCATCCCAGCGTACCAACATAACTTCTGTTCCGTACCTGTAAAATGAAGTGGTGTCTTAGAGACTATGGCATCCCCGCGTACCAATATAACTTCTGTACGGTACCTGTGAAATGAAGAGGTGTCTTAGAGACTATGGCATCCCAGCGTACCAACATAACTTCTGTTCCGTACCTGTGTGATGAAGAGGTGTCTTAGAGACTATGGCATCCCAGCGTACCAACCTAACTTCTGTTCCGTACCTGTGAAATGAAGAGGTGTCTTAGAGACTATGGCATCCCAGCGTACCAACATAACTTCTTTTCCGTACCTGTGAAATGAAGAGGTGTCTTAGAAACTATGGCATCCCAGCGTACCAACATAACTTCTGTTCCGTACCTGTGAAATGAAGAGGTGCCCTAGAGACTATGGCATCCCAGCGTACCAACCTAACTTCTGTCCCATACCTGTGTGATGAAGAGGTGTCTTAGAGACTATGGCATCCCAGCGTACCAACATAACTTCTGTTCCGTACCTGGGAAATGAAGAGGTGTCGAGACTATGGCATCCCAGCGTACCAACCTAACTTCTGTTCTGTACCTGTGAAATGATGAGGTGTCTTAGAGACTATGGCATCCCAGCGTACCAACATAACTTCTGTCCCATACCTGTGTGATGAAGAGGTGGCCCAGAGACTATGGCATCCCAGCGTACCAACCTAACTTCTGTTCCGTACCTGTGAAATGAAGAGGTGTCTTACAGACTATGGCATCCCAGTGTACCAACCTAACTTCTGTTCCGTACCTGTGAAATGAAGAGGTGTCTTAGAGACTATGGCATCCCAGCGTACCAACATAACTTCTGTTCCGTACCTGTGAAATGAAGAGGTGGCCCAGAGACTATGGCATCCCAGCGTACCAACATAACTTCTGTTCCGTACCTGTGAAATGAAGAGGTGTCTTAGAGACTATGGCATCCCAGCGTACCAACCTAACTTCTGTTCCGTAACTGTAAAATGAAGAGGTGTCTTAGAGACTATGGCATCCCAGCGTACCAACATAACTTCTGTTCTGTACCTGTGAAATGAAGAGGTGTCTTAGAGACTATGGCATCCCAGCGTACCAACATAACTTCTGTTCCGTACCTGTGTGATGAAGAGGTGTCTTAGAGACTATGGCATCCCAGCGTTCCAACATAACTTCTGTTCCGTACCTGTGAAATGAAGAGGTGCCCTAGAGACTATGGCATCCCAGCGTACCAACCTAACTTCTGTTCCATACTTGTGTGATGAAGAGGTGGCCCAGAAACTATGGCATCCCAGCGTACCAACCTAACTTCTGTTCCGTACCTGGGAAATGAAGAGGTGTCTTAGAGACTGGCATCCCAGCGTATCAACATAACTTCTGTTCCGTACCTGTAAAATGAAGAGGTGGCCCAGAGACTATGGCATCCCAGCGTACCAACCTAACTTCTGTCCCATACCTGTGTGATGAAGAGGTGGCCCAGAGACTATGGCATCCCAGCGTACCAACCTAACTTCTGTCCCATACCTGTGTGATGAAGAGGTGGCCCAGAGACTATGGCATCCCAGCGTACCAACCTAACTTCTGTTCCGTACCGGTGTGATGAAGAGGTGGCCCAGAGACTATGGCATCCCAGCGTACCAACCTAACTTCTGTCCCGTACCTGTGTGATGAAGAGGTGGCCCAGAGACTATGGCATCCCAGCGTACCAACCTAACTTCTGTCCCATACCTGTGTGATGAAGAGGTGGCCCATCAGAGACTATGGCATCCCAGGGTACCAACCTAACTTCTGTTCCGTACCTGTGTGATGAAGAGGTGCCCTATGCGACACAACTTGATGATGATGCAATAGCTGTTGATGAGGTAGGTGACAGTGGCCCCATGCATCAAGATGTTCCTCAGCACAGCGTAGGTTGCTGTGACGGCCATTATGATGTTGCCCAGTAGGATGGCACTTATTAGGGTCGAGTAGCAGCCTGCAGCTAGGTCTCGACACTTCTCAACCTACAGTACAAGTTTGGGAGGGTTTTGACAATGTTAGGACACAGAATTATTTTCAAAATTCAAATACAAATTCAAATATATATTGTCATAATAGATACAAATTTACAGTTAACATGTCTTAGTCTTTAATAAATTCCTACTATGACAAGAGGACTGAATACCCAATGGTGTATATGTCCTCAAATATTTTACAAACATTACCGTACTTATTTAGTAAAGTGGAACATCCAAAATATGATTTGTGTGCATAGTGCTTAACCCGTCCAATCCCAGCGACGGCTACTAGCCGTCAGTAGATAGGTCACTCCCCAGTCCCAGCGACGGCTAGGAGCCGACAGTAATGTACTTTCCTTGTAACTGCCTGTATCAGGCTGTACCTGGTACCACGACCGTTTGAGCACTGCTCTCGATATGGCAACACTTATCAGCTTATATACAACCCACTGAAGGGTGGGAGACCCAGTCTTCCTTCATCTCTTGAGGTGGAAGATTGTTCTATCTTGCCATTTTGGCCACATTGCTTGGGACTGGGTGGGGGGGCTCTTATTACTGTATCCGCCGGTACAGTAGGGGTTAATAACTGCATCCTTATTTATTATTATTTTATTTAGCATGTTCCAACTCTATCTCTGGACATATGCTTATAGCTTGTAGACTCGATCACTTAACATGATGAAGGCAAGACCAAGGTCCATGGACCTTGGTCAAGACGTCTTATTCCAGATAGCGAGTGTAACAACTAGACAGACGGGTGTTGCAACCGGGTCGTTTGTAGTCTCGTCTTCACAGGCCTATGATGTGTGGCTCTCTCTCCTCCTGGCCCGTTGCAGTTTTGAACTCCTGAAGCTGCATTAACACTCTTGCTGTTTCGTCTCCCAAACTTGGACTACTTCATTCTCTCTCATGCCATCTATTGAGCTTCTAACTCCCTAGGCGTCCCTTCATTGCATAATTTGAATATAGGAATATTCAAAATAGGTTAAATTAAGGTATATTTTGTCTTTCTTTGAAAACCTGTTCTGAATCATAGTTCCTGTTCAATCACTATCGCTGAGTGATGGCCGCAAGAGAGTGTTAATGTAGTGATAATTACTGAAGCCCGAATGTTCCCCAAGTGGATTGTCACCCAGGTTAATTAAGGTTGGGTGTGAGAGGGATCTACCGTGTGTGGGCCAATCGGTTTTCTGCAGACTCCCATTTTCTTATGTTCTTATGTTAAGGCTTGGCTCACCTAGGCTATATCTTCTGCAGCAAGAAGTTCTAAAGCCTGACATTCCAGGACCACCCCCACCAATCCCATTGCTCAAGGGAAACAGCAACAGCTTGAAGTGATGTAAAGCCTCTTCCACACCTGAGAGTTATCCTGTGGAACTATAGTTACTACTCCACTATGTCTTTATATAATGATTCATAGCTCTTGTTTGTATTGATTTCTTATTGATTTATTGATGTTTTTATTGATTTATTACAATAATAACCACTTTGATCTCACCCCATCTGTGTGATGCTATTGTTAATTGAATGTTAATTTTTAATTTGCAAAGTGTTTGCGATTATTTATCTTTACTTGTGAATATTCAAATAGTTGGTACATTTACGTTATTTATCATTTCAACTATACTTACTTTAAATTCATCCAAATCAATGTATATGCAAGTTATAGTTCAATGCAACAAACACTTACCTGTCGAATCTTAGACTGGAGACTGTGAAGAGCCGAGATGATTGTTGGTGAAGTGTTTTGTGTGTTAGTAAGACAGCTGTTGATGGCTCCAAGCGCGTCATTAACAGCTGAGGTCAGGTACAGGGAGAGGAGAATGAAGGTATTCTCAACCAGAGCAATTGCCAGGAGTGCCTTGCATGTTTCACCGAACGAAAAAATCGCAAATAGTATTAAACTGACTTGTGACGACATATCAAAGGACATATTTTCGTACCAGTAATAAAGGAATGACAAAAGCAAAATCCCTGCTAAGAAGGCCACTAATATTCGACACCTTCTCATTTGGGATTGCTCAGTGCTTAATTTTATAGTAGAAAGATCAGCAAGCAAATCATGAAACTGCTTCCTGTTTATGAGCATCAACAAGGGCCAGACGTTGATTAAGAAGAACACGGCAATAGCGCCGCTCATAAACACAATCGATCCCACATCAGGCGTCTCGAATGGCATGGCAAGGTACCGTATAATCATCAGCATCATCGGGAATGACAGGGAGTAGTAAAAGACGGACCAGAGACACAAGGGAAGGCTCAGCTTGGGCTTGGGATCAGTCTTGGGCACCGTGTAGGGAAAGCCTCCGACGAATTGAAGCCCGATGATCAAAACACGCCAGGAGAGAAAGCCGTATTTTCCGTCTTGAGGGAGAGGCATGTTGGACAATTACTATAGTCGGTTATATTTCAGCTGACGGTAAATTGAATCCCTTAGTAACTTATTTCGGTTAAATTTCAGGTAACAGTAAATTGAATCCCTTAGTAACTTATTTATCGATAGTTAATGGGAAAATGGGAAACTACCAGGTCTCTGCTTCATACTAGTGCCAAGTTTTCAAAATGAACAACAGATTTCGCTACAAAATCTGCATAATAGCGGTGTAATCAAGATGAAGACTTGGAAATTTACCCTAAGCTGGAGAAAACCCCCAGAGTATAGTAGTGTAAGATATACTGCTAATCGTTTTCTTCCAATATATTTCCTTCAACTATACGGTAATGCGAGAGATATAGAAGAACCTCGCTCTTCCCCGTAAGATATATTACTAATGGTTCTTCTCTCAATATATTTCCTTTAACTATACTTTAATGCGAGAGTGAAAGAAAGACCCTGCACCTCCTCGTAAGATATAATACTAATTGTTCTTCTCTAGATATATTTCCTCCACCTATACGGTAATGGGAGAAATATAGAAGGACCCTGGTCTTCCCTGTAACATGTACTACTAGTTGTGTTTCTCTCAATATATTTCCTCGATCTAGACGGTAATGCGAGAGATATAAATTTGTTTTTCTCTCAATATATTTCCTCCACCTATACGGTAATGCGAGAGATATTCATATTTGTTCACCAATCAACTTTACTTCTAAACTCAATTAATGAAATCAACAAATACATGTGGCACTCCAAGGACTCGAACCTCACTCTTCCTCGTAAGATACCGGTATATTACTAATCGTTTTTCTCTCAATATATTTCCTCTGGTTAGAACGTAGAGCTATAGAGGTAGAGAAAGTCCCCCTCTCCTCTTCTGCTCTTCCTGTGAGTAACTGCTGTGAGAGAGAACCTTTATTATTCCACGGCCTGATGAAAAAAGTGCTCCTCCTCATATGGCGTTTGTGTACAACCATTATCTAGTTTTCTGCCCAGTTAGTTATGTAGAGCAGATTAACCAGACCACTGAGCTCCATACGTGTTCTGCCCATTTGTTCGCTTCTTTTGTAGGTGTGAAGTTTTGTGATAAGACTATTGATTCGGGGCATAGACCTTGTTAAGCCACTGTCACACGAGCGCTTTTTCCGTCAATTTTCCATGAGTAAGTTTGTTCTCGTATTATTTCGGGACATTTTCGCACTGGTATCGGTAATTAGACTGAAGGTAGATTATGTTAGGCGGCTGAATTCTGATAAAGTGCAATTTTGTAAGCTTCCAGACTATAATTGCCCGTAAAAATTGCTCGAAAAAGGGCTCGTGTGACTCCGGCTTTAGGAACCTTTCTTCGCTGCTGTGAAAACACTAATTTGCTGCCACAAAGAAATGTACTTGATTGATCTTTCTTCTTTGCAATTATTCTTTTAACCCCTTCAGAACCATGACGTAACTATTCATCTTATTCGGGCTACCATTAGGCGCTTTTCTTTAGCTTATAATCTACCTCTAGGACTGAACGGGGTAAATGCGATCTCAATAAAACCTCTAAATATCGTAGGTCCTTCTTAAACTCCACACAATCGTCTACTTTAGCCCGGATCCAAGGTAAATATGCGTTACGGTGCCGGAAGGGTTAAAAGGGTTAAAAGGGTAATTGGAGAACAGTCGGGTTAAAAAAAATCGCCGACAATATATTTGAGAAACCCTGTATTCTCAAGATTAGGAAGTTTTACCGACATTTTCTAAGTGCCTCCTATCAAAAATTGACAAGTTTTTCCTTACATTCGCTTTTAAATAAGTTTTTTTTTAGTAATGGGAGTTGTTTATTGTTTATTGTTTATTGTTTTGTTTGTTGTTTTTTTGGTATTATTATTATTTGTATTTGTTTAGTTTACTCCCTAGACCTCCATCAAGTTTATTATTATTTGTATTTGTTTGGTTTACTTCCTAGACCTCCATCAAGTTTATTATTATTTGTATTTGTTTGGTTTACTTCCTAGACCTCCATCAAGTTTATTATTATTTGTATTTGTTTGGTTTACTTCCTAGACCTCCATCAAGTTTATTATTATTTGTATTTGTTTGGTTTACTTCCTAGACCTCCATCAAGTTTATTATTATTTGTATTTGTTTGGTTTACTCCCTAGACCTCCATCAAGTTTATTATTATTTGTATTTGTTTGGTTTACTTCCTAGACCTCCATCAAGTTTATTATTATTTGTATTTATTTGGTTTACTTCCTAGACCTCCATCAAGTTTATTATTATTTGTATTTATTTGGTTTACTCCCTAGACCTCCATCAAGTTTTGATATATATCCCATAGACACCCCTGCGAGATAAATGTGTGCATTTTACGTCTTATATTGCAGGCTTGCTATCGCTCGCCTGGACAAAATCAACACCTATATGGCACGAAAGGTCCTAAAATTGACTAACAAAAAGGGCAAAAGGTCTAAAAAAAAAAAAAAAAACTAATGAGGCGAACGTCTTAAAATCTAACAAACTAATGGGGCTCAACAAGAGGGAGAAGGGGGTCCAGAAGAAACACTCCCTTTAACCCCTTCAGCACCATGACCCCTTTTTACCTTTGATTCTGGCTAAAGTTAGACGATTTTATGCAGTTTAAGAAGGACCCATGTTACTCAGGGGTTTATTGAGATCGTATTTACCCTTTTGAGTCCTAGAGGTAAATTATAAACCAAAGAAAATCGTCTAAAGGTAACCAGAATATGATGAATAGTCGAGGTTAATAAGTGTTGTCAGATATTTCACAAAGTTTCGGACACTGACTAATACTCTGAGGGATAAGCACTTTTCCCAGTAACTATAAAGATACCAATAACACTTTTTGAGCGAAGACCACTGGAATCTATGCCAACACTTAATACCCCCGATTGAACATTACGTCATGGTGGTGAAGGGTTATCGAGGAACTATTGTAGCCGCCTGTACATTAATAAGACCTAATAATGCGGGATACAAGCCGGACATATTACCCTACTCAAAGATAACAAGCTATATTTCATGGGCTAAATTAACCCTTTCTGTACAGTTGGCCATATAAGTGATGTCGCGGCACCAAGTATATTTCGATCAATAATTGGTGTCAGCACTATCGAAGCTATAATTCATATGTTCGAGAGAGATATACAAACATGTTCCTATCTTTAAACACCCTATTCAACATCTGACAGACCTTAGTACAGCACTCAGAGTAAAACATAATGACAGCGGAGACACGACTTATTTGGCCGACCATACCAACGATTTTTGTTATGTTTTATTCCTGATATATTTAGATGATTGTATGAAGCTTAGGAAGGATCTGGGGTAATTAAATCGGTTGATGGAGATAGTACGAAGCCTTATCAGTTGCTAGAGATCCTTCCGAAACTGAGTAAAATCGATTAGTAGTAGCCAGAAACATATAAACAGGATGTCGACGGTGCAGAAGGGGTTAATAGGCGGTGTCACACGAGCTAGTTTTTCGTCAATTTTTACGGGCAATTGACCACTTGCGAGTTTCGTTCTATAAGGAAGTTGGAGCTGTAGACATGGATATTTAGCAGAATAACCAGCTATAATATTGTTTCAGTACATTTAAATATACATAAAACCCAATTCAACATACTATTTATCCATCAGAAACCTACACAATTGCTGTATTTGTGTTTAATATCGATGTTTACAGCTCCAACTTCCTTATAGAACGAAACTCGCAAGTGGTCAATTGCAGACTGGCCTCTTCACAATATAACCCTTTCAATATCCGATTACGCATTTATCGTCTGTGTTCTGGCTATTATTAGAGGTTTACATTCAGGTTAGGAAGAGTATATGGAAGTCAGAGGGTTAAGGGGGGTGACCTGTTTTTGTTCTGTCCTTTTCTATCTTTCTCTGGCTTGTATCCATTTGGCCCCATTCAGCCTACTGTTTTAGGACGTTTATCCCCATCCAGGTGTCAATTTTTTACTGGTGAGCGGTAGCGAGCCAGAATATTTTTTATTTTTGTTTGACAGCAGGCTAAATTTGTACATTTTTCGATAGAAAAATGTCTCCGGCGAAGCCGGATTTCTTCATATAATGCTGGCTCGCTATCGCTCGCCAGGAAGAAATCGACACCTACAGTAGATGGGGATAAACGCCTTAAAATAGTTGGCTGAATGGGGCCGAATGGATACAAGCCAGAGAAAGAGAGAAAAGGACAGAAATAACAAAACGCAGGTCACCCCCCTTAAGTGAGATAGTCTTAACCCTTTTAATTCTCACAGATCCTTCCTAAGCTGTATGATATCGTCTAGTAATAGCCGTAATAAAAGTGTGTACCATTTTAATTCCCACAGATACTTCCTAAGCTGTATGATATCGTCTAGTAATAGCCGTAATAAAAGTGTGTACCATTTTAATTCCCACAGATACTTCCTAAGCTGTATGATATCCTTTAGTATTAGCCGTAATAAAAGTGTGTACCATTTTAATTCCCACAGATACTTCCTAAGCTGTATGATATCGTCTAGTAATAGCCGTAATAAAAGTGTTTACCATTTTAATTCCCACAGATACTTCCTAAGCTGTATGATATCCTTTAGTAATAGCCGTAATAACAGTTTTTACCATTTTCATTCCCACAGATCCTTCCTAAGCTGTATGATATCGTCTAATAACAGCCAGAGTAAACTGTCAACACGCGTCATGATCCTCAAAGGGTTAAGGGAGCCCACCTCGCTTTTTTTCCCTTTCGCTCCCTCTCTCTCTGGCTTGTATCCATTCGGCCCCATTCAGCCTACTGTTTTAAAACGTTTACCCCCATCCAGGTGTCAATATTTTCCTGGCGAGCGGTAGCGAGCCAGCATAGCCTATATATTTTGTTTTGTTTTGACAGCAAGCTAAATTTGTAATTTTTTCGATAGGAAATCGACACCTGGATGGGGATAAACGTCTTAAAACGGTTGGTTGAATTAGTCCATGAGCCAAGACCCGAATTTTGGGATATCGGTACCACCCGGGGTGACTAATTCTCTTAGGTGTTTTTAGCTTGCTACATGTCTCTAGTTTATGTTTTGATATGATAGCCCTTGCACATTGGTAGCTTAATGGTCGTTATCACTTCTTGAATAGACATACCCTACCGAAAATTCCGAATTTTTTTTAAATGTCAAATTTGGGGACAGGAATGCCTAAATGTCAACAAAATGCATATAGTAATTGTCACATTTAATACAAGTCCTGTAAATACACACTAAGCATGCCATGGGCTTGTACATACTATTATGGCAAATTACTACTCCTAAATATCATCTACGTCAGACTCGGAATCTGACTGTTGTGCCACCGGCTCTTCTTCAATAGCCTTGTTCTGACATGTCTGTAACCTGCACATGTCCGTGCATTTTAGACCATTGCTGAGGCAAGTACACTTAGGGAGTTCGCATGACCGCACACACTTGCAAGACAGTAGCTGCATAACAGCATCTGGTGCTGGTGAGCCTCGCATCCAGTTGACGGCAAGCTTACCGTCCTCATCTGTCATCCAACCGCAGTCTGTTGGGTTCGCAACAAATGGCTGGCTCTGAAGACTTCTCCTCCAGATCGCAGCCTGGTAGTTTGCACGCAGTGCATGCATGAAGAGGCAGTCCTCACAAGGAGGGAGTTGACTTGACTCTACCTCTCCACGTCTTGCACAGAACATCTCATACCGAAGCTTGTTTACCTTAGTTGTGTGGGTAGATGGTAGGTACATGTGGCAGGTGATTTCCTGTAGCTTCTCAAAGAGTTCAGGAGACACTTCCCATGAGCGTCCAAGTTCGTGAAAAGCATGCTGGTATGTCTTGTCCATCTTCACCTGCTTGAGTGTCGTCATCTTCCCTCGGCCAGCGAATGCACTGACGGTATCACAGCCTGTAAAGGCATGCATACCAATCAATGAATCACACACGCTGCCTCCCAGTGTGCGGCTCAGTGTGGTGATATCCAGGAATCTTGTCCGGTTCTTCGTCCCGCACTTCTGGAACAGATGGGATGGGATCTTGTGGCACATGCCAAGACACAACACCATGACGTCTGTATCTTCTGCAGTGATGATGACAGACTTGTTCCCAGATTCTGCTGCATGAAGTGCATGGAGAAGAAGGCGTGTGTCTGCTTCTTCTTGAGTTGACTTAAGCTCAGGAGCCTCTTCCCACTGCTCTTTGGTGATCTTGAAGCAGCGCTGCTCACATGTGACATACAGCTCCTTGTCCTTGAGCTTCTCCCTGTGCTGTGGTGCCTTCCATTCTTCTACCAAGAACTTGATAAGACTTGCCTTGTTGGAGGAACTACCGAGTAACTTTCTCCACTGCTGGATGTTGTGCCCAGGTTGAATGTTCTTGAAATGAATTCCTGTGCCTGCACTTCTTTTGGCTCGTTCTGCATCCTTGATGGATGTCTCCTTGTAGATATCAAACACAACATCAATGCGCCTGCTCTTAGCACCTTCATGAACAGCGTGACTCAGTGCTGTACCTGCAAGCTGTGAAAAAGTTTTGTCGTTTCCCTTCAGTTTGTGGACCAGGCTCATCCCATCAATTATGGTAGCAGAGGGCTCGGGTATCACTTCTGCAGGAGAAACATTCCTCTCTAACTCCTTTGCGAGGGCAGCCTTGTTGGTCTTGCGGAGAGACCCATCACCGCTGGCAAGTGCCCAAGGCAAAGGCCCCAGGGGATGAGCCAAGACATCACTCATTTTGAGCTTTCTGTTCTCGGCAACAAGGATCATCTGGCCAAATAGGTTCCTGTCAGCCTTTAAGATAACCTCCTTGGCATGGTCTTGTGAGCGTGGCTTCATTCTGATGTTAGTGAACGTTCTCAGTTTCGTCTTCGTCATCGTGTCATGAAACTGTATAGTTGGCGTATCGATCTCCAGGCGCTCTTCCTTGAAGGCTTGATATGCATCCTCTCCTATTCTGTAGGCCCCTAGAAGGTCTTTGACAACTTCTGGTGGTGCCATAGTCGCAGTTGACAAACTGACAAGATCTTCTTGCTCTGCGTTGAAGGGGTTCAACCAGCTGGTCTCCATCAGTTGAACTAAAGATTGGACATCGGCCTCATCTCTTCTAATCCTGGGCATCTGTAGGTCTGGGTGGCTGAAGTCAGTATACTTTTGGCCTACTACCATAGTCCTGAGCTGCCTTAAGTACCTGCTGCGATACTCCGATGTCAGGTAGTACCTGGCGACAGCTCCGCCTTTCAGGCTGAAGCCTTTTGTGCCCCCTGGTGTCTGGGTGTCTTTGTTGATCGTCTCTTCGATTGTCTGGTCCACAGGGATCCGTCCAAAGGGATTCTTGCTACCGATCTGGACCGAAAAGCCACCTTGCATGAAGTGTTCATGGACCTCTGGGTGTTCAATGGGCAGTCGAGACATCAAGGCATAGTAGTAGGTTAGGAACCGGGCATAGTTCACTTTGTCATAGGCAAAACACCACGGTATCATCTGTCGGATTGCTCCTAGGTGGAGCATCCAGTTGCCTTCTCTGGAGGCTCGAATTAAGTCCAGCATGATCTCAACCATGTCCAGGTATGACATCCAGAATGCTGAGAGGTTGTGTTCATCTCTGAGGGTCTCAAGATAAACTTGGAAAAGCTTCATGATATATGTGCATGATTCACCCTCCATCAGCTCTTGAAAGAGTCCCTGAGACACATTGCTGTGAAAGCTGTTGATGTCCTTCAGTGTTTCATCTAGATGGTGTATGTCCCTTGAATGGTTTTCTTCTAGCCATGAAAGGAAGCCTTTCCATGCAAGCCTCATCAGTGCTTCATACACGAGCTTGTGTAGTCTCACTGCTCTGTTGTACCTCTTGCCGTTCATCACTCCTGACACTGATCCTTCTGCGATGATACCTGATTCCACACACAGATCTCTAAGACCTGCATCTTGAAACCTCTTTCCTATGGTGGAGATGAGATTACAGATTGTGTGGAAGACGCCCATCCTGATGATAATGTTCTTGAACTTCTCTTGTTTCCAGATAACTTCGGCAGCTTTGGCATAGAGTGCTTGATCAAACACGCACACAATCTTGTTAAGCTGTAAGGACTGCATGATAGCATGCGTTTGTTCCAAGATTTCATTAACGGTGGACATTTCTGTTGCGGGAGCATTGATAGTGGGCAGGTAGCTTACAGTGTCCTGAACCACTGCAATGTCTCTGCACATTTTGATGTTGAACCCAGTCCAACTGCTGATGGACTGGTCCTCATGGTCTGACATTCGAGTAAGAAGCCAGATATGGTTCTTTGTCTTTGAATCCTGGACTTCCTTGGTAGTGTCGACATACGCAGTCTCAATCCTAGGGGGCCCTGCCCGCCGCCCAACATTGTATATTGGCAGCATTGATGATGTCTGAGTGATGCTTCTTATCTTGGACTTGGTAATCTCTGGCAGGACTTTCTCTGGCACAGAGCCTGCAACCTTGGACTGGACAGCAATGCCATTGACTCTATGAGAAGTACCTGCTCCACTTAGGGTCTCTTCAAGTCGGTCAATGTTATCCCAGGCCAGGGTTGTGAACACACCAGGGTAGATGTTTGCTGGCAGTGGAATGTCATCCTTTGAGCATTCCAGCTTCTGGATACAAAGGGCTGTATCGATCTCCTCAAACATTGAGTAAGACACACAGTGACCAAGACGATTCAGAGTTCGGATCAGTTCTGTGTTTCCTGTCAAAGACTTTACAGCATTGGTCAGCAGTACGTGCTTGGGTGGTTTTGTCTTGCCACTGGTAACAGCAAAGACCAAGTCACTGCCAAAGGAAGTGGCAAGACGTTGAGCTCTTTCAGAGGGAGTTTCACACTCACACTCTCCTGTCAGCAGGGTGTGCAGGAATTGAGTGACTGCTGCAGGAATGACATTCTGATCTGTATCGGGAGGCCATGGCTGACTCACATCTTGTTTATTGATCTCATTCCTCAGCTGCATTCCTGCTTTGGTTAAGACATCTTCAGAGTTAGCTGCTCTTGCTTCTTGCAGGTCTTTTGCCATTTTGTGTGCTTGCCGGCAAGGTCGTCCATTGAGAGGCTGCGTGGATAGATTAGAAGCTTTCCTTTCTCATCTGGGACAAAGCGTAGTGATTCTCCAAACTCGGTTTCAATCTTTCGGCGAACATGTTTCTTTGTCGCTGGTTTCAGTTGGATAATACCACGGGACATCATGGATCTCTCAAGCCTAGATGTGAGGTTTGTCATAGGCAGTACCTCTGGGTTGGGGAATAATTTGGTCCTTATATACAAGCAGAGTTCCTCGAGGGCTTCTGTCTCAACCTCTTCGTAGCGTGCTTCCTCGCTTTCTTCCTGATTTTCACCTGCACCCGACCTGGCGGCCGCTGGGAAATCATCTTTTGTGAAGAGTTTGTAGCACGACTTGTGGTAGTGACCCTCTGCAGCAACAAGGTCTCTGCTAACTAAACCAAGGATTCTCTGGTTGAGTTTCCTTATTGCTGCTCTGCGAATCTTCTCATCTGCTCGTAGCTCAACACACTGTATGAGTGGCTCCCTTGTCTTTGTTGTTTTTATGTACTTGCTTGACTTCTCGCAGAAGATACATACTTTGGCATACACCCTGCTAGTACTAGGGGCATCCCTTGATGCCCTCCTCCTGGGGTCGACGCTTGCTGATTCTATCTTGACACCCTTGGCAAGGATAGAATCCAGTGACTTCTTCATTGTAAAGAGACTACGACATTTACGGTGATAATGTATGTGTGGTATTCCTCCTTCTTCAAGGCCCTTGGCTGCTTCCAGGACTGGATCATGCTGCCTGATTTCTGCAGCCCTGAGCAATGTGTTCCAGGAGTCCAAATCCTGTGGTGACACCAGAGCATCGCTGTCATCATCAGAGCAGTGGATGATACAGTCGATCCGTGCTCTCTTCCTCGCAGATGGTTCCATCCTGCCGTCAAACAGTCGACACACACCTGCAAAAAATATCACCATTAAACCATGAACAAACAAACACATTACATGGAAACCACTCTACATATGTTTGCTCCTTCCAATAATAAATTATCCCCAAAATATAACAAAAAATCCCCAAATATGAAATAAACCCCTAAATATGGAGAAACTTGAAATACACATCGGAATAATTCTTGTAGAGAATCAAATAAGCTACAAGAGCTGTTAGAATATATTTTTCAATGTTCCCCATATTTAAGGATTTATTCTAGATTTAGAGGAAAATACCCAAAATATAGAGTATATTCCGAAATATGAGGAAATTTGAAAAATACCTAGGAACAACTCTGGTAGAGAATATAATTCTACATAGGTGTTCAAAGTTTCGCGATGATTGTGTGATGGATTTTAAAGAAAATGAGGAAAACGCCGAGCGTCACGCTAAAAATCTTTATTTTTGGGTAGCGCCCCTATTGCATCAAAAAAATTAGACTAAGCTACCAGTGCGAGAAGGCTATCATATCTTAATGTACTTACAGTCACTCTATAAACATTTTAGTACCATTCGTGTTTAGTCACCCCAGGTGGTACCGATATCTGGCCTGGCTCATGGACTAAATGGGGCCGAATGGATACAAGCCAGAGAAAGAGAGAAAAGGAGAGAAAGAACAAAAAAGCCGGTGACCCCCCTTAAGTGTTTTGGAAATCAACACACCTCGCATAATCAACACACCTCGCATAATCAACACACCTCGCATAATCAACACACCTCGCATAATCAACACACCTCGCATAATCAACACACCTCGCATAATCAACACACCTCGCATAATCAACACACCTCGCATAATCAACACACCTCGCATAATCAACACACCTCGCATAATCAACACACCTCGCATAATCAACACCTCGCATAATCACACCTCGCATAATCAACACACCTCGCATAATCAACACACCTCGCATAATCAACACACCTCTCATAATCAACACACCTCGCATAATCAACACACCTCACATAATCAACACACCTCGCCATAATCAACACACCTCGCATAATCAACACACCTCGCATAATCAACACACCTCGCATAATCAACACACCTCGCATAATCTAACTTAACCCATTCAGTACCTTTTTTTTTTATTTAATTCTGGCAACTATTAGTCGACTTTATTCAGCTTAGGAAGGACTTTTACACATTGAAAGGCTGCATACATGTCTAAAAATGTCAACCTTTGTTTTGTAAGACGCAGGTTGATTTTAGAGGCCTAATTTGGGGAAAAAAACGCGCATTATAAGCCGAAAAATACGGTATCTTAATTAATCCTCATAGCTAACACAAATATCCTTTCTAAGCTTCATAAAATCGTCTCACTGTAGCTGACATCAAATACAAAAAGACGCCGTCGGTACAGAAGGGGTTAATATTAGTTTCCGATGCCAATGCGAAAGCGCCTCAAAATATTGCGAGAAAATACTTGCTCATCGAAAATTGCCGGAAAGACCTCTCGTGTGACACCGGCGTAATATATCAACAGTGTTCATCCTTCTCTTGATTAATGTTGTCAAATGAACACCTGAGTAGAATGTCTAACGTGATTAGCTGTGAGCGTAACTGTGAGTGGTGGGTGGGTGGGAGGGAGTGGGTGTGTGTGTGTTTGTGTGTATAATAATAATGCTAATGATTATCGGTTTATTGTTTATTGCAGCCCTGAGGCTGAAAATCTACAGAGTTTTTCTTAAACCTAGGTACAGTACAATACTTATTCTACCTTAACTACGAGGTCACATGCGACCTTTGGTGACCGTGAGGTGCCTGGCTTCCCATCAAGTACATACACAGATGCACTTTGTATTGGTGAGAAGATGTGTAGGCTAACACAGGCTGATAGCAGCTTGGTTAGGGAGGAACCACGATACAATCCTTTCCGTCGCTATGGCTGAAAAAACCTTTAGGATTCTGGTGGATTCGAACCCTTGCGCCTGCAGTCAGCGCGAGACCACCGTACAGCGCCTTAGACCACAGGACCATAGCGACCCGTGTGCATGAGTGTATGTGCGTGTGTGATGTGGAGTGTTGATGTGGGAGTGTTTATGTGGAGTAAGTGGTGTTGTTCCCTCTGTGTTGATGTGGAGTAAGTGGTGTTCCCTCCGTGTATGCCACCCCCTCTACGTAGAACACGTAGCACCCGTCTTGCAACACAAACCACCCCTACTCTGTGCAACTCTCCAACCCAAGAGTGAAACGTTATTCTCAATCTTTCTTCTATTTAACAGCTGAGCTCTGGAACTCTCTCCCAGAATATTGCTTCAAACTCTGTGTGTCCAAGCATTTTGGCTCGAACGTCCCTTGATGTTGGCCCTGTCACTCTTTCAACTCTGGGAGAGGCACTCGGTACAGGCAGTTCTGCCTTTTGTCTCCCTCACTCACATAGGAAAAACAAAATGTGGAGTGTTCATGTGGTGTTCCCTCTGTGTTGATGTGGAGTGTCCAAAGGATTGCAAAGGAGTTCAAAGGAAAACAAGCAACAACATATATATTGTTCCTTATGAGGCTTCTTGTATCTATCCTAATTAGTAAATGTGAAAATATAACAAATAAATAAATTCATTTGTAAAAGCATGTAATTGGGGATTAAGAGCGAGATATTTATCAAACCGCGGTTTTCGAACGATTGAACAGCATAACATTCAATAACATTTCTAGTTAGTTCATATTGAAGTGGTGTTCTTTCCGTGTTGATGTGGAATGTTCATGTTGAAGTAGTATTCCTTCTGTGTTCTATGTTTAAGTGGTGTTCCCTATGTTGATGTGGAGTGTTCATATTGATGTGGTGTTCATTTGGAAGTGGAGTGTTCTAAGTGGTGTTCCCTATGTTGATGTGGAGTGTTCATATTGATGTGGAGTGTTCATTTGGAAGTGGAGTGTTCTAAGTGGTGTTCCCTATGTTGATGTGGAGTGTTCATATTGATGTGGAGTGTTCATTTGGAAGTGGAGTGTTCTAAGTGGCGTTCCCTATGTTGATGTGGAGTGTTCATATTGATGTGGAGTGTTCATTTGGAAGTGGAGTGTTCTAAGTGGTGTTCATGTGGAGTGTTCATATTGATGTGGAGTGTTCATTTGGAAGTGGAGTGTTCTAATTGGCGTTCCCTATGTTCATGTGGAGTGTTCATATTGATGTGGAGTGTTCATTTGGAAGTTGAGTGTTCTAAGTGGTGTTCCCTCCGTGTTGAAGTGGTGTTACCTATGTTGATGTGGAGTGTTAAATGTTCATATTGAAGTGGAGTGTTCATTTGTATGTGGAGTGTTCATTTGGAAGTGGAGTGTTCTAAGTGGTGTTCCCTCCATGTTGAAGTGGTGTTACCTATGTTGATGTGGAGTGTTCAATGTTCATATTGAAGTGGAGTGTTCATTTGGAGGTGGAGTGTTCATTTGGAAGTGGAGTGTTCTCAGTGGTGTTCCCTCCCACTTGAGCCAGGATGACCAGGTAGGTGACCACAGTGTTCACAATCTGGAAATTAAGGGGACGTTATTAATTATTATATTTGTTTTATTATTTATTTTATATTTTGTTATTATTATTATTATTATTATTATTATTATTATTATTATTATTGTTACCGGTATATAAATTTGGCTTGATTTCATTAATTGAGTTTAGAAGTAGAGTTGGTTGGTGAAAACAAAAATATATATATATACAAAAAATATATATAATTAGTTTGCTCCCTAGACCTCTATCAAGCTTAAGCAAATTATCCCAAAGACCACCCTTCGAAATATTTGTGTACATTTTTTAGTAGGCCGGTTCCTCCCAAACTACTGGCTCGCTATCGCTCGCCAGGCAATAATCGAGGCCTAAATGGCACGACAAATAGACCAAATGCTAACCACTGCCCCCTTAAGCCACATTCGCTGAATATATCACATCATTCAATTTCTCCGAGTTAATTATCTATGGGATACCAGTCATTTTGAAGAGAGAGAGAGAGAGAGAGAGAGAGAGAGAGAGAGAGAGAGAGAGAGAGAGAGAGAGAGAGAGTATAATATCTTTCTACTTTAACCTTTTTGAACAGTATCTTGTTATGGAAAAATATATATATATATATATATATATATTTCTAATATATATTATTCAAAACATTCAAACAAAATATTAGTAATGGAAAGACAAGAAAGCTTTTGGAGATATATATATATATATATATATATATATATATATATATATATATATATATATATATATCCAGTGCACGTACCGCCATTAGAGTAGTGTAGTCCAAGCAGTACCAGTCACACACATTGAACCGCTGCATCTCTCCCACCTCCACTATCACCTCACCCAGCTGCACAGGTAGAAGAGACCATTGACAGAGTTAAAGGGAGCTCAGAGTATTGACCACTTGCGAGTTTCAGGCTATAAGGAAGTTCGAACCGTAAACATTGATATAAAACAAATTTAATAATAATGTCGGTTTTTTATGAATAAAAAATAAGTTGAATTGGGTTTTATGTATTTATATATGTAGTACAACCGTATTTTAGCTGGTAATTCTGCTTAATATCTACGTCTACAGCTCCAACTTCCTTATAGAACGAAACTCGCAAGTAGTCAATTATGCAGCATAATTTACTGGTTCGGCTTAATGGTTTAAGGAGTGGGTTTAGTTTGCTCTCTAAACCTCTATCAATCTTAAAAAACACCCACAAGACCCCCCTTCGATATAAATGTGTACATTTTTCGGTAGAAAAATGTCCTGGCCGAAGGCAGATTCCTCTTCAAATCCAGGCTCGCTATCGCTCGCCAAGAAAAAATCGACACCTAAATGGCACGAAAGGTCTTAATATTGGCAAAGAAATGGGGCAAAAGGTCTGAAAATCGCCAAACTAATGGGGCGAATGTCTTGAAATCCCATAACTAATAGGGCTAAACATGAGGGAGGAGGAGGACTCGATTAACCAACTGCCTCCCCTTAACCCATTCAGCACCATGACCCCTTTTTACCCCTGATTCTGGCTAAAATTACACGTGTTTATGTAGTTTAAGAAGGGCCTATGTTATTGAGAGGGTTTATAGTGATCGTATTTAATCGTATAGGTAGATAATAAGCTAAAGAAACTCGTCTAATGGTAACCAGAATATGATGAAAATTACGTAATGGTGGTGAAGGGGTTAAGGTGAAATACTTATTGTTTTCCTTCAAACCCTTTCTCCTTCATGTTTAGCCCCATTAGAAAAAATACCGATTCCTTATAAATTGTAGGGCGGCTATCGCTCGCCAGGAAAAAAAATGACGCCTATGTGGCACGAATAGTCTAAATTCGCCAAACTAATGGAGTGAATGTCAATAAATATCAAAACTAATGGGACCAAGCATGAGGAAGAAGGGGGGCCATTAACCCCCCCCCCCCACCCCTTGATAGTTGTCTCTCATGATTTTATACACTTTTTTTTTTTCAGTAAGATTGTGGGCAAAATAATTAATCTGCTTGTGCTAACTTGGCGAATGAAGTGCTTTAAGGGGAGATGGGCCGTTTTTCTGGACCACTTTCTTCCTCATGCTTAGCCCCATTAGTTTTGAGATTTTATTATGTTTGGTACATTAGTTTGGCGATATTAACACCTTTCGCCCCATTTCGTTGTCAATTTTAAGACCTTTCGTGCTATTTACCTGTAATTTTAAGAGCTTTGGCCGGGAAATTTGTCTACGGAAAAATGTACAAATTTATCTTGAAGGGGGGTTTTGGGGTTGTTTTTTTAAGCTTGATGGAGGTATAGCGAGGAAACAATTTTTTTATAAATAACTGAATAAATAGACCAACAAACCAGCCCCTCTCCCCTTAAAGATAGGAACAATTGTTTTTCATGGACTAATTCATAAATAATCACATTATAAAGACCCATTTAGTGTACAGATGATACTATGCTGGCTATTATTATTTTATCCAAGGGACAGTGGTTATTTTGGGGGGTCTTTATATATATATATATATATACTGTATATATATATATATATATATATATATATATATATATATATATATATATATATATATATATATATATATATATTTTTTTTTTTTTTTTTTTTTTTTTTTTTTTTTAGTTTCCTCCCTAGACCTCCATCAGATCTTCCTTCGATATTAATTTGTACATTTTTTGGTAGAAAAATGTCACGGCCGGAGGCCGGTACCTCCACAATTTAAGGCTCGGTCTCGCTCGCCAAGAAAAATAAACGAGACCTAAGGGGCACGAAAGGTATTAATGTTGACAAAGAAATGGGGCGAAAGGTCTTAAAATTGACAAACTAATGGGGCAAACGTCTTGCAATCTCAAAACTAATAGGGATAAGCATGAGGATGAAAGGGGACCAGAAAAACGGTCCATCTCCCCTTAAATTGGCTTATATTATGTAATCATTTTGGTACATAGCAGTATTCCTAAAGCCGGTATCACACGAGAGCTTCTATAGGCCACATTCGATGATCAACATTTTTCTGGCAACATTTCTGGACAATTTTGCACGGGTATCGGAAACTAGACTGTTGGTAGATGAATTTAGGTAACCGAAATATTGTAAAGGTTGACCTCATAAGCTGCCAGATCAGTGTTGAGGATAAATGTTGAGTGAAAAATCGCTCGTGTGATACCGGCTTTAGTAGAGTCCATTTTATTTCTGAACTTTTATTTTGTATTCTATACCGTTGCTATAATAATATCTGTTGTTATTGCTATCAAAGTTGATAAATTCGTACATTTCGCAATTTATTAACACATTCGCGCTCGCCTCGTTTAGTTGGGCGCGCTCTCGCTCTCCTCTCCTCTTCTCTCTCTCTCTCTCTCTCTCTCTCTCTCTCTCTCTCTCTCGCTCTCACTCTCGCTCACTCTCTCTCTCTCTCACTCTCTCTCACTCTCTCTCTCTCTCTCTCTCACTCTCTCTCTCTCTCTCTCTCTCTCTCTCGCTCTCTCTCTCTCTCTCTCTCTCTCTCTCTCTCTCTCTCTCTCTCTCTCTCTCTCTCTCTCTCTCTCTCTCTCCTCTCACTCTCTCTCTCTCTCACTCTCTCTCTCTCTCTCTCTCTCTCTCTCTCTCACTCTCTCTCTCTCTCACTCTCTCTCTCTCTCTCTCTCTCTCTCTCTCTCTCTCTCTCTCTCTCTCTCTCTCTCTCACCCTAGTTCTGACCAGCTGGCAGTTGACCCGACCCCTCAGGTTCTTCAGCCTCCTCACCACGTCCCCGACCTGAGATGAAAAACACATTGTAATTATTTAAGCCATGTTTACGATTTCAATTACACATATGGGGGTAGTGGTTAGTTTATGGTCTATTTATTTATTTATTTATTTATCTCCTCCATCAAGCTTTAAAAAACACTCCCTTGACCTCCCCTTAATGATAAATTTGTTCATTTTTGGGTAGAAAAATATCCCGGCCAAAGGGCGATTCCTCCGAGAATTACAGGCTCGCTTGCTCGCCAGTAAAGAATTGACACCTAAATGGCACGAAAGGTCCTAATATTGACAAAGAAATGGGGCGAAAGTTCTTAAAATCGCCAAACTAAAGGGATGAACGTCTTAAAATCTCATAAATAATGGGACTAAGCATGAGGGAGAAAGGGGTCCAGAAAAAACAAAGACCTCCCCTTAAGCCATATTTACTATTTCAAATTACACTTAACCCTCTGAGGATCGATGACGCACTTCTTTGGGGGGTTTCTGGCTATTATTAGACAATTTTATTCAGATTAAGAAGGGTATATGGAAGTCGGAGGATTGATTGAGATAGTATTTACCTTTTTAATACCCACAGATCCTTCCTAAGCTACATCAAATCGTCTAATTATAGCCAAAATAAAAGTGATGAAACGCGTCAGAGCTTCAAGGGGTTAATTAGTCCTTTGTGTATACCAATGCCATCCTTTTATTCCGCTATACAGGCACTTCCGTGAGGCCCCCATCGCTTTTGCCGGGTTAATCCCAGCCAATATTCCCCAAAACAATCACACAACATTATTCAATTATTCTAGTTAACCCCTTCTGTACTGACGAAACTTTTTAACTTTAGTCTGGCTACTATTAGATGATTTCATTCAGTCTAAAAAGGGCCTCCAGCAATTAACAGGCTTTGAACTATCTCCCTTAAGCAATAATACTCCCACAGATCTTTCTTAAACTGCACAAAATCCTCTAAATATAGCTAGAATAAAATAATAAATACGTCGCCGGTACAGAAGGGGTTAAGGGGATATGGGATATTGTATGGTCTATTTAATATTTATTTATATATTTTATATTTTCTTAGCTAGACCTCCATCAAGCTTTTTTTTTTTTTTTTTTTTTTTTTTTTTTTTTTTTTTTTTTTTTTTTTTTTGCATGGGCTTTCTTCTGTGAGTCCTATCGCTTTTGCCGGGTTAATCCCAGCCAATATCGCTCAAAACAATCACACAACATTATTCAATTAGTCTAGTTAATCACTCGCTGACCTGCCTGCTGAAGAGGCTGCCCATCCTACAAAGCCTGATGATGATGGCGTAGCTGATGGTGAGCAGGATGAAGGTGGCGCCGTAGACAAAGTTCCCCCGCAGGATGGCGTAAGATGAACACACGGCCACCACAGTACTCACCAACAGGTACAGACTCAACACGGGGAACCAGTAGTCCATCACGCGGTTACGGCGCTCGTCAATCTGGAAGAAAACATGTAAATAAGTAACACCTCGTTCTTAACATTAATCATCAATTAAAAACCCCAATGTACTTGAATAAACTAATGAAAGCATATGGTCCATCACGCGGTTACGGCGCTCGTCAATCTGAAAGAAAAAATGCAAATAAGTAACATCCCGTTCTTAACATTAATCATCAATTAAAAACCCCAATGTACCGGTACTTGAATAAACTAATGAAAGCATATGGTCCCTTCCGGGAGTCAAACTCGGGACACCACACCCAGAACATAAGTACCTAAAAAATGCAAATGTCAGAAATTGTATCGTTTTCCGAAGTAAGTAATGGCTCGATACCATATTATATTGCTCTGAGATTTGCAGAGTGAGCAGCGACATACAAGAGAATAGACCATATCAGGACACCAATGCTGAACTTTGGCTTTTATTCTGTGTGAGCCACTGTGTAGAGGAACACAACAATAAACTGCAGCCCCATGACCAGGGTCGGCCAGGACAGAGGACCAGAGGATGTTTTTTAATAAGCTTGATGGAGGTCTAGGGAGGAAACTAAAAAATAATAATAAGACAAATATATTAGCAATTAAATAGCTCATCCCCCCTTAACCCTCATCTAGCGGGTTTTTTGGGGCTTATTTGGGCATATTCAGGCCCTCTTGAATGATAAATCAAGTATCTGCATGAAAAGAAATGTATTCAGCAAAAAAACTAGGCGCTAAAAGCTTCAAAATGAGACCAGAACGAGCTACGTAGCACTCGTGGTTCTCATACAGTAGTACCAGTAACATGGGAGTTTAGCGTATAGCGGTATATTTTTCCCAGCTACGCTCACTACTGGCTACACTGCCGGCCTCTCGAGAACACAGGGAAGGTGAGTCAGTGGGCGGCGGTAGGCCCTGGGAGTCGGACGTGTGGCCCGCTGCACTCCCGGCCATTTGCACTCGATTTTAACCCTTTAAAAGCCATAATAATGCTCCTAACTTGCTGCAAATTGGTGCCCGGCTATAGCCGGGCGCCGCTCTTTAAGGGTTAAATATATTTTGTTCATTTTAAAGTTGGTAAGCCCCCCTCTTTGATGTACCGTACTTAATATATCCAGGAAAAATTCCATTCCATTCACATGTTTGTTACAGGGAATTTCTTTGAATATTCGTTACAGTGATTCGTTTTCAAGATTATATGAGAGTTTTACTCACCTTCTGCATCTTGCAGTTGAAATATTGAAGTTGACAGATGAAATCGGTCCATTCTTGTTCAGTGTGAGTTTGAGAGGTTGGAACAGCTTCGAGCGTTTCGTTAGCAGTGATGATAATTTCACTTGAGAGGTGACCAATGGATTTTTGGAAGAGATTCATAGGAATTTTTAATGCCAAGGTCAACCACAAGACTGCAATTGCCAAGAACACCCTTTCAACAATTGTGTGCATGTCCATTATATTTGGACCGTACCATATGTAAACTATTTCAAACAAAAAAGTTAATGTTAAAGGCAAAATTTTAATTTCAATAACATACCAAATGTTGCTCTGCTGAAAGCCAGGAATATCCTCCGTACTGAGATCCACTAGAATATGTGCCAGTTTCTTACTAGACAACATCATATAGAGACAAGCAATCAAAATTGTGAAGATGTAAACAGAAGAGCTGTAGACAAAGGCATTGTTTCCAATTTCTGAGGTGGCTAATGGGAACAATCCGTGGAACGAAATTACCAACATCTGGGATAATGAAAAGACGTGCAGACAGACAGACCAGAGGAACAGTGCCACGCTGAACTCAAACTTGTGGTCGTTCCTGGATGAGACATAGGGGAACATGCCCAAAAGTTGCAACCCCAGGATGAGGACGCACCAAGATATTGAGCCATGTTCAATGTCCTTTGGCAGACGCATCCTTGAACAGTTAGGAATGCTTTCAGTTGGTTAATTTAAATAAACCTGCAATTATCTCGCAATTTTCTACTTCAAAATACTTAATGTATCCAACACACAACCCAATTTCTTATGTTTGGTTCAGTAAAGAGTACTACAACCCTTCTTGTAGGTCTTCAACTTCTAGTCTAATACATTCTTCCTTCTTTCAACAGAGTATTGATTACTCTCTCTTAACATTGTGAGCATGAATATTGAGCTGAATAATGATTATACACCCCACTGAATAGGCACAAACTTCACATCCATCACGAATTTAAGTAATTCAATGCTTAATCAGCAACACAAAATTAATGCCTTCGCCTCTCTATTCCTTGCTTAAGGGGGAATGGTTCACTTTTTGGTCAAATTTTTAATGTAACTATGTTTCTAGCTTCCTCCCTAGACCTCCATCAAACTTTAAACAAACGTCCATTTCATCCCCCTTCTAGATCAATTTGTACATTTTTCGGCCCCAAATTACAGGTTCAATGTCGTTCGCCAGGAAAAAAATTGACACCTAAATAGCACGAATGATCTGGATATTGACAAGGAAATGGAGCGGAAGGTCTTAAAATCCACAAACTAATGGGGCAAATATCTTAAAATCTGAAAACTAATTTGGCTAAGCACGAGGGAGAAGGTGGACCATAAAAGCGACCCATCTCCCCTTAATCAACCACACAATTACTACTGCCTCTCTCTTGTATATTGATCGCTTGCTACTATCACAAACAGTAAGTGATGTTACAGCTCCTTTGCTATTTCCCTTTTATACTACTAGTAGTAGTAGTAGTAGTAGTAGTAGTAGTAGTAGTAGTAGTAGTAGTAGTAGTAGTAGTAGTAGTGTTGTTATTGCATTTGCACTACTATTAGGTAATAGTTTCATAAATATACTAGTAATAATATATCAATGAATCGCACTGGATTTTCAGTGTTCATGTATTTTCTTTTCATTAAATTTTACATATTCTTGTTGCATTTCAGAATTATTATTCCAATTATACTGATTTAATATATGTGTATGCCATACTGGTTAGCATTGATCCTTGTCTCCTTGGTGTGAAAGTAAATGATAGAACATACAGACTTGTATATACATATTATTTCTTCTGTACTCACCTTCAGAACTTTAAACTCGAAGACCAGCAAGGTCAATAATATATATGTACAGTAATTTTCAGCATTGGTCAAACAAGCTAAGTTTGTCTCTATCGTGACAGAAGTAAGTTATTCGAATATCAATATTATGAACTTGCCTAATCTTTCAATTGGGAGAATCATGCGTGACTCTGGAATATTTTTGCTCTGAATCATTAACCCCCTGACACTCACAAATACGATTCGTGTTATTTTGAAATTTAGTTCAAAGTGGTCAGTCACGCGAATTGCGTTCCTAGGCATTCAGAAATTCCATGAAAAAAAAAACACGAACCGCATCAAATTCTGGCTATGAGTAGGTATTGATGTCCGTGTATTAGGGAAACCTTGGCAACACTGTGTCAGGTAGTGCAATGTTGTGTGTCAAGTAAGTACGAGGTAATTTGCCACTGTTTGATGGACAGTGAGACGGAAAGGGTGCCCTGCGCAGGGCTTTAAAGATGGCGATTTATTGTAGATGGACAACACACCATGAGTGTTTTGTGTATGTAATATAGTTTATGATAATGCTGTGTGGTATAAAAGTGATTTTTTGTCATTAATATATACAGTATATATATAATAATTCAAATGTTTCATATAATTTTATTTTTTTATCGGTTGCGAGAATGGCTGCACTTATTTGAAGAATGCGTATATTAGATATTTGTAGAAAAACAACTATTAGGCATAGGAAGTTTGTTGTTATTTCATTATCTTTCGTATCCAATGCACTATATCAATCAATTAATGGGGATATATGCCATAACAGCACATAGCCGCATTCACCCTTTGACTCCACTCTAGGGGATCTTCCTGTGTAGACTTCAGGCATCTGCCCAGCACATATCTAGTGTCCCATCACATGATTGGCTGACTTGCCTTAACCATGAGTTCCATGGTCTTCCCCTTGCTTTCTCCACTCAGTGTTGTCCTCTGTGGAAACCACCTGGTGAGCAGGGTCTGCTTCAGGGAGGCAAACCACATGCCCCTATAGCCCAAGTTGGCGTTCAGGGACCATGCAACTAATATAACTTGAATCAGTTTCACGGAGTAGTCGCTGGATTGAGACGTAATCATGCCAGTGATAGCCTATGATACTGCAAATATATTTGGTTCTAAAGGAGTTGATGCATTTCTTCAGCTCATTGTTAAGTGTCCATGTCACACATCCATATTATAAGACATAGAGCACCAGTGTCTTGAAGATCCGCAGCTTCGTCCTTCTGCACATGTATCGACAATGCCTTATATGCCTTATACTTTTATTGAGTTAATCCATAAACCCAAATACTAAGCCGAGACGAAGATTAACATCGTAGCCTGACTCACCATTATTATGGATCTCGCTACCAACAAGAGTAAATTTATCCAAGATCACTAAGTCCTCACCACATGTATAAACAGATTGCACTGCATCATCCAATGTCACCAAATGCTTGGAGTTAGGTCTTAGTCCAAGATACCTTTAAACCCAGCAGCTCGTGTAGTGCCTCAATGGCCAATCTGAGAACATTGAATGTGTCCACTAGGATGACTGGGTCATCTGCCAAATCAAGATCTGTAATCTTGAAATGGCCGATGTCTGCTCCGCAGTGACTCTGTCCGACTGTCCGGCCAAATAACCAGTCCATACAAGTCTTGAAAAGTGTAGGTGTTAGAACACACCCCTGTCTTACACCTGCATTCACAGGGAAGAATGAGGATGCTCCCCCACCACACTTGACAGCACTCTCTGTTCCTGTATAAGATCCAGACACCAGGTCAATATGTACATAAAACAGTCTATAATTCCTCGCTATAACCTCACAAGAACTAAATAAATATAACCTGGTGTAATCCACCTACTGTACTGGATGTCTCTGGTGAAGATAGTGGTTAGAAGTCAGGCCAGGCTGTATTTATGTAAGAATATAATAATGGCCTAGGACCCAGGATTTTATACAGTTAACCCTCAGTGGTATTGGTAATCTCTTTGGCAAGGTATGGGAGTGGATGGTGGCTGATCTGGGGTAATGCGGTTTTATGTTTTATAAGTGTCGTTCAGGTGCTGTTATGCACTTGATGTGATACTCAGCTACAATTGTGCACTTTGTATCACTCTATCACTCAGTTGCTGTGCACTTCATGTCACAAAGTTGCAGGTTTTGTGTCCTTCACGGGTAAATTGGCTACCGAGAGAGTTAGCAATGTAGCGTACTTCATGTGTCACTGCCAGGAGCCCTACTAGCCTGGTCTTTGTTTTCAGAGTTATTTTGTTGTTTGTATCTTTGCAGAGGATAGTACTGACCTGCCAATGTTGTAGGTGGTGAGGTAGTCTTATTTTCTTGGGCAGCGTCAGTAGTAAGAGTATTGAGTGCTGGAAGGGCATGGTGGGATTGAGGTGTCCTTCACTTTTTATTAGTGCACAGAGATCCATGAGATCTTGTAGATGTAGTTGCTTTATTATATCTCATTCCAAATGGAAGCACTGCCCTCTGGTATCCCGTTTTCTGTGGTAGTTCTGTAGCTGGAGTATTATTTAAGGTGGAGGGTAACTCCTGTAGATTCTCCATGGTACCTTTGGTGCCAAGATCCTTTTTTTTTTTTTTTTTTTTTTTTAAGTCTGAAAATTCATGTAAAGCTTCTTCTATAAGGTGCCTTTGTTATCCAGATTCCATTTCTAAAAGCATATCAAATGATAATAACAAATAAGAATAAGGATAATAATAATAATAATAATAATAATAATAATAATAATAATAATAATAATAATAATAATAATGATAATAATAATACAAATAATTATAATAAATAATAATATTCATAATATTGGCTATAATGTATAGTGTTATTTTGTTCACTATGGAAGGAAATCTGCATAGCCAATCCTATGATCATTTCCATCACAACCTTCACTATCATCTCAGCACATATACATGCTAGTCATTGAAACTAACTTTATTTCATCCATTATCACCATCATCACTACCAATGTAGCCATCATTTTTATATTCATTATCGCCATCATCACCTTTACCATTATCATCAACTATTCTTATCAATGTAATTGCATTATTAGTATGATCACTAATTTTATACTCAATTATATACAATAGCTGTAACACTAAAGGCGGTATCACACAAGAGATTTTATAGTCAACATTCAATGATCAACATGTTTATGGCAACATTTCAGGAATATTTTACACTGGTATCGGAAACTAAACTGATGATAGATGAATTTAGATAACAGAAATATTTTACATTTTAACCTCATAAGCTGCCAGACCACTGGAAAAAGTGCTAGTGTGATACCGCTTAACACATTTGCTATTTATTCCCAACCAACACAATGAACAATTCCCCCTCCAGAACAAGCCCCAACACTCTGGGAATTGTGTAGCTGAATTGGTGTACATATGTGAGTGAAAACATGAGTGTTAGTATGTGTATATGTGTGAACGCACAATTATATGTGTGCATGTTATCAGTGTTGTTCGATGATTCTAATCTATACTTGAGTCATAGTCCCACCCATGTATAAATTACTATCCCAGTTGAAGACAATTCACAACAGATATTTTCATAATACCAACAACCCACAATCATAAATACTGTATATTTCAATTATGCATCTGAAAAGATATATTACTTCCCTGGCATTATTATACATATTTGGTTATCCAATAACTTTGAACTACTTAGTCCGGTATCACACAAGAGCTTTTATAGCCAATATTCGATAATCAACATTTTTCTGGCGACATTTCTGGACTATTTTGCACTGGTATCGGAAACTAGACTGGCGGTAGATGAATTTAGCTAACCGAAATATTTTAAATGTTTACCCCATAAGCTGCCAGGTCAGTGTTGAGTATAAATGTTGAGGGGAAAAAGCGCTCGTGTGATACCGGCTTTAGAGTAGCTCTCCACCAAGTTACAAGCCATAACCGTATAATAATGTAGTATTTTAGTATTTAGTATTTTACTGGGCCTGTTTTCTGGACCACTTTCTCCCTCATGTTTAGCCCCATCAGTGTTCAGATGTTAAGATGTTTGCCCCATTAGTTAGACGATTTTAAGACCTTTCGCCCCATTTCTTCGTCACTATTTAAACCTTTCATGCTATTTAGGTGTCGATTTTTTCCCTAGCGAACGATAGTGAGCCTGTAATGTTGGAAGAATTTTCTACCGAAAAATTTACAAATTAATCTAGAAGGGGGATCTAATGGATGTTTTTTTAAATTTGATGGAGGTCTAGGGAGGAAACTAGAAAAATAATGAATACATGTAAAAATCGCCCAAAAAGTGAACCATCTCCCCTTAAAGTCCAACATCACATATAAACATTCAATTGTATTTTTCATTGTAAGTTTCCCTCCCGTTTACAGATGAAGCTCAACAAGAGTAACACTCGCCTGTATTCATGACACGAATGTTGCTATTATTGTAAGCTCGGAGTAATTAAGGGGGGTCACCGGCTTTTTTTCCTCTTTCTCTCCTTTTCTCTCTTTCTCTGGCTTGTATCCGTTCGGCCCTATTCAGCCAACTGTTTTAAGACGTTTATCCCATCCAGATGTCGATTTTTTCCTGGCGAGCGATAGCGAGCCATCATTGCATGGAGAAATTCGGCTTCGCCGGAGAAATTTTTCTATCGAAAAATGTACAAATTTAGCTTGCTGTAAAAAAAAAATATATGTGCTGGCTCGCTACCGCTCGCCAGGATAATATTGAGACCTGGATGGGGTAAACATCTTAAAACAGTAGGCTAAATGGGGCCGAATGAGGGAGAGAGAGGGAGAGAGATAAAAAACACGAGGTGGGCTCCCTTAACCCCTTACCGACGGGGATGTTGGTAACTTCTACTACCTACCTGGCGGGCATATTTACCCTAAATGAGCTTCATTCCATGCTCTTTTTCATGCATAAACAAGAGCCAGATCATAATACAATTATGTATCCGTGAAAGGGCGATAATGAGCTTTCCAATGACACCTAAATCATCCTTGTACGACCACGGGTTATCCTGTAGCGATCGTGCAACGAGAGGTGAAAAACCCTAAAATAACGTAATTTCCCCAGTTTTTTCCTGGTCTCGCGAGGCCGTTGGTGTGGAATGTTGCGGTGGGGAGCTCAGTCGCGGCTCTGTGGTCGGGTCGAATGGTCAGAGCTCGCCTATCGTCCTCCCAACGCGTGGACTCTCTCTCAGAGCCGATAATGTGCTCAAAATCCCGCCTGACTATTGTCGGGCACCGGACAATAATCCATTGTTCTCTTGCCCGACATTTGTCGGGCGCCGCGGCTTGAGTGTTAATGTCGGTAAACTCTCTGCCTTTGATATATTCATACACTCTGAACAGTTTATTTCCCATTCCTATATTTGTACCAAGAAAATTATATTACTTTTTTTTTTTTTTTTTTTTTTATGTTCAGGATCCTACATTAATTTTACTCACCTGCTGCATTTTGCAATTAAAATGTTGAAGTTGTAAGATGAAGTCTGTCCATTCTTGTTCAGTGTGAGGTAGAGAGGTTGGAACAGCTTCGAGCGTGGTGTCGGCGGCGGTGATAACTTCACTTGACAGGTGACCAATGGATTTTTGGAAGAGATTCATAGGAATAGCTAATCCCAAGACAGTCCATAAGGCTGCAACTGCCAAGAACGCCCTCTCAACAACGCTGTGCATGTCCATCATATTTGGACCGTACCACATGTAAAACATTGCAACCGATATTATACTTGATAACAAAAAGATTGTGGATTTCTTAGAATACTTAATGTTACCCTGCTGAATGCAAGGAACGTCCTCCGAACTGAGATCCTCTAGAATACGCACCAGTTTCGTGCTAGACAATGCTAAGCAAAAGCAAGCAAATAGATTGCAAAGGTAGAAACAAAAATTGCTATAGATGAAGGCAATGTTTCCTATATCTGAAGTGATATATGGGAAGAAGCCGCGGGACAACACTACCAACACCAAGGATAGTTCTAAGACGTGCAGGCAGATTGACCAGAGGAACAGTATCACGCTGAACTTAGGCTTGGGGTCGTTCTTGGATGAAACATAGGGGAACATGCCCAAAACTTGCAACCCCAGGATGAGGACGCGCCAAGACATTGAACCATGACCAGCGTCTTTTGGCAGACGCATCATTGAACAGTTGGGAATATTTTCAATTGCGTTAATATAAAACCAGCAATTATCTCACAATTTAATGAATCATATACTGTATGTATCTAATGATTGGTGGCTCAATCCATTCAGTTAGCCAGGATAGCTACAGAATGACCGCTCAACCCAATTTCTAATATTTGGTTCAGTTAAGATCAGTACACTCCTTCTTGCAGGCCTTTAAAGTCTGATCTAAAACATTCTTCCTCCTACCAACAGAGTATTGATTGCTACCTATTAATGATGTGTGTTTCCTAGTGACCCAAATACTGATCATACACTCCACTGAATAGGGTATTGACTTAAGTCCATCTTGACATCCATTATGTTAATGCTTACTCAATAATACAAACACTACTGCCTCTTTATTGTGTATTGACCACTTGCTACTATCACAAATCATTTAAGATGTGCGTCTCCTTTCAATCAGATGTTTATGTTACATCCCATTGTCATGTTTGTTACAAGAAATTTCTAGTAATACTGCCACAGTCTTTGAATATTTGTTAGAATGGTTAATATTCTAGATTATTCGAGAATTTTACTCACCTTCTGCATCTTGCAATTATAATTTTGAAGTTGACAGATGAAATTGGTCTATTCTTGGTCAGTGTGAGGTATTGAGGTTGGAACAGCCTCGAGTGTGGTGTCAGCAGCGGTGACAACTTCACTTAAGAGTTGACCAATAAATTTTTGGAGGATATATAGACGAATATTTAATGCCAAGGTCATCCATAACCCTTACTATACCAGCAACGTACGTTGGCCGACAGTAAAAAAGTAACTCGCCAGTACCAGCGACGTATGACATACGTAATATGTGTTCCTTGTACCGAGCGGTACCTGGCACCTTGACTTGTAAACACTACTTTGAGTCCTTGGCAATTCTTTTCTGAGTGTATATAAGGTCCCACAGGCGAGCTGGCTCAGTACTCGTTCAAGTTTCGGGGTGAGAGGTTGCTCTCTCTCGACTCTGAAACCAGTTTGGTCACAATGGAGTTTACATTTATAGTAATACCCTCTGGTACAGTAGAGGTTAAGACTACAACTGCCAAGAACACCCTTTCACCAATTGTGTTCATGTTCATTATATTTGGACTGTTCCCCATACTGTATAACACATTTCAATGAAAAATGCTAATGTTAAGAGAAAATACTTGTTTTGTTAATATACCAAATGTTGCTCTGCTGAAAGCTAGGACTATCCACCTTATTGAGATTAAGTAGAATATGTGCCAGTTTCTTACTGGACAACATCGAGCAAAGGCAAGAAATATAGATAGTGAAAATGAAATTGCAAGTGCTGTTGGCAAAGACGATGTTTCTAATCTCTGAGGTGGTTAAACTGAGCAATCAGTGTGACAACATTTCCAACACCTGGGATATTGTAAAGACGTGCAGACCAACAGACCAGAGGAACAATGCTATGCTGAACTTTGGCCAGGGCTCATTCTTGGATGAAACATAGGGGAAGATGCCCAAAACTTGCAGCCCAAGGATTAAGATGCGCCAAGACATTGAACCATGATCAGTGTCCATTGGCAGAGGCATCTTTAAACAGTTGGGAACACTTTTAGTTGAATAAACTTGCAATTATCTCGCAATGTCTAATTAAAACACTTAATATAATCCATTGATTACTCAAATAATCCGTTCAATTAGCCAGCATATATACAGCATAAAGGCAAAACCTAATTTCTTATTTTTTGTTTCAGTTAAGAGTACTACAACCCTTCTTTTTGTTTCCTGATCTTTCTACTATGAATTGCTGTTTAATCTCTCTCCTCGCAGGGTTTCTGGATTGGCTACTGATCGACTGACTTTCTGGCTTGTATTGAGAACTCTGGCATTCCTGTAGTACACGGACACACAGTTAACCACCACATAGGGGAGGTGTGGTGGAGTGGTCTTGCCTCTGGCCTGGTAATCCAAAGGTCCCGGGTTCAAATCCCGATGTATCAATGGGAAGATATTATTGGGATGGAATTTGTGCTGTACCTAGTATCAGTGCATTACCACAAAGCCCACCGAAACGTCAATAAAATACCCTCATTGTTCCCTGATTAAATAGCACTGTATGAATATTCCCATATTCAAAATATGCTATAGGGGTGCAATGCCTGGTGAGTTATCTGCTCAACAGGTGGCGTTGTGTGTGTGTAAGTGTGAGAGTCCGAGTGTATGGGGTGAGACAGTGAAGCACGGGAACGAGGTGGCTTCAGAGATGGGGTCGTTTCGGGCCATGAGTGAGCACCGTGCCTCATGTGAAGGCAAGATGGCAGGTGCTCGTTGTACTCTACGTGCTTCACATGTCTCACTCCCTAGACTGGAACAAGACCTCACGGGCTTCACTGTTCATTGTAAAGCGGTGAATGTTAAGGCTCTCAGCCTATGCCCGAGAGGAAGTAAGTTGGAATATAGAAAAAAAAAAAAAAAAAAAAAATCATCGTGGTTCTCGGCACACTAACTCAACCTTGCCACTGAGCTACTGAAATAGTGGATAACATTTTATATTCCTTTGTACAATTTGATGTATTACTTAAGTATTTTAGTTATAGAGATTTTTTTTTACTAAACCACCAAGCACCGAAATATATGGACACTAACTAAAAAGAAAAAAAGAATAAAAACATTCTGGTAATAAAGCATATACAGTATTTTGCACTAGAATTTATGGCCATCGATCAGTAATGATAAAATGTTCTGTCATCATTATCATTGGTCGATATTTGAATTTTTAAGAAGCCTCTTTGAATAAACTAATTTCACACACACACACTCACTCTCTTTCTCACTCAATGTTTATTGATAAAATTACAAGAGCATAGAATACAAGGCGGTGCGTATAGACGGATAGAAAATTGGCTCGGTAAATGAAAGTAATGAGTAGTCAGAAATGGTAAAACATCCAATTGGACCAATGTAAATAAAGAGGTACCCCATTGATCGCTACTTGGGCCAGTTCTCTTTGTAATTTACATTAACTGTATAGATGAGGGTCTCACCTGTTCAATTAACTGTATAGATGAGGGTCTCACCTGTTCAATTAACTGTATAGATGAGGGTCTCACCTGTTCAATTAACTGTATAGATGAGGGTATCACCTGTTCAATTAACTGTATAGATGAGGGTCTCACCTGTTCAATTAACTGTATAGATGAGGGTCTCACCTGTTCAATTAACTGTATAGATGAGGGTCTCACCTGTTCAATTAACTGTATAGATGAGGGTCTCACCTGTTCAATTAACTGTATAGATGAGGGTCTCACCTGTTCAATTAACTGTATAGATGAGGGTCTCACCTGTTCAATTAACTGTATAGATGAGGGTCTCACCTGTTCAATTTCAAAGTTTACTGATAATACAATAATTGCAAATACCGGACTGTAAAATGAACTTGTAAAAGATATGCAAAATAAGTTATTTTAAGTCATTTTGGGCTCAAATGTGGCAAATGTGCTTTATTCAAAAAATTGTAATGTTCTCCATATCGCAAACCGAAATGAGAAAGCAAACTGTTCAATGAATGGCACTCAGCTTCAGAGCATAGTTAGAGAACAGATTTGGGTCTAGCAATATCGAGTAACCTAAAACCCAGTCAACAATGTGTAGAAGTTGTTGAATTTAAAAAAAAGACAAACAAGATTATTGGCATTACCCATATTGGCAGGTCATTTGAGCATAAATCCAAAGATGTAATCTTCACTTTTCACAATTCCTTAGACCACCTATTTCTGGAATATTGCGTTCAATCCTGGTGCTCTTTCTACGAAAAAGATATAGACAAACTGGTACAAATTCAACTTTGAGTTACCAAAATTATACCTACTATAAAGAAGTTTGGCAATATATTGGCTTGAAGTAATTATTGTTGGTAAATTTCCTGTCTTTGACCTCCTTAAAGGGGAGGTACTCGCTTTTTAGGGACTTCGTCCTCGTGTTTAACGCCATTAGTTTTCAGATTTTCAGACGTTCGGACCATTAGTTTTCAGATTTTAACACCGTTTGTCCCATTTCGTTATCAATTTTAAGACCTATCGTGCCATTTAGGTGTCGATTTCTTCCTGGCAAGCGGTAGAGAGCCTTTCATTTTAAGAGGAACCTTTTTTCTACCGACAAATTTACAAATTTGTCTTAAAAGGGGGTCTAGGGGGTGTTTTTCTAAGCTTGATGGAGGTCTAGCGTGGAAAGTATAAAATAAATGAATAGACGAGTTAATAGACCAAAAAGACAGCCACTGTCCCCTTAATACATTCAGGAGAAGAGTTACATCATATTTTCATGTTTGTTACAAGACATTTCTAATATTGCTGACAAAGTCTTTTAATTAGTGTTACAACTATAACATTTCAAGATGGTACAAGAATTTTACTCACCTTCTGCATCTTGCAACTAAGATTTTGAAGTTGACAGATGAAATTGGTCCATTCTTGAGAGGTTGGAACAGCTTTGAGTGTGTCGTTAGCAATGGTGACCACTTCATTTGAGAGCTGACCAATGGATTTGTGTAAGAGATTCATAGGAATATTTATTGCCAAGATAATCCATGAGGCTGAAACTGCCAAGAATACCCTTTCAACAATTGTGTGCATGTCCATTATATTTGGACCGTACCACATATACATCATTTGAAGCGAACAAATTAATGTTAAGGTAAAAAATTTCATTTTATTTACATACCAAATGTTGCTCTGCTGAAAGCTAGGAATATCCTCCGTACTGAGATCTACTAGAATACGTGCCAGTTTCTTACTAGACAACATCAAACAGAGACAAGAAATATAGATTGTGAAGATGAAACTGCAAGAGCTATAGACAAAAGCAATGTTTCCAATTTCTGAGGTGATTAATGAGAACAATCCGCAGGACGACACTACCAAAACCTGGGATAATGTAAAGACGTGCAGACAGACAGACCAGAGGAACAGTGCCACGCTGAACTCAAACTTGTGGTTGTTCCTGGATGAGACATAGGGGAACATGCCCAAAAGTTGCAACCCCAGGATGAGGACGCGCCAAGACATTGAGCCATGATTAGTTTCCATTGGCAGACGCATCCTTGAACAGTTAGGAATGCTTTCAGTTGGTTAATTTGAATAAACCTGAAATTATTTTGGAATTTTCTAATTCAGATACGTAATGTATCTCATGATGGCTGTCTATTAATCCTTCCAATTATCCAAAATAAGTACAGCATAAATACAGAACTCAATTTCTTGTTCTTGGTTCAGTTAAGAGTACTACACTCCTTCTTGTAGGCCTTCAACTTCTGGTCTAATACATTCTTCCTCCTTCCAACAGAGTATTGATTGCTCTCTCTAAACATTATAAGCATGGCAATTGAGCTGCATAATGATCATACACCTCACTGAATAGATACTGGTTCACATCACATCCATCTTGAAATTAAATATGCCAATGCTTAATCAACAACACAAATACTTCCGCCTCTCTTCCTTATAGTTATCGCTGGCGGCTTCTAAAACAAACTGTTAATGATGTTACAGCTCTTTGCTATATTAATTATAAACTATTAGCATTAGTTGTTATTGTATTTACACCACTGTTACAGTAGGTATTAGTTACAGAAATATATTAGTAATATTCTGTCAATGAATTACACTGGATTTTCAATATATTTTCTTTTCACTTATTTTGACATATTTTTGTTGCACTTCAGAATATTATTTTCAAGTTTACTGATTTCATACAATTTGATGTATTACCTAAGTATTTTATTTATAAAGAGAATTTTTTACTAGATTGTCAAGCTCCGAAACTTAAGGACACCAATAAAAAATAAAAATAAATAAATAATCTAGTAATTAGCGAAGCATAGTTTGCACTAGAATGTATGGCCATCGATCAGTAATTATACAATTTCCCTGTCATCATTATCACTGGTTATTATTTGGATTTTTACGAAGCGTCTCTGAATAATCTAATTTCACACACACACACACACACACTCACATACACACACACACACACACACACACACACACACACACCGTGAAGGCAAGGTCTGGACGGACCGCCTCGGGGGACCCACAAAGTTTCCTACTCCCTCGGGGGTATGTAGGCGCTCTCGTTAGCAGCCAGGATCAGTCTGTTGATCCCTTAGGATAAGATCTAGGTTAAGTCTGTGTATTTTCAGCCCCATTGGCTGCCGGCTTGAAATAAACTGATTATTATTATTATTATTATTATTATTATTATTATTATTATTATTGCACACACATACACACACACACACACACACAACTAGAACTCTCTCTCTCTCTCTCTCTCTCTTATATATATATATATATATTTTGATATTAGTGTAGCCAGGGAGGATATTTTCTTTCAGGCAGGTGAGATTAAAATAATAGGCACAGTTTGCATTATTGAGTTTTTTATTGATACTCTCAACTTTTCGTATAGTTTTTCTGGTATTTTCAGGAAGTTGGTAAAGGAGGTTTGCAAATGGTTCCGACGTTTCAATGGGCGCAGCCATCATTATCAAGGAGAAGTGAAGTTAGAAGGTGATAAGTCGAGTTTATATAGGCGATACAAGATCAAAAGAGGGATTATTGTGTGCTAGCTGCACGCTGGTTGGCTAACCTAAGACTAGCTCTGGTAGGCTGGCCGGACGCAGGAGTGGGCGGGGCCTCTGCGTCGTTCATCTGCGTGTGTGGAGGGGGCATTCCTGGGGGCATCATGGGGGGCCTCGCTGTGGAAGGGCGTGCCGAGAGTAGGATCTGGCTGTATTCAGCTTGTGTGTTTAAAGTAGGTTGGTATGTTTGTATATATATAGCTTCAAGAATGAATAGGCGGCATGAGTCTATTTCTTTATCAAGAATAGAGGTGTGTTTATCTAAGTCGGGTCTGGTGAGTTCCTGATGGTGTGGGGATGTGTGGTAGTGGTCCTTGATAGCTCCGGCTTGAAGGTGGAAGGTAAGGCGACGTGACAGACGAGTCCTTGTCAAACCGACATAAGTGTGAGGTCCACAGTCCTCACTGTTACAGGTGTGTCGGTATATGACATGGTCCTCTTGTGACGGTTTCTTAGCGGTAGCCGGGCTGTTGCGAATGACTAGTTGTGATGTTTTCCTCGATTTGTAGTATATGGTGAGTTTAAGGTGTTGGTCAGGGTTCGTAGTTTTAACGTTGTTGCTGATAATGTCTCTCATTATGTTTTCGTCTGTTTTGTGATCTGAGGACATGTGGTTTTTATAGTAAATTTTTATATATTCAGTGTTTGTATTAGTAGGCATGTCGTTTTTGTACCATGTTTCAAGGTGTTTGTTAATGGTGTGGGCGATGTCCGAGTTACTGTACCCATTGTTTACAAGCACCTGGGTGAGCCTCTCGAGTTCCTTGTGAGTGTCTCGCCAGGAGGTGCAGTGTGATAGGGCTCTCCTGACGTAGGCGGCGATGGTGGATCGTAAATATCGCTGGGGGCATTCACTTTCGCCGTTGAGACATAATCCGTTGTTGGTGGGTTTGGTGTAGACAGTGGTGGTAAAGCCTGGGGTGTTGTTGTTGTTTACGAGGACATCAAGGAAGGGGAGATGACCGTTAGAGGACTCCTCGAAGGTGAAGTTTAGACTGGAAGAGGCGATGAATCGTTGTTGAAGGTCACGTAGCTCCTGTGGGTCCTTCACACGCACGAAGATGTCGTCCACATATCTGCAGTAGACGGAGGGGCGGTTGGTAGTCAGGAGCTCTTCTTCGATGGTGCCCATGTAAAAATTAGAAAAAGAGGACTCCTAGGGGACTGCCCATTGCCACACCATCAATCTGCTGATACATGTCACCTCGCGGGCAGGTGAAGGGCGCCTCTTTGTTGCATATTTCCAGCAACGTCTTCAGGGCTGTTTCTGGGAGGTCTAAGGGCGTGTTGTCTGGGCAGTGGTAGACTCGATGTAGGCCCACTCCTGCGTCCGGCCAGCCTACCAGAGCTAGTCTTAGGTTAGCCAACCAGCGTGCAGCTAGCACACAATAATCCCTCTTTTGATCTTGTATCGCCTATATAAACTCGACTTATCACCTTCTAACTTCACTTCTCCTTGATAATGATGGCTGCGCCCATTGAAACGTCGGAACCATTTGCAAACCTCCTTTACCAACTTCCTGAAAATACCAGAAAAACTATACGAAAAATTGAGAGTATCAATAAAAAACTCAATAATGCAAACTGTGCCTATTATTTTAATCTCACCTGCCTGAAATAAAAAAAAAAAAAAAAAAAAAATATATATATATTTTGTTTTTTATGTGTATGAAAGGATACAAAAGGCAACGCTGCCTGTAACAAGTGTCCCCCAAAGGTTGAAAGAGTGACAGGGAGCCATTTTTAAGGTATGTTAGAGTCAAAATCTATGGACACACGTACGGAGCTTGTTATCAATGTTAGGAGAAGATATATATTTATTTAATTATATATTTATTCATTAATGTATGTAATTTGTTTTTTAAATGTCCTCCCTTTAACCTCCATCAAGCTAAAGAAAATATCCCCAAGACCCCCCTCGAGATAAATTTGTAAATTTTTAGGTAGAAAAACTCAATCTGGCCGATGGCTGGATCCTCCTAAATTGCAGGCTCGTTTTTGTTCGGCAGGGAAAAAACCGACACCTAAATAGTCGTCAAATCTCAAAACTAATGGGGTTAAACATGAGGGAGAAAGGGGTCCCCCTTAAGCTCAATAATAGTAACACCTACCTGTATTCATGGCACGAATGTTGACATTATTATATCATTGAAGTGATTAAGGGGACCCAGGCGGTATTGTGCAGCATAATTTACTGGTTCGGCTCAATGGTTTAAGGAGGAGGTTTAGTTTGCTCTCTAAGCCTCTTTCAAGCTTAAAAAAACACCGCCAAGACCCCTCTTCGATAAATATTTGTACATTTTTCGGTAGAAAAATTTCCCGGCCAAAGGCCGATTTCTCTTAAAATACAGGCTCGTTATTGCTCGCAAGGAAAAGAATTGACACCTAAATGGCACGAAAGGTCTTAATATTGGCAAAAAAATGGGACAAAAGGTCTGAAAAACGCCAAACTAACGAGGCGAACGTCTTAAAATCTCAAAACTAATAGGGATAAACATGGGGGAGAAGGAGGTCCCGAAAAACAAATGCCTCCCCTTAATGTTGGTAAACTTTCTCTGTCTGTGATTTGTCCATATACTCTGTAAAGGGTATTCCCCATTCTCATAATGTGTTACAAGAAACTACTATCACTGCTGAAATATTTTATATAATATATATATACTGTATATATACTGTATATATATACAGTATATATATATATTATTTTTTTTTCTTCTAGTATGCATGCTCAGGATTCTATGTCAATTTTACTCACCTTCTGCATTGTCCAATTCAAATTCTGAAGTTGACAGATGAAATCGGTCCAGTCTTGTTCAGTGTGAGGTAGAGAGGTTGGAACAGCTTCGAGCGTGGTGTCGGCGGCGGTGACAACTTCACTTGAGAGGTGACCAATGGATTTTTGGAAGAGAGCCATAGGAATAGCTAATCCCAAGACAGTCCATAAGGCTGCAACTGCCAAGAACGCCCTCTCAACAACGCTGGCCATGTCCATCATATTTGGACCGTACCACATGTAAAACATTGCAACCGATAATATACTTGATAACACAAAGATTGTGGATTTCTTAGAATACTTAATGTTACCTTGCTGAATGCAAGGAACGTCCTCCGAACTGAGATCCTCTAGAATACGCACCAATTTCCTGCTGGACAATGCTAGGCAAAAGCAAGTAAGATAAAGTGAAAGCAAGAAACAAATATTGCTGTAGATGAAGGCGATGTTTCCTATATCTGAATTGATGTATGGTAAGAAGCCGCGGGATAACATTACGAACACCGATAATATTGCAAAGATGTGCAGGCAGATTGACCAGAGGAACAGTATCATGCTGAACTTAGGCTTGCGGTCGTTCTTGGATGAGATATAGGGGAACATGCCCAAAACTTGCAACCCCAAGATAAGGACGCGCCAAGACATTGAGCCATGATTAGTGTCTTTGGGCAGACGCATTATTGAACAGTTGGGAGTTCTTTCAATTATGTTTGATATGAAAATTAGCAACTATCTCGCAATTTAGTTAATCATATACTTTATATATGAATGTCGGAGGTTCGAGTCCGGCTGGGAATATATAAACATTTATTAGCTAACGTGGATTTGTGGGATGTACTTGACTTTATATATCTAATATCTGATGTTTCAAGCCTTCCAAGAAGCCAGAATAGCTACAGTATGAACGCATAACCCAATGTATAATCTTTGGTTCTAGTGCACTCCTTCTTGTAGGCCCTCAACGTCTGGTCTAACTCAATTCCTCCTCCTTCCATTGAACGATTGATTTCTCCCTCATAAAGATGTGTGCTGCCTCGTGAACTAAACATTGATCATACACTCCCCTTAATTGGGTATTGATTTCAAGACCTTTTTCACTTTCAATATACAGTATTAATGCTTAAGGGGGATATGAGTCGCTTTGCTGGCTTTGCTGGCTTTTGCGCTTCTCTCGCATGTTTAGCCCCATTGTTTGTTTTTATATTTTAAGACGTTCGGCCCATTAGTTTGGCGATTTTAATACTTTACGCCCCATTTCTTTGTCAATAGGAAGACCTTTCGTGCCATTTAGGTGTCAATTAGGTGTCAAGCGACCGAAGCCACTCCAAGGCGGGGAGCTGAGGAGGGTGCGGAAACGCCTGGGAAACCAAAGCCCCACCCAAGGTCCCGTGCCCCTCAGCAATTATGAAGAGAAAGTTGAGGGGCAAAGGAAAAATGTGACGATTTGCTTCCAAAAGTTAATGCGGTCGTTTTGGGTACTAAATGGCAGGTCGTTTTGGGTACTAAATGGCAGGACTAACCGAGTCTTGTTGAAATCTATTAACCCTTTCTATACCGGTGCCGTCCTTTTAGCTTTACTCTGGGTACTATTAGACGATTTTATTAAGTTCAAAAAGGGCCACCAGCAATCAATAGGCTTCGAAATCTCTGACTTAATCCTATTTACTACCATACTGTATATCCTTTTTAAACTGCACAAAATAATGTAAATATTGCTAGAATCAAAATCAAGAGACGTTGCCAGTACAGAAGGGGTTAATCCTATTTACTACCACGGATCCTTTTTAAGCTGCACAAAATAATCTAAATATTGCTAGAATATAAATCAAAAGACGTTGCCGGTGTTGAAGGAATTAATTCGTTCTTGATATGTCATTGTGTCGAACGAGAGCCGAGTCCATTATTTTTAGTCTATATAATTGTAGTGTTTAGATAGAGTTAAGGGGGTAGTGCTTGGTTTTTGGTCTATTTATTTACTTTACTTATTTTTTAGTTTCCTCGCTAGACCTCCATCAAGCTTAGACACACTCCCCCTAGACCCCCTCTCAAGATAAATTCGTAAATTTTTATGTAGAAAAATGTCCCGGTCCCTTCTAAAATTAGAGGCTCGCTATCGTTCGCTAGGAAAACATCAACACTTAAAAGGCACAAAAGGTCTTAACCCACTGGGCAGCAGCTAATATATAATAAATGCACATTCCAGGCCCGCCCGAAAATCGACTTTGTTTTCCCCTAAAACAGCTTAAATAGGTGAGAAATGAAGGAAAAAAAAAACTCACCTAGGTCATTTGGGGGTCCTAAGGGTGAGGGAGGGGGCCTCAGCCATCAGCTGGTGCCGAGCGCCTCTTCAAACCTCCCATGCTGGCACACCACAGCTGGGCGAGGCAGCATGGCTGATGTACGATGCCTCCAGTTTTCGAGTGACGGTTATTTACACCACCCGAGCATCATGTGTGCCTTCATAGTTCATATATTAGCAACATGTATCACATAATGTCATTGTAAGTGAAGTTACAGTGTGATAAGTGCATAGATTCAAGTTTTATAAATGCCGACGAGTGGCAAAGCCTGCGCGCGTCCTGGTTACCATGGCAACGGGCGGCCATCTTGGCCCAAGACAACAGCAGAATGTACACACGGCCAGCTGACACCCCACTCCCCTTCACTTTCACTTTCATTCTGTGCTTCTCTCACACACTCTGTTTATTGATTGTATGCTTTATTGTATGTTTTATAGTTAGAATATGAGTTTTACACATTGTTTTAGCCATTTTTTACTTAGAAATATGGTTTTTCAAATTGTATTTTTAGTGGGGAGACAGTGGGAGGTGGTGGTGAAGGCAGGCATGGGGGAGGACCACGTACGCCGCAATTGTTGTTTAGCAACTTGACACCTCTCATCTTCAGCTTGTCTCTTCTGACCCCTACGATGGCCTGGCGGAATTTTGAGAAATGCAATGGGGTCTGGGTCATCCTCCTCCTCCTCTTCCCCACTTGGTGGTGAGTCAACTATGTCATGGGGAGCAGTAGGGGAGCGATACCCACTCTCCTCCCTTTGTTCCAACATAACGAGGCGACGAGGTAGGTCAGACACTCACGAATTCAACAGGAAAACTGTCTTCCCCCCTCCTCCGTCCTACGGCGCGTCCCCACTCCCCACCGCAGCTGGACTTGGTGTTGCCAAGTATTGCCACTGTCCGGCAACATCCTAAGAAACATAGCATACAAATCTGAACCCTCTAGCTACCATAGGACAAGAGTAAATAAGGTCGAAAGTGGTGGTGAGATGGGTAAACTGGCGTTCCCCACCCGCCCGTCCCCACCTGCGCAGCTGGACTTGGGGGTTGCCGAGTACTGCTACTGTTCTGCAACATCATAAGGTATATCCCATACAAATTTGAACCCTCTAGCTAATATAGGACAAGAGTAAATAAGGTCGACAGTGCCGACGTAGGTGCTGCGGCTCTGGGGTTTAGCGTTACATACATTGCAATAGTATATGCTGCAGCGCTGGTGCCCAGTGGGTTAATATTGACCAAAAAATTAGGCGAATGTCTCAAAATTGCCAAACTAACGGAATGAATGTCTTAAAACCTCAATACTAATATGCTAAACATGAGGGAGAAGGGGGTCCAGAAAAAGCGAGTACTACCCCCTTAAGTGTTTATAGTTCAACATAGGTCTTTGGAAATGATAAAATGGCCAACGCAATGCTATTTCATGTTAAGGGGGTAGTACTCGCTTTTTATGGACCCCCTTCTCCCTCATGTTTAGCATATTAGTGCCTGTAATTTTGGAAGAACCGGCCGCCGAAAAATTTACAAATTAATCTAGAAGGGGGATCTAATGGATGTTTTTTTTTAAAGTTTGATGGAGGTCTAGGGAGGAAACTAGAAATATATTCTATACATGAACAAATCGACCAAAAAGTGAACCATCCCCCCTTAACACCTTACGAGCAGCGGGCCCATCAGTTTTTTTCCACTACGTGCCCAGCGTTTTTTTTTTAATCCTAAATGGCCTTGTTTCCGTGCTCTGTTTCATGCATAAACAAGAGCCAGAGTGTAATACAATTATGTATCCCTGAAAGTGCGTAAATTGAGCTTTCCAATGACACCAGAACCATCCTTCTACGACCACGCGTTCTCTTGCAACGATCGTGCAACACGAGTGCAAAAACCCTAAAATACGGTAATTTCCTTATATAATTCCCTGTGTGGCGAGGTAGGGAGGGTGGAGTTGTGTGGAGTAGAAGTCAGTAGGCGTGCGGGGTCCGTGCCTAGCGGTCATGAGGCAACCTACGCTCCTCCCGTCGCTCGTCTTTCTCTCACAGCCATTCTTGCTCAAAAATTGCACACAGACTTAAGTCGGTCCCCGCCACATAGTCCAGGTTTTTAGATACGGACTTAAGTCGGGCCCCGCTAATAAGGGGTTAATACATTCAGGGAATGTTACATCCCATTCTCACGTTTGTTGCAAGAAATGTTTAGTTATGGTGACATAGTCTTTGAATTATTGTTATAGTGATTCATTTCTTAGGTTATACGAACATTTTACTCACCTTCTGTATTTTGCAATTAAAATTTTGAAGTTGACAGATGAAATCGGTCCATTCTTGTTCAGTGTGAGGTAGAGAAGTTGGAACAGCCTGGAGCGTAGTGTCGGCGGCGGTGACCACTTCACTTGAAAGGTGACCAATAGATTTTTGGAAGAGATTCAGTGGAATATTCATTGCTAAGACAAGCCAAATGCCTGCAACTGCCAAGAACACCCTTTCAACAATTGTGTGCATGTCCATTATATCTGGAGCGTACCATATGTTAAACATTTCCAAGGAAAATAATAATGCTAAGGAAAACATTTTCATTTTCTTAGCATACCAAATGCTGCTCTGTTGAATGCTAGGAATATCCGTGTTACTGAGATCCTCTAGAATACGTGCCAGCTTTTTGCTGGACAACATCAAGCAGAGACAAGACACAACAATTGTGAAGATAAACCCTGCAATGCTGTACACAAACACAATGTCTCCAATTTCCGAGGTGATATGTAGGAACACTCTGTGGGAAGAGAGTACGAACGCTAGGGATATAGTAAAGACTTGCATACAAAGGGACCAGAGGAACAGTGCCATGCTGAACTCAAACTTCTGGTCGTTCCTGGATGAGACATAGGGGAACATGCCCAAAACTTGCAGCCCCAGGATGAGGACACGCCAAGACATTGAGCCATGTTCAGCGTCCTTTGGCAGACGCATGTTTCAACCGTTTGGAATACTTTCAGTTGGTTAATTTGAATAAACCTGCAATTGTCTTGCAATTTTCTAAACCAAATACCTAATGTATGGCTGTCTATTAATCCTTTCAATTAGCCAGAATAGTTCCTCTATAAATTTACAACCAAATTTCTTATCTTTGGTTCAGTTAAGACTAGTACACTCCTTCCTGTAAACCTTCAACTTCTGGTATAATACATTCGTTCTCTTCCCAACAGAGTATTGATTGCTCTCTTAATATTGTGAGCGTGACATTGAGTTGTGTAATGATCATACACCCCACATAATGGTAGAGGCTTCACATCATTCTTGACCTTCAATACATCAATACTTAATTAATTACACAAACACTACCCTTTCTTTATTGTATATTGATCACTTTCTGCTTCATTGCTGTATTGCTAGTAGTAGAAGTATTGTTGTTATTACATTTACTCTAGTATTAGGTATAAGTTTCAGAAATATAATAATAATAATAATATGTTAGTAATAATAGATCAATAAATGCCACTGGGTTTTAAATGTTATGTATATTTGTTTCATTTATTTTGACATTTTTGTTGCATTTCAGAATGATAATTTCAAGTTTACTAATTTTATGTAATGTTATGCCAAGTTGGTTATTGTTGATCCTTGTCTCCTTGATGTGAAAGTAAATTATATTTACATAAAGACTTAAATATACGTATTATTTCTTCTGCACTTACAGTACATTCAGAACTTTAAGGGGGGTCACCGGCTTTGTTTATCTTTCTCTCCTTTTCTCTCTCTCCCTGGCTTGTATCCATTCGGCCCCATTCAGCCAACTGTTTTAAGACGTTTATCCCCATCCAGGTGTCGATTTATTCCTGGCAAGCGATAGCGAGCCAGCATTGTAAGGAGAAATCCGGCTTCGCCGGAGAAATTTTTCTATCGAAAAAAGTACAAATTTAGCTTGCTGTCAAAGCAAAAATATATACAGTATATGCCGACACCTGGATGGGGGTAAACGTCTTAAAACAGTAGGCTGAATGGGACCGAATGGATACAAGCCAAAGAGAGAGGGAGAGAAAGAGAAAAAGCGAGGTGGGCTCCCTTAACTCGAAGGCGTGCCTATCTCATCCCCAGTGATATGTATAATTGTCAACAATGATCTTCTCAACAGTACCTCTGGTCCCATCCACTCATATGCCGTTGACTACCCTACACTATTCAACTATAGGTAGCGCCAACGAACTTGACAATAATCTTGAACACTTAACTTCTTATAACTCGAAAGGAATGAAAGCAATCGGGCAGACGTTTCTAATATTTGGGAAGAGTCCACCAGGAAATAGTTGTGGATATTTACATTCAGTTTGCTCTAGGCACTTTTGAATTACAAGGAGGTCAGGGATCAAAATTATTGTCAAGTTTGTTGGCGCTACCTATAGTTTTCCACAACCACCTTCCTCCAGGGTGAGGGCTGGTCCTGTCCACAGTGAGGTTTAGCATCCTCTACCCAACCTTAGTAATTTCTGTCTCTTTTACTGTCCTACTTTTCCTTCTGGGGGCCGGGGGCTAGGAATTCTCCTCCACTAGTATAATTGTTCTACTAGACGAGACAGAGAAAGGGGCGAGGGAACGCGAAAGTTGTCCCGGCTCCTAAGAATTGGAACATTCATTGTTGTTTTGGTTCGGGCTCTGTCTCGAGTCGGCCAATCCCAGCTATGGGGTATGTGCTTGAGTATATACATATACAGTATACATACATACATACATACATACTTTCCTCAAAGTCACTCCAAAATTCACGTGATGAGGCCATGGCGTGCCTATCCTCTGATCTTTCAATAATCTCTGCTTCTGGCAGAGACAATCTTGTTACTTTCAATGTTTCAAAAACCCAATTTTTCCATTTGTCTGCCCATCAAAATCTTCCACTCGACTTTTCTTATTCTTCAACAGTACACTAATGCACCCTTCATCTTCTCTCAATATCCTTGATGTCTCCTTTTCCTCTAAACTTTCCTGAAAATACCATATCACCACTCTTTCTAAAACAGCTTTCTAGAGGTTGGGTGTGCTCATCCATCTCCGTGGGTTCTCTACCCTCGCACAGCTTCTTACTCTGTACAGGGGCACAGTCTACAGATATAAGGTCGGTCCACCAGGCGACCCTTTGACGTCACCGGTCCCAGGCGCGCTCTTTCCTTCTCCTTCTATCTTTCTCTCTCGCTTTCAATTAGTTCATTCTCTCTCTCTCTTTCTCTCCCCCGCGCGCGCTCTCTCTCTCCACCAAAACTGATTAACCCATTCACGCATTTATGACGCAGAGGTTGCCAGATTAGCAATAAGAAATAGAGTTCTCTCACTCTTATAATTACCTCCCCAAAATTAGTTTTCTGCCCACAGCTAACTCAAAGACAACTGCAGAGGTTGAAGTAACAAAACTAAAGGTTTCTAAATACCCCTGATGGTAACAACGGCTTTAAAGTAACCCCAATAGGCTCAAAATCCCGTCATATGTCGGAGAGGGTTAATGACCCCTCTGTGTGTGTTAGATAGTGTGTGTGTGTGTGTGTGTGTGTTGATGAATGTGAAGCCTAAGCGCATTTGTGTTTGAATATTTTATATATTTATGGTTGTTTGCATGTGTGTTTAACTTCTTATTGCCATCACATATTATCTCTAAAAAAGTGTCTATCTATTCAACTAATATACAGTATATATACCTGTATATATATATATATATATATATATATATTTGTTTTTCAATCTTGCACATTGTAGGCAAATGTGCAATTCAATTGTGCATTATTAAAGCAGTTACAAAGGATGAGTAAACAAGGGTAGTAATAAAAGTGTAATAACATATGGATATAAACAGTATATTATTTAAGTTAACAAGAGAAGTATATGGGGACAATAATAATGTCTCTTACAATAATTCAGAGAGGATTGTGAATTTATACTGTATTAGCAACGCAATAACTGTTTTACTTAACTACTTTAAGCATTTTGTTACATTGCTTACGTGCTGAATATATATTTCTATTCAATATAATGATGTATGTGTATGTACAAAACAAAGGACATGCATGGGTAAATGTGCGTGTGTATACAGTAGATTCGTCTGTGTGCGTGTTTATATTCTTATGTGCATGTGTGTCTTCTTGTGTGTGAGTATGGTTTGTTAGTATGCTTAAGCATGTATGTAAATGTGCTTAAAAATTTGTAAGTGTATAATTATAGCCTATCGCTTGTGTATGTGGAAGTGTTAGATTGTGTGTTCTTGTGTGGAAGTGGGACGTGTGCATGCTGATACATGTGCATATCTACTGTATGTGTGTATATGTTTTAATACGTACGGTATACATTTGCATAAATAAAATATCTATCTATCTATCTATCTATATGCTCAGGCCCAATCCCCATTTTGGGGGTAGCCGACTCAAGACATATACATTTTGATAATAAAGAAACGCGTCATCGAATCCTAAATGGGTTAATAAATGGTTAAACAAAATCGTATGAGGGATTATTGTGCTTTTTATTATTATTTTTGTATATTATATTTATTTATTTAGTGTTTAACTTTCTTGATTATTGTATTTATTTATTTAGAAAGTGCCTATAACTTTCTTGATTATTGTATTTACTTATTTAGAAACTATTCTTAGCTTATTTAAATTATTGTTTTGATTTAGTTTGTTTTCAATTTTAATGTAACTAAAAGTTTAAAAACACTCACATTCCTCACTGAAGTGTGATAATCCTAACGATAACATAACAGAAAAGTAATTATAGAATAAGCTCCTTTTATTATAACAAATCATTCCGTATATAATCACATATAAAATAACTATATATAATAACTAATACATAAATGGATCACAGCAAATCAATTGAAATAACTATATTTCAGCAATTAACGAATGCCTAATTCTCGTAGATGCAACATAAAAATGGGATTCTTCCGGGAAGGAGTTTTAATCGGAAAATGCTTATTTTTCGGGATTATTAGCGATACTGACCGCCACAGCATTTCAGAAAGACACCTTTCTTGAAAAATATATAAATGTGGTGGGTTTCTTGCTATCACGTGCTTGTTGTGTAGTAATAAACTGGGAAGTCCTGGCCTTCCAGCTACTGGCAGCTCGTTCCCGGACCTCATTCGCCACCATTTGGACTGGTTTGGGGAAGGCGGTTTTTGGTGTGACTGTATTGCGCACGCTGAAGCTGCTACCTGGCTTGCTGTTTAGCTTGCAAGACGGATTAGTCAGATCAAATGCGAACCTATTCTTAGAGATGGTTTGCAACAACCGCTGCCTCAGAGACATTGTAGCGGGGTTAGTCTTGCCTTGGCCGGGACGATAATTATTAGTTTTTGGCAGAGTTTTTCTCAAAGGTTTGGGGTCGATAATTTTAACGAGGCCCCGGGACACCTGTGTCTGCGGACGAGGCACTTTAATCACTTCCAGTTTTTGCTTCTTGGCAAAGTTCTTCATCATTATATCCTTCTGGTAACACCTTTCATTATATTTAGCATGGGAACCGTCCCGCGGCCGCTTGACTCCACGGTCAGTCATTTTGTGTTATTTAATGACGAAACCTTAAGCTTTGTCGTAAATATAGTTATATAAGTACAGTACAGTACTTCTAATTAATACTCAAGAAGTTCGTAGATAAAAACTGTACGCGATTTATGGCTAGAAACGTACAAATATCACTATAAAACTACAGTAAGTACTTGAACGTCTTACCTGAGCAGAAGTTTGAATGAGAATGACGCAGTCATAAACTTAAAATTATCATTGCGCTTCTGGGGAACAGGTTGTGATGGATTTATTTTTATATTATATTAGGATAGTTAATCGAGTGTAGTTTTGAAATAAATCTTATTAGCTATGATCAAGAAGATAATAAAGATTTTGAACCGATTACATGTGTTTTATAATTTAAAATAGAATAATTATTGTGAAGTATATATACTTAAGTTTATCATATAATGTCATTTTCTATATTTCTTGAATCATAGAAAACTACAGTTTATAGGGTAACTTAATTATATTTACGACACACAAACACGCGCGTACCAACATACGATTATATAACTACACATATAACACCTTTCTTCAGTGACAACCTTTTTAGAGTGTTGGGGCTTGTAGAAAAGAAAGGTGAATAAAAAATAGAGTATACTGTATGTGCAGAATCGTGTCGCGTGTTAGCCGATCTCTGTAACTAGGGTACACTATAGATCGAGATACCCTATAGGCTAGTTTCAAGAGATTGGCCAACCTCCGCCATATTGGTAGCACTGGTGATAGCGACATAGAGTGCCTCCAAAGGGATCTAGATACCTTACACGAATGGTCAGTATATTGGCAGATGAATTTTAACTTAGACAAATGCAAGCTATTAAAAATAGGGAAGACGAATTATTATGTTTCTTACACCAACCAACTTCACATCTAAACTTACTTAATGAAATCAACAAATACATGTGGCACTCCGAGGACTCGAACCGAGGATACTCACGTCAAAATTCCGCGCACTATGCATTACGCTATCAAGACAGTTAAAGAAATATGGACAAACCTAGATGTATTATGCAGTTTCGAATCCTGCATATTAATCTGAGCTTGTACATATATTCCACTATTGCAAAATATAAACTAGCTAATACAGCATTAGAAAACTCAGACTGCGAGAAAGATTTGTGTGTGTTTGTTAGCAACGATTTGAAGCCTAGAAAACAGGGTATAAGCGTTCGTAACAAGGCAAACAGGATTCTCGGGTTCATCTCAAGGAGTGTGAGTAACAGAACTGCTGATGTTATCTTAAAACTTTACTTATCATTAGTGCGACCTCATATGGATTAAGCTGTCCAATTTTGGTGTCCTTATTACAGAATGGACATAGATTCGTTGGAGAGAGTACAGCGAAGAACGGCAAAAATGATTCATAATATTATATATCTACCAAATGAAGAAAGTTTGAACAAATTAGGCTTACATTCGTTAGAAAGACGCAGAGTTAGAGGGGATATGATAGAAGTGTTCAAGTGGGTTAGTGGGATTAATAAAGGGGACATGAAAAATGTACTGAAACTCAGTGATAGCGAAAGAACTTTAACAAATGGTTTTAAATAAGATAAGTTTCGTTTCAGAAAAGATATAAGCAAATATTGGTTTGGTAACAGAGTTGTAGACATGTGGTGTAGGCTACCGAGTGATATGGTAGGATCGAGAACGATAGGGAGCTTTAAGATAAAATTAGATAGGCATATGGACGAGATGGGTTGGGCATGAGGGGGGATCTGCCGGTTGTGGGCCAATCGGCGCTCTGCAGATCCCCGTAATCTTGTGTTGATCTCTGACCGTTTTGGTGAGGTCAGGCCTCAGGGTATTAGTGAGTTGGGTTTATAATTAGGACTTGTAATTGGGGTTGGGTGTGATAGGGATCTGCCTTGTGTGGGCCGATCGGCTTTCTGCAGACTCCCGTTTTCTTATGTTCTTATGTTCTTATAAATGACTGTGTGCGTTTATGTGAATGTGTAAGTGTTCATGCATATGCGTATATAGGCCTAGGTATGCGTGCACTTGTGTAAGCATGTGTATGCTTAATAGTGTATTTTTGTGCATGTAAGTGTGTGTGTATAAGTGTGTTGCTGTGTGTGTATATATATCAGTCTCTGTGTGTAGTATACCGCTACAGCAGGTGAGGAAATGGGGGGGGGGGGCCGTAGGGGGGCTAGTATCATATTACCAAAATCAAATACAGCATACCGGTTTATACATTTATATATATATATATATATATACAGTATATATATATATATATATATATATATATATATATATATATATATATATATATATATATATATATATATCAACAATAAGGTACTTTACCTGCTACACCTTTCCACACTCTCATTCACTCACTCACAAACACGCATTCACTCTCTCATATACATGCACACTCACTCGCTCACATTCATTCATTCACTCACATATACTCATTCTTACCTGGTATTCTTACCTGGTGGGCTTCCCAGACCCCAGAGCTAAGTAGTAGGTCAGGGTCCACGGAAGCCACACACTGCTGATGCGCCAGCCCAAAGATAATTTATAATTTGTGGTAAAAACAGGGAGTATAGAAATCTATGGACTGGAAAGTGCATCATAAGCAGCTAAGTTAACAAACAAGGTACAAGTATAAGTGGTTGAGGAGGCCATTCACTCACACATATACGCACTCGTTCACTCATTCACAGATACTCAATCACTCACTTGCTCAAACTCATTTACTTACTCACAGCCACTCATACGCACACACGCGCACTCATACACATACATCAACACTTACACACTCATTAATTCACACCCATAAACACACACTCACACCAGGAAGCACAATCACTCGCCCACACATACACACATTCACACAAACATATGCACACTCTTCCACAAATTCACATACACAGATAAAAACAAACACAAACACACAAACTTGCACATACACAACATATTTACTAAATAGGCATAATAAGAAATCGTAAGTTCGTAACACTAAAACACATTCACTTGTTAAAAACAATGCTCACCTCTCGATGTTGGTAATTGAAGAGATGGTTGTTCACATTTGATCCTGTGCAGGTGTTTTGGTAGAGGTATGCCTAGCAGTTCATATTTTAGATATCTTTCATATGCACTAGGGTGAAAATGTAAACTGCAAACCTTTGCATAATTAGCATTAATATAGTCTTTCCTACTGCAAAGGTGAATCCACTTCTTCCTAAGACTCTCATTCTTAGGAAACTTGTGAAAAGAAAGATGCTTATCACTCTGTGTGTTACTGTTTGAGAAACAATTAAACACTGCACAGTTGCTGGGCATGTCTTCACACTTGAATAAAACCAATCAATAAAGTTGGACACCAGGGTTATGCATATTTAATTCACTTAATTTGGGAGAGAGATGCACGACCTTCACAAGTCAAAGGGAGGGAGAGTACTGACCCTTGGTCAGTGAGGATGAGTGACGTCACTATGGGAAACTGACCATTTTTGGGTCGCCTGGTGGACCGACCTTATATCTGTAGACGGTGTACAGGGGCACAGTGCGACCATGTATCGAGTATTGATTGTATGTGTGGGGAGGTTCCCCCCCATTCCACACTTCTCGAAAGGGTAGAGTCCGAAGCACTCCGTCTTATTAACTCACCACCTCTTACTAATTATCTACAATCCCTTTCTACACACAGTAGTGTTGCATTTCGTTTACCCTTCTATCGCTAATACAACAACCAGTGTTCTTCAGTGCTAGGCCCCTCCCTTACAGCGAGTGGGAGGCACCTGCCATTCAACACTATCCCACTCATCTTCTATCCAGCCCTCCAACCCAAGAATATTTTTTTTTCTTAGTCTTTCTTCTACTCAACAAGTGAACTTTGGAACGCTTTCTCTCAATAAATATATCCTTCATCCTATAACTTAGACTGTTTAACAATTTGTATGTCCAAGCATTATGACCCCATCGTACCTTGAATTTGGCTCTCTCTCACTCTTTTGGGTTTTGGGGAGACACTCGTTACAGGCAGCTTGCCTTGTGTCTCCTTCATACATAATAAAATAGACAGATCAATCCTAAGTTGAATAAAATCGGCTGGAGATAGCTAACATGAAACGTGAGTTAACTTAATCTGATTGAAAGTGTTAGGAAGAGGAACTATACTCTATTTATTTTCAACTGACGGTAAATGGCTAAGTCCTATCAAGATTGCTCAGTTATTTTGAAGATTGTGTAGTTAAATATGGTGCTAACTACATAAACTTGGTCTTAATATGATGCAAAGACATGGTAGTTTCATAATGTTTCATTCAGTATCGAGAAATTAGCTTCTAAGGGATTATCTTAATTGTCAGCTGAAGAGAAACAGAGTAAGTTTCTCTCAAACTATCCGTCATTACTAAAACTAGTTTGTGGAGACATGTCATTTGGGCTGTGTTTGTGTTTATGATGAAATAAGTTTATCAACCCGTACGGTACCGGTGACGTCCTTTTCATTATATGCTGGACACTTAGACGATTATAGTCAGCCTAGGAAGGACGTATGCCCATTAAACAGCTACAGACTATCTCAATGAATCCTTTTAGCTACCATATATCCTTCATGAGGTTCATAAAATCGTCTAAATGTAGCCAAAATCGTCTAAATGTAGCCAAAATCAAATAAAAAAAACGTCGCTGGTACGGGCAGGGTTAGCGGTTCCACTCGAGACACAAGGAGAGAGTTGTCTAATAAACTGTTTGAGTCTTGCTGATGAAAAACTATCGATGGCTACTTCCATATGTGTTAAGAGTCAACACATTAAGCCGATGGATGTGTAGAAGATACTCAAGGAAAGGGTAGGGGTTATTTTTTGGTCTAATTGTTTATTCGTTCCATATATTTTTGTTAGTTTCCTGGTTAGACATCCATCAAGCATAAATAAAACACTCCCTAGATCCCCCTTCTAGATTAATGTGTACATATTTCGGTAGCAAAATTTCCCTTTCAAAACTACAGGCTCACTATCGTTTGCCTGGGAAAATATTGACACCTAAATAGCACGAAAGGTCTTAATATTGACAAGGAAATGGGGCGGAAGATCTTAATATCGTCAAACTAATGAGGCAAACATCTTGAAATCTGAAAATGAATGGGGCTAAGCATGAGGGAGAAGGGGGTCCAGAAAAAGTGACTACATCCCTCTTAATGGTGGTCTTCTCTGTTTGCATCATATACAGCACAGGAGAGTATTTCTATTAAGGGAAGATGGTTCACTTTTTGGGCGATTTGTGCATGTATTCATTATTTGTCTAGTTTCCTCCCTAGACCTCCATCAAATTTAAAAAAAAAATCATTAGATCCCCCTTCTAGATTAATTTGTACATTTTTCGGTAGAAAAATGCCCCGGCCGAAGGCCGGTTCTTCCAACATTACAGGCTCACTATCGTTCGCCAGGGAAAAAATCGACACCTAAATAGCACGAAAGGTCTAAATATTGACGAAGAAATGGGGCTAAAGATCTTAAAATCGACTAACTAATGGGGCAAACATCTTAACATTGAAAACTAATGGGGCTAAACATGAGGGAGAAAAGTGGCCAGAAAAGCGGCCCATCCCCCCTTAACAATGCGTTTGCTTCGTTTAACCCTTTCTGTACTAGCGACGTTTGTTATATTTTTCTCTAGCTATATTTAGACGATTTTATGCAGCTTAGGAAGGATCTGTGGTAGTTAAAAGGGTTGATTGAGATAGTTCGAAGCCTTGTAATTGCTAGTGATCCTTTCTAAAGTGAATAAGATGGATTAGTAATAGTCAGACGTCGACGGTACAGAAGGGGTTAATTAATTAGATGATATTACATGGTACAGTACCATGACTGGTGCGATTATTGATTATTATTATTGTTGTTTATAGCAGTTTATTGTAGTGTTAGTATCAATTGATAGTACATGGGAAAACAAGCAACAACAGATATATTAATCCTTACGAGGCTGCTTTGTAGCTAAACTAGTCATACGCGTTTTCCGCCCCAGGCCCCCGCTGGTCTTAGCATTGATATAGAAGATATCAAAATACTAAAAATACGGTTGAAAAGTGAAAACATAATAATAATAATAATAATAAAATCGTGATGGGCCCGTATTCCTTATATAACCCACGAAGTCTACTGAAAAATAATTTAATTTCCGGTGTTAATGACAATAGGATTGATGTATGTTTCATTAAGATTGTATATGTTTTACAAAAATTTAGACATCTCGCGCTTGTGTAAATCTAAATCTTGCCTAATTAATATTTCCTTTATATTTTCTTTATCCTCAGTACAAGCCCCAACACTCTGGGGAAGCATGTAGCTGAAAGTGAGTGTAAATGTGATGACAGATGTGTGTTTATTATATTTTTTCCACCAACCAACTTCACCTCTAAGCTCAATTAATGAAATCAACAAATACATGTGGCACTCCAAGGACTCGAACCTAGGATACTCACATCGAAATTCCGCGCACTTATGCATGACGCTATCAAGACAGTTATTATGTGAGAGTAAAATTCTAGGAGGGAATCTGTTGAAATTTAAAATACGAGTTACCCATACAAAGGTGGTTTTCTTTAAAGCTTTCACATGAAATCATTTTCTGTAAATCGTTCTAAAGGGTTAACTATATAATTTTATTACTGTATGTAACGTTACAGTTTTCAAATTATTGAGTATGTTCTCAATATCCTTGCTATGAATCATTCTTTTTGCTTAAAGATTAATATGTTGTTTCTTGTTTTCTTTTTGTATTCTTATGGCTTAAGGGGACAGTGGTTATTTTTTTGGGTCTATTTATTTATAGGCTATATTCATATATTTTTTAGTTTCCTCGCTAGACCTTCATCAAGCTTAAAAAAACACTCCCTAGAACCCCCTGCAAGATAAATTTGCAAATTCTCTTAAAATGACAGGCTCGCTATCGCTCGCAAGGAAAATATTGACACCTAAATAACATGAACAGTCTTGATATTGACAAAGAAATGGGGCAAAAAGACTTAAAATCACCAAACTAAAGGGCCGAATGTCATATAATCTGAAAACTAATGGGACTAAACATGAGAAAGAAGGTGGACCAGAAAAAGCGAGTAGTACCCCCTTAAACAATATTGGTTCACAGGGCAGTGTCTTAGGTCCAGTTCTCTTCCTTGCATTTATCAATGACCTGCTTGAGGACACTCGGTCAAGTGGCAAGCTCTTTGCAGATGATGCAAAAATCTACAGGAGGATAAAGAGCGCCGATGACTGAATGGTTCTGCAACATGATTTGAACATACTAAACCAATGGAGCTAGAAATGGCTACTGCAATTTAATGAAGAAAAGTGCAAGGTCTTGCACATTGGAAGGAGTAACCCAGGCTATGAATACCAACTGGGACCGACAGCTTTGGAGGAAACTGAAGAGGAAAAGGATCTTGGGGTAATCATCGCCAAAAATTTAAAGCCCTCAAGGCAAGTCGCGAAAGCTGCAGCGAGTGCCAATTCAATCTTGGGACTTATTAAGAAAACCATGACCTGCCTAGACTCTGAAATTATGCTGACTTTATACAAGTCCTTGGTCAGACCTCGTCTTGAGTACTGTATTCAGGCGTGATCTCCATACACCAAGGGAGACATCAAGAAATTAGAAAAGGTACAGCAAAGAGCCACAAGAATAGTTCCAGAGCTGGCGGGGTTAACATACGAACAGAGACTAGCCCAGCTGGGTCTCACTACTCTGGAGGAATGAAGGATAAGGGGAGACATGATAGAAACTTTCAAGATCCTAAAAGGTTTTGACAAGATCGGTGAGGAAGACTATCTGCAGCTAGCTCCCAGAGAACAACATATGGAGACAAGAGGACACAGCATGAAGTTGTTGAAGCCCCGTCACAGAACCACCAAACGGAATAAGTTTTTTAAATCGAGAATCGTGAATAAATGGAACAGTCTCACTGAAAAGGTAGTTAGCAGCACAAGTATAAATATGTTTAAAAATAGATACGACCAGTTTGAGACTGAAAGGAAAATGAGAAGAGGCACCCCTTATGAGCTTTGACTCTTTTGCCTCTTTACTATCACTAAGGTAAGCATTCACTAAGGTAAGTGTCGGGGTTCGCATTAAAATATATATACATAATAGGTACAAAGCGCACATATACACTTTATTTTCTCACATTTACAGTAGGCCTATATATATATATATATATATGATCAGGATGAGTCGTATATTCGTGGACTCTCGTGGGTGTATGAGTGTGTGTGTGTGTGTATGTATGTATGCGTGTGTGTATGTGAGTGTGCGTGTATGTGAGTGTGTGTTTGTAGGTGTGTGTCTGCGAGTGTCTGTGTGCATGAATGTACAAACGACATCAATGTATCTCTCCACGACTAAGTAACCTTGTATCATGGTGACAATATATGCATATCTATAAACTCATAATTATGTCTATAAGTATTAATAGGTATCACTGATTAAGAGGGGGGTGGTTCATTTTTCGGTCTCTTTTGTATGTATTATTTGTCTGTTTCTTTCCCTAGACCTTCATCAAACTTAGAATAACAACCCGAGGATCCCCCTTCAAGATATATTTGTACATTTTTCGGTAAAGAAATGTCCCGGCCGATGGCCGGTTCCTCCTAAATTACAGGCTCGCTATCGCTCGCCAGGAAAAAATTGACACCTAAATGACACGAAAAGTCTTAATATTAACTCAGAAATGGGGTGAAAGGTCTTAAAATCGCCAAACTAATGGGCCGAACGCCTTAAAATCTGAAAACTAATGGGGCCAAGCATGAGGGAGAAGAGGGGCCAGAAAATACAGACCATCTCCCCTTAAGGATATATTTCAAGTACAACTGATTAGAGTCAAGATTATACTGTATTAAGTTATTGGACGGACATGAGAGAGAGAGAGAGAGAGAGAGAGAGAGAGAGAGAGAGAGAGAGAGAGAAAATTGGTGTTCTATAAATTATTATTAATTAACAAATTAGAAAGTGAAACATATAGAACAGACAGACTAATTGCTCAATAGGTGGCGTTCTGAGAGTGAGGGTCCGAGTGTGGGGGATGAGACTGTGAAGCGCAGAGGCGAGGCGGCTTCAGAGATGGAATTGCTTCGGGCCGTGAAGCTTCGCATGTCTCACTCCCTAGACTGGAGCAAGACCTCACGGGCCTCACCGTGTTCAGCGGTTGAGTATAAAGGCTATCAGCCTATGCCCGAGAGGGAGTAGTTGGAATATAGAAAAAAAACAAAAATATTAATATAGAACTAACAGATAAAGTTATCTCCTTATATACAACTCGTAGCTTGTTTCTTTTTATTTCTGTTTTTCGCCATTGTATAACTTATTTCTTGCTACTATTAGACGATATTATGCAGCTTAATACAATTATCAGGCTTCGAACTATCTCACTTAGCCCTTTTTACTACCTCAGATCCTTCTTAATCCACACAAAATCGTCTAATTACAGCAAGAATGCAATTGAAAAGACGTCACCGGTACAGAAGGGGTTAAGGGCCCTAAAATCATGCCAGCACTACAGAAATTCACCGGAAAAGGAGGCTCGTCCGAATCGGTCTTTCTCTGGGTTTGGTTTTGTATCTTATCTTACAGTATCAGGTGTAGTAATCTTGAAGCCTTACCTGCCTTGATACCTTACCTTACCTGCCTTATGGACCGTCCCCTATACTTGTGGTTGGGGCTCGTAAACTCTATTTATGGGGGTGGGGGTGGGGGGGGGGGGGGGGATATATTTGCTTATTTAATGGGGGACCGACACACGTCGTCTGCTACTCTTTCCAATACACCCAATAGTAATCAGTTTCCATCCAGTGAGTCGAAATATTTAAATCGCAGTCATCAAAATATCACTCCTGTCTATATTCATTAATGTTACAGACATCTTACTCTCGCATTATATTCAGTACATTGTCTAATATACAATGTATATATGATGAATAAAACAGAATATATTAGGCCTACAGCGACATATGGCAAGGATCCGAAAAGTAGGACTACTTAATCCTAATTCACAAGATTAACTTCCCTGTCAATTCTTTCCGTCAACTTTGGGTTAATAGTTTAATATCTATCTATCTATCTATCTATCTATCTATTTAATGCCGGACGCCGTGATCCTCGAAGGCCACTAACGAAACGCCCCCATGCACCTCTGTCCCCAGTCAGTCGATGTCCCTCCTACCATCCAGCACTGCTTTCACGCATATATTTCTTAACTCCATCCTTCCACCTCTCACTCGGTCTACCTCTCCCTCTCTGTCCTTCCACGACGCCTTTTTAACTTTGATGTTGAGTAAACTTAGACGACTTTATGCAGCTTACGAACAATTTAATATCTTCAGAGGGTTTATTGAGGTCGTACTTACCCCATTTGAGTCCTAGAGGTAGATTCTTAGCTAAAGAATATGATCTAATGGTAAACAGAATAGGTTGAAAACTACGTCATCGTGCTGAAGGGGTTAACCCATTCAGTACCGGTGAGATCTTTATCAATATATCCTGGCAACTATTAGAATAATTAGGCGATTATATTCAGCTTAGGAAGGGTGTCTACAGACTGAAAGGCTACAGACTATCTCAATTGATTCATTTAGCAATCATTTATCCCTCCCAAGTTTCACAGAATCATCTAAATGTAGCTGAATTTAAATGTAAAAAGACGTCGTCGGTACAGCAGGGGTTAAGGGGGTAGTGCTTGTTTTTTTGTTGCTCTCTCTCTCTCTCTCTCTCTCTCTCTCTCTCTCTCTCTCTCTCTCTCTCTCTCTCTCTCTCTCTCTCTCTCTCTCTCTCTCTCTCTCTCTCTCTCTCTCTCTCTCTCTCTCTCTCTCTCTCTCTGTATATATATATATATATATATATATTATTTATTTTATTTTTTATTGTTTTACTTTCCTCGCTAGACCTCCATCAAGCTTCAAAAACACCCCTAGACCCCCTTTCAAGATAACTTTGTACTTTTTCAGTAGAAACAAAAATTGGCCGGTTCCTTTTAAAGTTACAGGCTCGCTATCGCTCACCAGGAAAAAATTGACACCTAAATGGCACGAAAAGTCTTCTATCTATCTATTGCCTGACGCCGTGATCCCCGAAGGGGTCTTAATATTGACAAAGGAATGAGGCGAAATTTCTTAAAATCGCCCAACTAACGGAATGGACGTCTTAAAATCTCAAAACTAATATGCTAAACATGAGGGAGAAGGGGGTCCAGAAAAAGCGAATAATTATTACCCCCCTTAATGGGTAAACGGGAAATACGTTGGCAGACAAAAATGGCAAGTGATGTGTGTGTTAGACTGGAGGATTATGACGCATTTTATACAGCTGAGGGAGGATCTGTGGGGAACTAAAATGGCAAGTGATGTGTGTGTTAGACTGGAGGATTATGACGCATTTTATACAGCTTAGGGAGGATCTATGGGGAACTAAAATGGCAAGTGATGTGTGTGTGTGTTAGACTGGAGGATTATGACGCATTTTATACAGCTGAGGGAGGATCTGTGGGGAACTAAAATGGCAAGTGATATGTTAGACTGGAGGATTATGACGCATTTTATACAGCTTAGGGAGGATCTGTGGGGAACTAAAATGGCAAGTGATATGTTAGACTGGAGGATTATGACGCATTTTATACAGCTGAGGGAGGATCTGTGGGGAACTAAAATGGCAAGTGATATGTGTGTTAGACTGGAGGATTATGACGCATTTTATACAGTTTAGGGAGGATCTGTGGGGAACTAAAATGGCAAGTGATATGTTAGACTGGAGGATTATGACGCATTTTATACAGCTTAGGGAGGATCTGTGGGGAATGAAAAGGGTACATGATATTTGTCACACTTGAGGATGACGAAGCATTGTAACTTTTTTCTGGCTTTCATTAGACGATTTTATACAGCATAGGAAGGATCTGTTGGGAATGAAAAGGCCGCATGAGGTGTGTTAGACTTAAGGATGGTGACGCATTGTGACAGTTTATTCTGGCTATCATTAGACGATTGTATACAGCTTAGGGAGGATCTGTGGGGAATTAAAAGGACGCATCGTGTTTGTTTCATCATGATCACCTGTGAGTCATCGGTCGACATGGTTTGGTCTGCACGTCATTGGAGATAGATGGAAAGATAGATAAAGAATATAAATAGTTAGTTTGAGATATAGACATTGATTGATAAATGAGTCGACACATCATTTATATATATATATATATATATATATATAGGTAATGGATAAATACGGAAAATAAAGCTACTTATAGATCAATATTGGTAAACTATTATATTAATATCATGATTGGTGTATTAATAAAAATCATTATAGAGGAATTCATCAAAATTCGTAGGTACAGTGTTCAAACATGCATAAGATAAATCAGTTGATAGATAGATGGATAGATATAGATAGATAGACAAACAAACAGACAGACAGACAGACAGATAGACAGACAGACAGACAGACAGACAGACAGACAGACAGACAGACAGACAGACAGACAGACAGACAGACAGACAGACAGACAGACAGACAGATAGATAGATAGATAGATAGATTTATAGATAAAAGAAACATTCATTGTAATAACACATAGTAAGGTGGGCTACTTATATCCACAATAAAAGATAAGTATACACAAGTTCTCTATATTGTATTTTGTAATAAAAATACGTATATACAACAGTGGCGGGGTAAGCTATTCAATGACACACAATCTCGATAATCATGTCCTTATTACCCCAGCCATAATAAGGAACTGTGTATCTATAACATAATATTGCTTTGATATATAAGTAACACCCCCTTCTTAACATTAATCATCAGTTACAAACCTCAATGTATTTGATATATAAAGTAGACAGCTATAGAGGAATGATGGATAGACTAATTGAGCGAGCTCCATTAGTTTGGAGATTATAAGACTTTTTACCCAATTTTTGTGGCGATAATAAGACGCTTCAACCCATTCAGGAGTCGACAAAACCCCAATGGACAAAACCCCAACAGACAAAACCCCATTGGACAAAACCCAAAGATTCCAACGGACAAAACCCCAACGTACCTCAACGGACAGAAACCCAACCTCATTCATCAAAACTGGACAAAGCCCCAACCTCACCTGTAAAATATAGACTATTACACTTTCATGGTTGCAAGTACACATTAGATTATATTTTTCACACTTCAAAATCCACAAATCCATGGTTAGGTTACGTTAGGTTTGGTTAAGCTATGTTAGGAATTAAGTCAGGTTAGGTGAGGTAATGGGATGGTGGGGAGTGGGGTTTTGTCCACTTTTCATTTACGAAGCTGGGGTTTTGTCCATTGAGGTTTTGTCCATTGGGGTTTGTTCAAGGAACCGGTCACTACGACGCGATTACAAGTTGACTGACGCAATCTCTATATTCAGCAACTGTTTATCGTGGTTTTGCCTTCGTTTGTCTGTTTGTCTGTAAACAAGACCGATTATCACGAAAGTTAGTGAGCAGATCTGGATATGCGCCAGGAAGAAGGGATTCAATTTAGGTGATCGGTAGAGCACATACCTCTGCCATTGTAGACGGCTCGCAAAATTATTAGCAGATGTTCACGAAATTTGGTAGGTAGATAGGATATACGCCACTGAAGAAGTTAGTCTATTTTGGAGGTGATTGGTAGAGCGCATACCTCCGCCAGCATAGGCATAGGTACGCACTCTCCCGAGTATCCTACCCCTCTAGTTTTATTTATGCAATGCTTCCGAGTACTTTCTACATATAAATAATCAACTATACTGAAGATAGATCATAATGTTGTACAGAAAATGTATATAACTTGATTTCTAAAGGTACCAGATCAGAAAATATCGTTGGAAAACTGATCGTGGCAGCTATGGTTTACAGAGTCGGGTTTCGTGAGTCAGGGAGAAGCGATAGTGTTATCTCTTATCAGCGGACCTAAGATAAGATCAAATGGCTCAGTGCTTACACATGTACCAGAAACTACCAGTGATTAGTGATTGGCTGAACTACGAACCACGGACACACTCACGCAACACACACGTTAACAAACAAGTCAATTGGTGCTGTGAAAGACTCGTTGTTTCAGTTGTCTCCTTTAGAGTGGTTAGGATTTAAGCAGGGAAACTGAGGAAGAAGAGGTTTAATTTTTCTACCGTCCATAGTTCTCGAGTGCTTCATAATCATGCCTAATTACCACAGGGATCAACGGGGGCCAATGAGTAAGTATAATTTAGTTATTGTGGAAGTTTGTTTGTAGCTTTATAGGATTTATTTGCCAATGATCACAAAGGTAAGCAACCGAAGGAAATATACGGATCCTTACGCAGCTTCTTCATTCTGGATTTTTTTTTTTTTTTTTTTTTTTTTTGGGGAGGGGGGTTATCTTTATTTTGTATTGTCATATATTTTATGATTATTTTTAACATAATTCTTAACACTTGTATATATTATTTCAGTTTGCTCCCTAGACCTCTATCGAGCTAAAACATAAACACCCCCACCCCCTTCGAGATATATGTGTACATTTTCCCGTGGAAACATTTCTTGGCCGAAGGCAGGTTTCTACTAAAATACAGGCTCACTATCGCTCGCCAGGAAACAAGTTGACACCTAAGTTACATGAAAGGTCTTAATATTGACAAAGACATCGGGTGAAAGATCGTATTTCGTCAAACTAATGGGCCGAACGTCTTAAAATCTGAAAACTGGGGCTAAACATGAGAGAGAAAGGTGTCCAGAAAAACCGACCCATCTCCCCTTAATACGTGTGTGTGTCTCAAATATACCTTTGATACAGACATACCTAAATGTGTGATAATTTTGGGCGGACATAATTTCACTATACTCCTAAATAATCGCTAGAATATAAATCACAAGAAACAAGACCCCACTTCGAGATAAATTGGCCTGTTCCTCCTAAACTGCAGGCTCGCTTTCGCTCGCCAGGAAATAATCAAAACCTAAAGGACACTAAATATCTTAAAATTGAGACAGATATGGGGCGAAAGGTCATAAAATACCCAAGCTAATAAGGCGAACGTCATCAAATCTCAGCACTGAAGGAGCAATACATAAAGGAGAAGGGAGTCCAGAAAAACTACCCCCTTAATATCGTCTGACCGTAGCCGGAAGTCACCCTATATTGTAACCGGATATGACAATTAACACCTTCTCTACCGGCGACGGCTTTTGTTTTATTCTAGTTATATTTAGACGATTTTGTGCAGTTTAAGGAGGAAATGTAGTAGTAATAAGTGTTTAGTGAGATAGTTTGAAGCCTGTTAGTTGCTGGAAGCCCATTTTAAACTGAATAAAATCGTCTATTAGTAGCTAGAATACAATTAAAAAGACGTCGCCGGTACAGAAGGGGTTAATGGGAGATGGGCGCATTTATTTACTCATTTATGGATCTTATTATAAACATGTTTTAGTTTCCTCCCTAGACCTCCATCAAACTTAAAAAAACATCCATTAGATCCCCTTTCTAGAATAATTTGTAAATATTTCGGTAGAAAAATGTCCCGGCCGATGGCCGGTTCTTCAAAAATCACAGGCTCACTATCGTTCGCCAGGGAAAATATCGACACTTAAGTAACACAAAAGGTCTTAATATTGACAAAGAAAAGGGACGAAAGGTCTTAACATCGACAAACTAATGGGGCAAACATGAGGACGAAAGGGGACCAGAAAAACAACCCATCTCCCATTAAGAACAGTGGGGTGTGGGAACAGATAGTTGTAAGGTTTATTCTATAGTCAGATTTGTCTATAGTAAGGTTTTTGTTATAGTTTTTTTCTGTTTTAAGTTTTTTTTTTTTTTTTTTTTTTCTAGTAAGTTTTTTTCTATAGTAAGATTTGTCTGCAGTGAGGTTTTTCTATAGTCAGGTTCTTCTATAGTAAGTTTTTTATATAGTAAGTTTGTTTTCTATAGCAATATTTCTATAGCGTGGCCTCGTTATTATTAGTAAATCTGTTGTCCTAGGAACTCTTCTTTTGTGTTTGGTGCTTCTTTGTGCTATCTCTCTATTTATCTCTCACACACACACACACACACACACACACACACACACACACACACACACAAACACAAACACAAACACACACACACACACACACCGCCCTCCTAGACAAAGTTGAAAGGAAGGCCTTTCGTATCATTAACTCCCGTCCACTCACCAACTCTCTGCAATCTCTCTCTCCGCCGCAATGTTGCATCTCTCTCGCTATTCTATCGCTACTATAATAATCAGTGTTCCTCAGAGCTTTCCCAGTGTATACCACCTCCTTTACGTAGGGCACGTGGTACCCGTCTTGCAACTCAATCCCACCCTACTCTGTGCAACTCTCCAACCCAAGAGTGAAACGTTACTCTCAAACTTTCTTCTACTCAACAGCTGAGCTCTGGAACTCTCTCCCAGAATTAGTCTTTCCCTCTTCCTATGACTTAAATTGCTTCAAAGTCAGTGTGTCCAGGCATTTTGGCTCGAACGTCCCTTGATTTTGGCCCTGTCACTCTTTCAACTATGGGGGAGGCACTCGCTATAGGCAGTTCTGCCTTTTGCCTCCCTCAATAGAAAAAAAAAAAAAAAAACACACACACACACACACACTTACTTACATATAATTGTACACACGCACACACTTTTTTCTCTCACTCTCACTCTCTCACACACTCTCTCTCTCACTCCCTGCACCCCAACCTACTACACCAACTGTACATAATATCTCTCCTTTGTTACCTGCCCTTATCTTATCTGTGGTTTCACCTCCATTATATCCTCTCTCACACACACACACACACACACACACTGTATACGGTCCCGGATGTGTGTGTGTGTGTGTGTGTGTGTGTGTGTGTGTGTGTGTGTGTGTGTGTGTGTGTGTTTGTGTATATATGTCCAGATTAATTTATGTTTTCACACAGTTGTTTTGGGGCTAGACTCATTGCCAAATATTCTTGTATCATTAAGAGTAGAATTTGTCCCTATTTGTTTATTTCACATTCCACTACGAATAGGTATAGTGGATCTCTGCTGAATAGGTATAGTGGATCTCTGCTGAATAGGTATAGTGGATCTCTGCTGAATAGGTATAGTGGATCTCTGCTATAGTGGATCTCTGCTGAATAGGTATAGTGGATCTCTGCTATAGTGGATCTCTGCTGAATAGGTATAGTGGATCTCTGCTATAGTGGATCTCTGCTGAATAGGTATAGTGGATCTCTGCTATAGTGGATCTCTGCTGAATAACCCATCTAATTCCGGTATCACACGAGCGTTTTTTTTAAGGGAGCCCACCTCGCTTTTTTCTCTTTCTCTCCCTCTCTCTTTGGCTTATATCCATTCGGCCCCATTCAGCCTACTGTTTTAAGACGTGTACCCCCATCCAGGTGTCCATATTTTATTTTATATATATTTTTTTAATTTTGACAGCAAGCTAAATTTGTACATTTTTCGAAAGAAAAAACAGTTGGCTGAATGGGGCCGAATGGATACAAGCCAGGGAAAGAGAGAACAGGAGAGAAAGACAAACAAAAACAGTGACCCCCCTTAACATTTATCCTTAACACTTGTCTGGCAGCTTAGGAGGTCAACATTATAACTATTTCTGTCACCTAAATTAATCTATCATCAGTCTAGTTTCTGATACCAGTGCAAAATACTCCAGAAATGTTGCCAGAAAAATGTTCAGCATCGAATGTTGACTATAAAAGCTTTCGTGTGATATCGGTTTTATTTCCTTTATCTGTAAACTGACGAAAGCGTTAGTAATGTTAATCTTGTTGTGAATGATAATGTTATGATGTATATACTGTAGTGGTAGTAGTAATATTGTTGTTGTTGTTGTTGTTGTTGTTGCTTGGTCTTCAATGATAATGTTTATGATGTATATACTGTAGTGGTAGTAGTAATATTGTTGTTGTTGTTGCTTGGTAATGTTATGATTTAAGTAGTAATATTGTTGTTGTTGTTGCTTGGTCTTCAATGATAATGTTATGATGTATATACTGTAGTGGTAGTAGTAATATTGTTGTTGTTGTTGCTTGGTCTTCAATGATAATGTTTATGATGTATATATATACTGTAGTGGTAGTAGTAATATTGTTGTTGTTGTTGCTTGGTCTTCAATGATAATGTTATGATGTATATATATACTGTAGTGGTAGTAGTAATATTGTTGTTGTTGTTGCTTGGTCTTCAATGATAATGTTATGATGTATATACTGTAGTGGTAGTAGTAATATTGTTGTTGTTGTTGCTTGGTCTTCAATGATAATGTTATGATGTATATACTGTAGTGGTAGTAGTAATATTGTTGTTGTTGTTGCTTGGTCTTCAATGATAATGTTTATGATGTATATACTGTAGTGGTAGTAGTAATATTGTTGTTGTTGTTGCTTGGTCTTCAATGATAATGTTATGATGTATATACTGTAGTGGTAGTAGTAATATTGTTGTTGTTGTTGCTTGGTCTTCTGTTACTGATGTTGTTTTTGTTGTTGTTGTTGTTGCTTGGTCTTCTGTTACTGATGTTGTTTTTGTTGTTGTTGTTGTTGCTTGGTCTTCTGTTACTGATGTTGTTTTTGTTGTTGTTGCTGTGTGTGTGTGTGTGCGTGTGTAGGTTTATATTCCCGTGTGTGCGTACCGGTATATGTTAGTGTGTGTGTGTGTGTGTGCGTATGTGCGTGTGTAGGTTTATATTCCCGTGTGTGCGTACCGGTATATGTTAGTGTGTGTGTGTGTGTGTGTGTGTGTGTGTGTGTGTGTGTGTGTGTGTGTGTGTGTGTGTGTGTGTGTGTGTGTGTGTGTGTGTGTGTGTGTGTGCTTACGTTGCGCTCGAGAATAACACCGTTCAAATGTATACACTAACCAAACTAACTTGAGGGGTCAGTGGCTGATTTTTTGGCCTATAAATAAATGTATTTTTTTGTTTGTAGTTTCCTCGCTAGATATCCCTCAACTTTAGAAAAACACCCCTAGACCCCCCCCCCCCCCCCCTCAAGATAGAGGTGTATATTTTCCGGTAGACAATTGTCCCGGCCGAAGGCTAGTTCTCTTATAATTACAGGCTCGCTATCGCTTGTCAGGAAAAAATTGACACCTAAATGGCACGATAGATCTTCAAATTGACAACGAAATGAGACGAAGTCTTAAAATCGCCACGCTAATGGGCCTAACGTCTTCAAATCTGAAAACAAATGGGGCTAAACATGAGGAAGAAGGGGGACCAGAAAAATCAGCCCATCCCCCTTTGAGACTCCCCCCGTGGTACATGCAAATCACGCACCCCAAGCAAAGTTCGTGCTGCTTGGTATGCTTTCCGCTAGAACTCACACACTTAACTTTAAAAAAAAAAACAAAAAAAAGCAACTTCCTTATAGCCTGAAACTCGCAAGTGGTCAATTGGATGATATGGTACGACAATTCCAATTTCTGTTCGCTGTTTCATATTTAAGTGGAGATATCCACTTAAGGCATTTTTTTCTTTACCCCCTTCTCCCTCATGTTTAGCCCCATTGCTTTTGAGATTTTAAGACGTTCGCCCCATTAGTTTGGCGATTTTACGAACTTTCACCCAATTTATATAACTTTTAAGACCTTTCGTCCCATTTAGGTGTCGATTTTTTCCTGGCGAGCGATAGCGAGCCTGCAATTCAAGAGGAATCGGCCTTCGGCCGGGACATTTTTCTACCGAAAAACGTACACATTTATCCTGAAAGGGGGTCAAGGGGGTGTAATTTCAAGCTTGATGGAAGTCTAGGAAACACCCTAAAAACCTCCCCTTAATACACATAAGAGGCATGCGCATAAATTGTGTAAATATTAATTTATTATTCCACTATTATCTATGCGCGTTAATTGTGAAACAGTGGTGTCGTGCTTAGCGCCACTATAGTCTGTTCGCTCTAAGTAGGCCAGAAATCATGACCTCCTAACCTCTGTAATTAAAAACGACTGGAATAATCGAGCTAATATGTCTTACCATTTGGGAAGAGTCAGTCGAGGAATAGATGTGGAAAGGTACAGCCCATTTGCTCTAGCCCTTTTTGAGTTACAGAGGATAGAGGTCATGTTGTATCGCCTACTTACAGCGAATAGACTATTATTACAGTAGTAGATGGTCAATAGGCAGCCTCATAATGGACAGTGAAAAGATTTTATTTTTGTAATTCTATGTACATGAAGGAGACAAAAGGCAAGGCTGACTGTAACAAGTGCCCTCTCAAAAAAAAAAAAAAAAAAAAAATCTTGAAAGTGTGATAGAGATCCAATATCAAGGTGTACGTTAAGAGGTTAAGAGTTTTCTCCCCATTTCTTCGTCATTTTAAGACATTTCGTGCCATTTCCGTCAATTTGAATAGCTTTCGTGGCCCTTTTACGGTTATATTTTTATTGGAGGGAGGTTTAGGCACTATTGTTTTAAGCTTGATGGAGGTCTAGGGAGCCAACTTGAAAAATAATAATAATAAATAAGTAAATTAATTTATTAATAATAAATAATAATAACATATAAATAACAAATAAATGAATAAATAAATAAATAATTAATAATAATAACAAATAAATAATTAATAATAAATAATAACAAATAAATAAGTAAATAAATAAATAAATAATAAGTAAATAAGTTCATTAATATATACATAATAAATAAGTAAACAAATATATTAAAAATAAATAATTAAATAAATAAATAAATAATAAATAAGTTAATTAATATATACATAATAAATAAGTAAATAAATGTATTACAAATAAATAAGTAAATAAATAAATAAATAATAATAACATAAAAATAAATGAATAAATTTGTCAGATTATAAATGCGGATGAAAGTCCTGGGCAAACCGGCCGTGTAAATCTGGTCTTAAGGGGAGATGGGCCGTTTTTCTGGACCCCTTTCTTCCTCGTGTTTATCCCGAGGACGTTTACCTCATTAGTTTGTCGATTTTAAGACCTTTCGACCCATTTCTCTGTCAATTTTATGATCTTTCGTGCCTTTTAGGTATCGATTTTTTTCCTGACGAGCGATAGCGAGACTAGTTGTGGAGGAACCGGCCTTCGGTCGTGAAATTCTTGTACTGAAACATGTACAAATTAATCTCGAAGGGGGGTCTAATGGGTGTTTTTTTGTTTAGGTTTGATGGAGGTCTAGAGAGGAAACTAAACAAATATTTGATTATATGCTGTATATAAATAAACCCAGCAAAACAACGACTGTCCCCTTAATCTCCGTTATTACCGCTGCGCTAGTTCCCCACGCATAAAGTCATCGCTGAATTACGGAAAAGCGCCAATTATAACTTTTGTTGTTCTTTTAATGGGGGGATAAAAAGTTACTCAGTATATCCGTGTTGTGTTCACAGGACAGTACTTCCTTAATCCATTATATATATATATATATATATATATATATATATATATATATATATATATATATATATATATATATATATATATATATATATATTGGGAGAGAGAGAGAGAGAGAGAGAGACAGAGGGGGGGGGGGGGGGTAGGGGGGTAGAGAAGGTGTGTGTGTGTGTGTGTGTGTGTGTGTGTCAATGTGTGTGTATATGAATAATTGAGAATACAAATGTAAGAATACATTATTCTTTTATTTAATGATCAACTCCATGAATCACGTATAAAGACAGGTTGACAGATCAATCATTTGTTTGGCCAATTAATCTCACTTATCTTGTCAGTTGGGTGTAATTAGTTAGTGAATTAGTCTAGTGGTATATCAGTTAGTTGAATCAGTTAGTCAGTTGAATCAGTCAAGTGGTATATCAGTTCAGTCTGTTGAATCAGTTAGTGAATCAGTCTAGTGGTATATCAGTTCCGTGAGTTGAATCAGTTAGTCAGTTGAATCAGTTAGTCAGTTGAATCAGTTAGTCAGTTGAATCAGTTAGTCAGTTGAATCAGTTAGTCAGTTGATTGCTATTGCTATTACAACAATCAATGTTCTTCAAAGTTCTCTCATTGCATACCTCCTCCCTTTCGGCGAGTGCGAGGCACCCTCCTTTCAATAGAGTCCCACTTCTATTCTGCCCAGCTCTTCAACCAAAGAATATTCAAATGTTCCCAGTCTTTCTCTTACTCAGCAAGTGAACTCTGGAACTCTCTCCCTCAATCAATCTTTCCTACATCCTATGACTTAGACTGCTTTAATCTTTGTGTGTCCAGGCATTATGACCCCAAGGTCCCTTGAAGTTGGCTCTCTATCACTCTTTTGGATTTGGGGGAGACACTTGTTACAGGCAGCCTGCTTTTTGTCTCCTGCATACTCATAGAAAAAAAAAGCAACATGCTGTACTATATTTAATGCATTTCAAAGTGCATTCATAATTAATTGTCATCGTTATACTAACTGAAATTGAATCGTATACGTAATTAAGAATACATTAAACATAAAAGCATACCTATCACATAACGTTAAAGGCCCATTAACACTAGAGACCCTTTAGTAAGAGAGAATAGCCATTAAACAAAAAAAACACGCAATTTTGGTGCCTCAATCGGGGCGAAAGGTCTTAAAATCGCCTAACTAATGGGGTGAACGTCTTAATATATCAAAACTAATGGGGCTAAACATGAAGGGGAAGGGAGTTCAGAAGAAAAAAAAATCCCTAATAACATGTACAATAAAATATGTCTCTTACACCGTGGTTCGATCCAGAGAGAGAGAGAGAGAGAGAGAGAGAGAGAGAGAGAGAGAGAGAGAGAGAGAGAGAGAGAGAGAGAGAGAGAGAGAGAGAGAGAGAGAGAGAGAGAGAGAGAGAGAGAGAGAGAGAGAGAGAGAGAGAGAGAGAGAGAGATTAGGCCTGTAATTCACGTCTACCTGTGAGCTAATATATTTCACACTGTAATAAATAATGGTTATAAAAAGGGTATGAAAATGGTATGTACGGTCGCGCTAATAAGTGATGTCTCGGCACCAAGTATGTGTTGATCAATAATTGGTATCAGCAATATCTAAGCTTCATTTCTGCATATCGAGAGAAATATACAAACATGTTCCTACACTTACCCGGCCTAGTCAACATCTGACAGATATTAATACAGCACAGAGCAAGCAAAACGTAATGACAGCTGGGACATAACTTATTAGCGCGACCGTACAATCCTTGGATATATTGATAGTAATTCACCTTTCTATCTTTATATTAGATGGGGTTTAACACTACCTATAAATCTTCAGCCCCTTCTGTACCGGTGACGTCCTTCGTGTTATATTCTGGCAAGTATTAAGTGATTTTCTTCAGCTTAGGAAGGACGTCTACCCATAAAAAGGCTACAGACTATCTCAATTAATCCTTTTAGCTACCACAGATCCTTCCAAAGCTGAATATAATCGCCTAATAGTTGCCAGAATATAATGATAAGGACGTCGCCGGTACAGAGTGGGTTAAGGGGGTAGTGCTTGTTTTTGATCAATGTATATATGTATATATATTATACAGTATATATATATATATATATTTTTTTTTTTTTTTTAAAGTTTCCTATCTAGACCTCAATCAAGTTTTAAAATACACCTCCTAAACCCCCTTTCAAGATAAATTTTTACATTTTTCAGTAGAAAAAATTACCGGCCAAAGGCCGGTTCCTTCTAAAATTACACGCTAGCTATCGCTCGCCAGAAGATTCGACACTTAAATGGCACGAAAGGTCTTAATATTGATAACAAAAATGGGGTGAAAGGTCTCAAAATTGCCAACTAATGGGCCGAACGTCTTATAAACTGAAAACTAATGGCGCTAAGGCATGAGGGCGAAGGGTGTCAGAAAAACGACCCATCTCCCTTAAAGCCCTCAATAACACTAAAAAAAAAAAAAAAATACACACACACACATATAAAACCCCTGCAACCCGTCCATCACAGGTAACCCCTTCTGTACCGGGGATGGTTTCTATTTCATTCTAGCTATATTTAGACGAATTTTCTGCAGTTTAAGATGGATCTGTGGTAGTAAATAGGGTAAAGTGAGGTAGTTACAAGCTTGTTAATTGCTAGAGGCCTTTATTAACCCTTTCACGCATATTACGCGATTTTGAGCCTATTGGGGATACTTTAAAGCCTTTGTTTCCATCAGGGGTATTTACAAACCTTTAGTTTAGTTACTTCAACCTCTGCAATTGTCTTGGAGTTAGTTGTGGGCAGAAAAATAATTTTGGAGAGGTAATTATAAGAGTGAGAGAACTCTATTTCTTATTGCTAATCTGGCAACCTCTGCGTCATAAATGCGGGAAAGGGTTAAACTTTATAAAATCGTCTATTAACGGCCAGAACAAAGTTACAAAGACGTCGCCGGTACAGAAGGGTTTAATACAAGTTAGCTTCATGCCACATCATTTCATATATAGGTCGCGACATGCATAACTTGGCCCGAGATGCTTTGGCTTCTATGCTATTATAATATCATACTCAGGCCCAATCCCCCCTTTTCCTATTTGTTTTTCTTGTGTTTTCCCTCTTTTCCTTTTTTTTCGTGTTTTTTTTTTTTTGGGGGGGGGCGACACAAGACAGAGCCAGAATAGGGACAACACAACATAAAACAATGAACACACAAAAACAAAATACAAATTCACACCCATTCACACCAGTGGCGTATATAGGGGGGGGGGGGGGCACTCGGCCATGGCCCCCCCTTTTGTCCCTAGTTGTTAGCTTTTGTCCCTAGTTTTGTTACTAGTGATTAAAGTAAGCTCTCTCTCTCTCTCTCTCTCTCTCTCTCTCTCTCTCTCTCTCTCTCTCTCTCTCTCTCTCTCTCTCTCTCTCTCTCTCTCTCTCTCTCTCTCTCTCTCTCTCTCTCTCTCTCTCGCAACTTCATTATTGCGAATTTTAGTTTAATATTTGTTTTTCTCTCTCTCTCTCATTAATGCCATTTTGCGAGTTTTAGTTTATTTTTTAAATGTTTCATATACAAAGTAATATTGCAATTTCCATAAGTTCCAGGAATGAATGAATCAACACTTGTATAGTATTATGATATAGATTATAGCAGTTTTGTTATACATACTGTAGAATTCCCTAATTAAATATTTGTCAAACAGCTCTTTTGTTTGTTTAGCCAACATATATAATCTTCTGTATATTGTTTTACCATTGAATATCAAATTAGTGCAATATAACCCTGCTGAGGCCTCAAAAGGACCCTAAAAATGCTTGATTTTCAAAAAAATCAAGACCCCCCAGACCCCCCCAGACCCCCCCCAGACCAGACCCCCCCCCCCGACCCCCCAGACCCCCCTAGACCCCCCAGACCCCCCCAGACCCCCCAGACCCCCCCAGACACCCCCTAGACCCCCCAGACCCCCCAGACCCCCCCAAACCCCCAGACCCCCCCAGCTGTAGAGGCTCGCTTCGCTCACCCACCCATTATATAAAATTTAAAATAATGGATTCACCCCTATCCCCCCCCCCCCCCCCCTTCCCAAGGACCTATATACGCCACTGCTTCACACGTCTTCTAACTTTTCTATTTCTTTTGGTTGGTGGTGTTGTGGTTTAGATGCTTGTGTTCTGGGTGTCGTGTCCCGAGTTCGAATCCTGGGAGGACCATATATATTCATTAAGGGGGTAGTACTTGTTTTTTGGTCTATATTTGTATTCTTTAATATATTTTGTGAGTTGCCTCGCTATACCTCCATCAAGCTTAAAGAAACACACCCTAGACCTCCTTTCAAGATAAATTAGTACGGTTGGTAGAAAAATGTTCAAGCCGAAGGCCGGTTCCCTTTAAAATTGCAGGCTCGATATCGCTCGCCAGGAAAAGATCGACACCTAAATGGCATGATAGGTCTTAATATTGACAAAAAAATGAGGCGAAAGGTCTCAAAATCACCAAACTAACTGAACGGACGTCTTAAAATCTCAAAACTAATATGCTAATCATGAGGGAGAAGGGGGTCCAGAAAAAACGACTACCTCCCCCTTAATGTATTCAAGTACATCAGGGTTTGTAATGAAGGATTAATCTTAAGAACGGGGTGTTCCTTAATCTTTAACCCTTTGAGTACCAGCGACGCGCGTTATATTTTATTCTAGCTATATTTAGACGATATTTTGCATCTTAGGAAGGATCTGTGGTAGTTATAAAGGGTTGGTTGAGATAGTTTGAAGCCTTATTATTGCTAGTGGTCCTTCCTAAGCTGAATACAATCGTCTAATAGTTGCCAGAATATGATGGAAAGGACGTCCCTGGTACTGTAGGGGTTAATATATAGACTATAACAAATAATAATAAGGATATACAGATATAGAGTTTCCACAAAAATCTATCCATTTAACCCTTTCTGTACCGGTGAATTTTTTTATTTTTTTTTCAGTTACATTTTGAAAGATTTTATGAAGCTTGGGAAGGATATATGGTAGTTAAAAGGATTAATTGAGATAGTCTGTAGTCTTTTAATGGGTAGAAGTCCTTGCTAAGCTAAATAAAATCGTTAAATATTAGTCTGTAGCCTTTTAATGGGTAGGCGTCCTTCCTAAGCTAAATAAAATCGTTAATTAGTTGCCAAAATATAATGAAAAGGACGTCACCGTTACTGAAGGGGTTAATGTTTTATTGGTGGTAATAGACCCATCTTATGCAAGGATAAAATAGTAAATACAAATGGGATTGGGAAAGGTACATTATAGTGTACTTAAAAAATCAACTCACTTAAAGGTATATTGATGGTAATAAATCCACTTTATATGAGGATAATTTTGTTTAACCCTCTCCGACATATGACGCGATTTTGAGCCTATTGGGGATACTTGAAAGCCTTTGTTACCATCATGGGTATTTAGCAACCTTTAGTTTAGTTACTTCAACCTCTGCAGTTGTCTTTGAGTTAGCTGTGGGCAGAAAACTAATTTTGGAGAGGTAATTATAAGAGTGAGAGAACTCTATTTCTTATTGCTAATCTGGCAACCTCTGCGTCATAAATGCGTGAAAAGGTTAATAATACATAGATTTGATAAGGGCATACAGTAACTATAATAAGCTACCCATTTAACCCCTTCTGTACCGGCGTCGTCTTTTATATTTTGTTTTAGCTACAGTTACAGGAGTTTGTGTAGTTTAAAAAGGATCGTTGGCAGTTTATAGGGTTACTTGCGATATTTTGAAGCCTGTTAATTGCTGGAGGCCCTTTATAAACTCGTCTAATAGTAGCCAGAATAAAGGTAAAAGGACGGAACCGATAGAAAGGGTTAAACTATATTGTGTCTTTTCAACTGACGGTAAATTACAAAGTTCCCATCAAGATTTATCAGTCATATTGAAGATTTTGTAGTTAAATACGGTGCTAATTATATTAACTTGGTCTTAATATGATGAAGAGACATATTAGTTTCATATTTGTCCATTAAGTATCGAAAAATTAGCTGGTATGAGATTCAGCATATTGTCAGCTGATATGAAACTGTTTATAGATAAATGTGCTTATGTCTGGATCGGACCGGTACTATCTCTTCAAGGTTGTAGCAGTTGTTTTGAATTGGGTGCAATGAGGGTAGGGTATGTATATATACAATTCCCAAACTGCACAATATCGTCTAATTATAGCTTCCACAGAATTATAAAGAATTAAAAATAATATAGTTAAAAGGATGCCACCGGTAATGAAAGGGTTACATGCAATATACCGGTATATATATATATATATATATATATATATATATATATATATATATATATATATATATATATTGAATTTTAGCTCTCTCCCTAGACCTAAGCGTGAGAGAGAGGGTAGTCCAGGAATAATCAAATCCCTCCACTTAACATAGCACCATAGTCAAGGGTCTGGTTCCTCAAAGCTGCCTTAAGGGGGGTCACCGGATTTTTTTTCTCTCTCCTTTCCTCTCTTTCCCTGGCTTGTATCCAATCGGCCCCATTCAGCCAACTGTTTTAAGACGTTTATCCCTATCCAGGTGTCGATATCTTCCTGGCGAGCGACAGCGAGCCAGCATTGTATGGAGAAATCCGGCTTCGCCGGAGACATTTTTCTATCGAAAAATGTACAAATTTAGCTTGTTGTCAAAACAAAAATACATATATGCTGGCTCGCTACAGCTCACCAGGAAAATATTGACACCTGAATGGGGGTAAACGTCTTAAACCAGTAGGCTGAATGGGGCCGAATGGATACAAGCCAAAGAGAGAGGGAGAGAAAGAGAAAAAAGCGAGGTGGGCTGCCTTAACTTACGGCAAGATAAGAGGCACAACAAACCACTCTATGTCATAAACTGCACTATACACTCCACATACACTCCTCATACACTCCTCATACACTCCTCGTACACTCCTCATACACTCCACATACACTCCTCATACACTCCTCGTACACTCCTCGTACACTCCTCATACACTCCTCGTACACTCCTCATACACGATAATACTACATCGCATTTTATGATACTTATACTCTGTTTCTCTCCAGCTGACGGTAAATTGCCATGTCTTAGCAGCCAATTTCTTGATACTTAGTGGGAAATGTGAAACTACTGTGTCTCTGCATCATATTGAGACCAAGTTTATATAATTAGCACCATATTTCACTACAAAATCTTCAAAATAACTGAGAAATTTTGATAGGAACTTTGCAATTTACCGTCAGTTGAAAAGAGACAGAGTATAGTTATGGATTGTCTTGTTTGTATTAGTAGCGCTAGAATGTATCACTTGCGAGTCTCAGGCTATAAGGAAGTTGGAGCAGTAACATCGATGTCAAACAGGAATACAATAATTCTGTAGTTTTTTGGTGCTTAGAAAGTATATTGATTTTGTGTTTATGTATTTTGATATATACTACAACTGTATTAATGTGTAGGTGGTCATTCTGCTTACTATCGATGTTTACGGCTCCAACTTCCTTATAGCCTGAAATTCACAAGTGGTCAATTACGAAGTCGTCATATACTGTAGGATGCGACGATGAGAGGGAGATATGCCGTCGTATGTTGAGGGAGATATGGCGCCTCATCTTCCATGTATCCGTCCCCAGGTCCTGGAACACACATACACACACCCACCCACCCACCCACCCACCCACCCACACACTCACACCCACCCAACCACACACACACACAAACACACACATACACACACCAACCCACACCCACTAACCCACCCACCCACACACACACACCCACCCACCCACACAGATAGATACACACACACACACACACACACACACACACACACACACACACACTCACACTCACACCCACACACACAGATAGATAGATAGATACACACACACACAGATAGATAGATAGATACACACATACACACACACCCACCCACCCACACACAGATAGATAGATAGATAGACACACACACACACCCACGTACACACACCCACACACACACGTACCCCCCCCCCCCCCCACACACACGCACACCCACACCTACACCCACACCCACACACCCACCCACCCACATCCACACCCACACACCCACACATACATATACATACACACACTAAAATCCACACACACACGCACACACCCACACCAAACACCCACCCACACCCACACCCACATACACAAACACCCCCACCCCCACACACACCCACCTCGCACACACAAGCACACACATACGCACACCCACACACGCGCACACACATAGTTCTGTTATCAGGAGTAATGGCGGTCGGGTGGCGTCATTTGATAAGGCATGATAAGAGACAATCCTATAAACTCAGGGGCTGCGGTGGGGTATACTGGTATTAGGTTGTTGTAGTAGTAGTAGACATAGTAGTAGTAGTAGTAGTAGTAGTAGTAGTAGTAGTAGTAGTAGTAGTAGTAGTAACAGTTTTGGTTATTTAAAAATCCACGAAAATAAGTCTAATTGCGAGCCCCTGAACGGGAATCATCACCATGGCTCTATCAAGGTCTATATACACTACGGCTCTATGACCTTGTGCATCGATGACCGCTTCGACTCTTGTTTTGGGTTCAGAGGGAGCACACACAGTTTGAGTGGTTGTAGTTATTGTTTACTAATAGTAGTTGTCATACTATAGTCCGTTCATTCTAGGGTGGGCAGAAGTCGTAACCACTAACCTCTCATAACTTAAAAAGGACTGAGTAATCGAGCTAATATATTCTACCAATTAGGAAGACTTGGCTAGGAAATATGTGTATGCATTGACGGCTCATCTGCTCTAGCCCTTTTTTTAGTGACATAGGTTAGAGGTTACGATTTCTTGCCAATCTAGAATGAACGGACTATAGTAACGGCTGCCAGGGTTTATATCTTACGCGTTTCAATAATAATGGCATATTGATTATTAGTTTTATTTGGGTTAACATTAAACAGATTTCTTAAGCCTTCATAATGGATACATGTGTGACTGTGCCATAGTCCCATCTTTATTCAGCATATTGCCCAGATACTTAAATGAGCTGATAATCTCCATAGCCTGACCGTTTAACTTCACCTCACACGCTGTGGCTTCACCCCTTTCAAGACCATAACATTGCTCTTCCCCGCATTCACCTTCAATTTCCGTTTTTTCGCACACTGTTCCAAACATATTTACCAGACCCTGCAACTCCCATTCATTATCGCTCAGCAGAACTGTATCATCAACAAACAGCAGTATAGGTAGCTTCCACTCGTTCCCTCCCTTATCAGCGATACACCAACATTCACTGCTCTTCCTTGAATTTCTTTCATGACTCTATCCATATATACAGTAAGCAACAACGGGGACATCACACACCCCTCTTTCAACCCAACATTCAGATCAAAGAACTCGCTCTGCTCTTCTCCACACGTACTGCCGCCTTTGCACCCTCATTCCACAGACAGCGTAATGGTTATTGCGTTTGATTTCTGTGTGAGTGACCGAGGTTTGAATCCCGGTTGTACCACACATATTCATTAATTTCATTGATTTCATTAAATAAGTTTATTTTATAGATAATTGGTTAGATGGTGATATTATCAATTAGTTTTGGTTCAGAATTAGTTCCTAGCGAGGCCTTCCCTTGTGGTAAAGGCCCCATCAATTACCACTTCCATTCGTGTAATCATTGGGCTAGCATAGTGCAGTTGGGTAATAGTACATGTTTAAGGGGGTAGTACTCGCTTTTTATGGACCCCCTTCTCCCTCATGTTTAGCATATTTGTTTTGAGGTTTTAAGACGTTCGTTCCGTTAGTTTGGCGATTTTAAGACCTTTCACCCCATTTCTTCGTCAATGTTAAGACCTTTTGTGCCATTTAGGTGTCGATGTTTTCTTGGCGAGCGATAGCGAGCCTGTAATTTTTTAAGGAACCGGCCTTCGGCCGGGAAAATTTTCTACCGAAAAATGTACAAATTTATCTTGAAAGGGGGTCGAAGGGGTGCTATTTTAAGCTCATGGAAGTCTAGCGAGGAAACTCAAAAATAAATTAATTAATAAATACATAGACCAAAAAACAAGCACTACCCCCTTAAATTAATATCCAGTATTCGAGAATGGATATTGTTGTGAACTTGTGCGTTACCTTTAACTGTCTTGGTAGCGTAACGGTCGTTGTCTAGGTGATCAAGGTGTGCATAATTTGTGTGTGAGTTTGTGTGTCGAATCCCGGGAGTACCACATCTATTTGATAATTTCAATGATTTGATTAATTTGGTTTATTTATAAGTTAATTGCTGGGTTGGTGATATTACGAATAACTATCCTCTGACCTCACCTTCTATTATGCCGTTATTCATTACTGAGCCTGGAAATACGTCGCTCGAGATTACTATTCCAACCCACCACACCTTGTAGACCCATACTCTTGAGTACGTACATAGATATTTAACACTAAGGCTGTAACAACGCAGCTGTACCCTGTTCCAATTAAGTAGGCCAAAACTCTTGGATATTAACCTCTGTAACTCAAAAACGACTTGCGTATATCGAGCGAACATTTCTACCACTTGGGAAGGGTCAGCCGGGGAATAAGTGTGGAGATTTAGCAGCCCATTTGCTCTAGCCCTTTTCAAGTTAACAGAGGTTAGGTTCAGGATTTCTGGCCTAGTTACTTGGAACAGGGTATAGTTGTTGTTGTTGTTGTTGTTCCCCAAGCTGCCTGGCCGAACAGCCCCAAGGCTCCGAGCACGGCCAAGGCCATATCCGAGCGCCCCCACAGAACCCTCCCTGCCGACCACAATAAAGCCTGTGTGACCGAAGCCACTCCAAGGCGGGGAGCTGAGGAGGGTGCGGAAACGCCCGGGAAACCAAAGTCCCACCCAGGGCCCTGTGCCCCTCAGCAATTATGAAGAGAAAGTTGAGGGGCAAGGGAAAAATGTGACGCTTTGGCTTCCAATCTTGGTAGATTGGGAGGTCAATCCACGGAAGAGACGCCGTCACTCGAGATCTAGAAAATATATAAGTAAAAGGAACAGTCAGAGTAAGCTATGGGTATGGCAGAGATCGCTCAGTTCTCACTCTGATAGACCAGCCCATCACCAGTCAGACAGGGTATAGTATTATATATAGGTGGCGCCAACGAACTGGACAATAAACTTGATCCCTGACCTCTTTGTAACTCAAGAGGGCCTAGAGCAAACTGGCTGTAAATATTCACACCTATTTCCTGGTGGACTCTTCCTAAATGACAGAAACGTCAGCCCGATTGCCTTCATTCATTTTGAGTTATAAGAAGTTAAGGGGTCAAAATTATTGTCAAATTCGTTGGCGCTACCTATAGTTCTTGAAGATGAGTGCATTGTTATCTTCTCAAGCACCTGGTGTATCACTAACCTTGGCCGCCTTCCCCACCCACCCCTCACTAGTGTTGCCTATGTACCTACTTTCTCGCTAGATCTAGGGGGATTTACTTCGATCTTGAGGCAAATGTGTACTTCTAGCGACATGAATTCTAGCGATATTCTGTAGCTTGAGACATTTTGGAGCGATATTCTTGAGATTTTGCCATTATTCTAGTGATTTTCGGCACATATATACTATCTCTAACCTTGGTCCCCTTCCCCACCCACCCCTCACGCTTCCTGACACACATCATAAAAGTACTGTGTCCTTGTATCATATAAAAGCAAAATGTCCATGCTTAAGGGGAGATGGGTCGTTTTTCTGGACCCTTTTCTCCCTTGTGTTTAGCCCCATTAGTTTTGAGATTTTAAGACGTTCGGCCCATTAGTTCGGCGATTGTACCCCCTTTCGCCCCATTTCGTTGTAAATTTTAAGCCCTTTCGTGCCTTTTACTGTAGGTGTCGATTTTTTCCTGACGAGCCTGTAATTTTAAGAGGAACCGGCCATCGGCCAGGAAATTTTTCTACCAAAAAATGTAAAAATGTATCTTGAAGGAGGGTCTACGGGGGGTTTGTCTAAGCTTGATAGAGGTCTAGCGAGGGTACTAACAAAAATATATGAATAAATGAATATATAGACCAAAAATCCAGTCACTATCCAGTAAATTGTATCTCTAACCTTGGCCCCCTTCCTCACCCACCACTCACACTTCCTGATACACATTATAAAAGTACTGTGTCCTTGTATCATATAAATGAGGTGATCATATTTAACAACAGGTATTTCGTAGTACTGTAACTCATTAATCAATATGAGGACATGGGGATTTAACGCCAGCTAAGAAAAAACAGACCATATTCATGTGTATACGCTTTTATAACCTATTGTCTGCTAGAGATT